>JALGQJ010000005.1:42537721-43137721 GCA_023055345.1 Quercus wislizeni
ACTGTGTCTAGTGTCAAATATTATTACTCATCACACGAATGGCACTGATAGCTTATAATAAGCATGTCTTAATCAAAAAAGAAAAAACTTATAATAAGCATGTCTAAGGGGATCTTTATTCAATGAAAATTCTTAAAAGTGCAGTATCTTATAGTTGAAAATGTGTGAAGAAAACACTCATAGCAGCATTTCATTCTTCATAGGTGCCGCTTATGTTCCTTTTTGACTACTTGGTCCAACATATCTCACAAGTAACATGTTGGTGGCTGGACTGGATGTGAGCCTTAAGGCATTGATCAATGATCATTAGCAATATTATACATACAACCAGGTCCGCAGCAAAGTGCCTCCACTGAATCTAGTTTAACTACATTTGTCAGAGCTTGCAATAGATAACATTTCAAACTTTTAGAAAGATAGTTTTTTTTTTTTCAAGAACAATGTTACCAGATCATCCACAATACCAACTAAAGAAGGATATCTAGAAGCAAAGCAACCTGCTATGTGATTTCTCATGCTTTTGCAGTTTTGATGCAAATCTGAAAACATTTCCACACCTTATTCGTGTCATGTTACCTTGAAAAGAAACTTCATGGCCACAATTCTCAGTTGGACACTAAAAGAATGTTTCTTTGTGCTAAAGAAGATGCTGAATCAAGTTCCTTTCTTCAATAGCTGGAACGACAATCATCAACTGGACAAGTGCGTGGCCTCTACAAGCAATAAAGTCATAAGTTTTAAAAGCAACACAGACAAAGGTAATAACAACTATATCTACATATAAATGAACAAGAAGCCTCCAAACCTTAACTTCTTCGAACATTCATTGCTTCACACTTTCAACTTCCATAAGATTTTTGTCTCTCTCAAGTAATAACTCATGCAAAACAATTCATCTTCAATTGACATAGACACAGTTGACACTTGACAATTAGGAAATAAAGCAGCAGCATTCGAGCAATTTCCTCAAGAAAGCACCCTCCTGCACCACTCATAAAGCTGACTTTTGTTGCTAGGAGATAGCTAGCCGTAACTAGTTATGTTTATGTATTTTCTACAAAAAAATTAATTTAGTCAGCTAAAAAGTGCAAATCAGTTTCTAGAACAAATTTCACCACGTTAGATTGTAACATAGAAAAAAGCTGCAATTAGCTGCCATTATTTTATATATATATATATATATATATATATATATATAAAATCAGTTTGGTTTACCACTACTATGTTGTAGTTGGTCTTAATGGGACATACTAACCATGAGTTTTAGTTTATGAAGTTTAAATTTACCCTTTATTAATTATGCAGTGGATTTATCAATTAAGCTCCAATTAACCAATTACGTAATCACATTTTTGACATTCAAATACCACAATCTAGCAAGTCACCAAAACATAAAAAAAATAAATAAACATAAAGCAATCAACATAAAAATATGGCAACGAAGTGGAAAATCGATAGAAAACAGTTCCAAAGGAAAAACCATTACGGGTATCCAATATACAAGTAAAAGTTTTACAATCTAATTCATAACCATGAACTTGGACTTTACTCAGTAGATAAATTTACTTAGCTTTAGATCTTCTAAAATCTTCTATAAGAATCTCTTCTCTCACGAACCTCATACGTGATCATAATAAGTCTCTCTAATTGACTCCAAGGGCCATATTAAAGATTTGATCTCCCCTACAACAATATTAGGATTAAGATTAAGTAGTTACTAGCTCATGATCGTTCATATAGATTTAACCTAATAAGAATGTGCTCTTCTAAATTTGTAGGCACATCAAGATGAAGACTAAGATGTACTCTATGAATAGCTTAGGGTTTTTGCCTAAGAAAAAGAGTGAGATAGAAATTTTAAGCAAAGCTTAAGGCACCCAAAGAAAAAAATAATTAAGATTAAAAGCTAAACACAAAACTATGTGACTAAAAAAGACCAACAATAAAGATTTTCCATGAACCCCCACAATTAATTCAATTGACTAGGATCAGGTGCATGGGAGAACAAACTATGTTATTGAGCTACAAGGCTTGGGGGAACAAATAATTGTATTGCATTATTATATTAACTTTTTGACTCAAATCAAGCCTACATCAATGTTCAAGCTCAGACTTGTCAAAAAGTAAAAGAAATTGAGCTTGGCTTGGCACGGTTTATTTCATTAGTCAAGCTAAATCCGAGCTTAATATTAAGATCTTGAACTCGAAATTCAATGCAAGTAAATTATTAAGCCCATATCAAGCTTATTATTGCGTCCATTTGGTCTGAACATGTGGTTTCAACTTCTAGGGTCGGTGACATTGCCACTGGGAAAAATTTATAGCGATGCCGTTGAACATCTTCAGGAGTTTCATATGGCTCAGGAGCTTCCAATGATGCATGAAGCAGCCCCTCACCCAACCCATTGGCTGCCACCTCCGCCATCCTTTTATAAAGTAAATTGCGATGGTGCAACATTTCAAGACTCAGTCTCGGCACGGCTGGGAGTGGTGGTACGAGATTCTTATGGAAGGGTCATCGCAAGTCTATCGGAACGCATCACCCTGCCTCCAACAGTAGAAGACTTGAAAGCTTTGGACAGCAAGAATATTGTCTCTTTTGCCATTGATTTAGACCTCTGGGACGTTGTGTTCGAGGGCGACTCAGAGGTTATCTTCAAACACCTCAGTTCTGATCAACCAATTATGGCTGTCTTTGGCCACATAGTTGAAGATGCACGCTCCCTAGCAGCAATGTTGAGGAGATTTTCTTTTTCACACCTCAAGCACAAGGGTAACATGGTTGCAGACAAACTCACTAAACAAGCAAAGTTCTTGTATGAACCCAAAATATGGCAAGATGACATCCATAGTGATGCAGCCATCTTTGTAATTTTTGACAAATTTTTTGTCCTAGTAATGAATTTTCCGGATTGGTTTCTCAAAAAAAAAAAAAAAAAGATTTAGTAAGATATGAATTTATTTTTCAAGTCCATTTCAAGTTTATTACCATGCCCACAAGTATAGGCTAAGCTTGTTTTTGTTGAACCCTTTTATTTACAAGTCTGTTTATAGACAATTTATTTTGCCTAAACTTGGTTCATTTATTAAATAAGCTTAAAACTAAGGCTTAACAAGGATTACTTATAAACAAAAATGAATGAGCTTTTTTATCGAGTCCAATTTGAACCATTTATGAACGGCTTGGTTCATCTATAACAGTACTTATGAGCAGTGTTATTAAACCCGAACTGTACCACCACCGTGCATTCTTGGCGCGATGGTTACTTTACAAATATAAGTCTTTGTGGAGTGTGGAGTGTGGGAGGAAAGGGTCAAGGTTCAAGTCTCCAAACTTTACATATATATACATTTAGGGTCGGTTTGATTGTGAGGATGAAAAAATTGGAGAATAGAAATGGGGAGGGAGTAGAAAAGTGAATGGATAGAAAAAAATTTAGTTTTCCGTTTGTGTGTTTGGTTGAGAGAATGGAAAAGTTGAGAGATGGAAAACTATTTTGTTTGGTTGAGTAGAAATATGGGAGGATGGAAAATGTAGTTTGTATAATTTTACTCTCATGTCCCTAGTACATAAAAAACATTTTTTTAAAAATATTTTATAATTTTTTTTTAATTTTTATTTACTACAAACTTACAAACTAACATAACTAATAAAACATATAGCGAAAATAATAATAATAAAAAATATGTTTCGTCTAATATGAAAAAAAAAAGGGAGAAAGAAAGAAAGAGTGAAAGAGATACAACGTGGTAGAGTGAAAGGAAAATTATTAGGTACTCTTGAAGCATCATAAATGCATAGTCTCTTATTTCATATGAATAATGGGTCCTACTATGAATTTAATTAGTGGAACTCACCATTCATGTGAGAGGAGAGAGCACACATTTATAGTACTCCGAGAGTACACAATAATTTCACAGAGTGAAAAGGCAAAACAAGAAGAAAGGAAAAAAATAAATAAATAAATAAAGAGTCTACATAGTAAGCCAGTAATATTTCCAAAAAAAAAAAGAGAAGCAACACTCATAAATAAAGGAGAGGGTAGAAAATTCAATTCCTCCCCACTTTTCTCCCTAAATTGGGAAGAAAATTTTTTCTTCTTAAATGGTAAACCAAGGGAGAAAATTCCCTCACCCCCCATTTTCTCATCTCTCAACTAGACTAGAAATTATTAGGTCTATTAAGAAGGCTATTGAAGTGGTCCTCCAATCCTACCAATGAAATAATGACACTTATGCAAATATATGAGTCAGATTCCTAATCAGCACAAAAATAAAAAATAAAAAATAAAAAATAAAAAATGAGTCATGCTAACAAGTGCCTTTAGAATATTGGTTAACAATCTATTTTAAGAAAATTTTGACACCACTTTTATGAGAAATGAAAAAAACTGTCAAAATATTAATTACTTTTTTTTTCTTTTCCCATAAAAACTTTCTTTTAATGGATTATTAACCAATGTCCTAAGGGTATTTGTTAACATTTCCCATAAAAAATTATTAAATGATGTCACATTTATATAAATGACAGTATTTTATTGATTAGAAGAATCAGAAAGTCCTCTTGATGGGCCTAATAAATTCTCCAACCAAACACCCTTCACTTTCATTTTATCTCCCCCTCTATCATTTCACCCCCATATACCATATCTAGGTTAGAGTAAAACCAAACCCATAAACAAGCTTATACTTGTCTTATATCAAATGTCTTTATGTCGCTAAGAAAGTTGGGTACTCCCTCTTTTCTTAGGGTTCGTTTGGTTGGAGGAGTGGAAAAGTGGGAGTATGGAAAATTAGTGAGAGGATAGAAAAGATTTGGTTTTTCCTCATGTGTGTTTGGTTGGAGAGGTGGAAAAGTGAAATGGTGAAAAACTTTTTTATTTGGTTTGAGAGAAAAATTGGAGGATAGAAAATATAGTTTATATAAATTAACTATTATATCCTTGTTATATAATATATAAGAAATAAATATATTTACAATCATTAAATAATATAAAAATTAACATAAATACATATATATTTATATTACTTTTCTTTATTATTATATATAATTTTAAATTTATGGGCAACAAAAATTGATTATGTAGACTTTATCCACATGGCCATATGTAGACTGGGAAGATATTAAAAAAAAGAAAAAAGAAAAAAGAAAAAAGAAAAGAAAAGAGAAGAGAATCTAGAGTAATTCACGTTGATGTGCTGTGAAGGTGCTAAGAAAGTGATAAGGATAAAAAGGCAAAAGTAATCAGGTCACAGATGTAATGGGAAAGTGAGAGGAGTAGGTGAGATGAATAAAATGAGGGTAAATTATATCATTCAGCACTTTTTCCTCTCCATTTTCCTCCCAAATTGGGAGGATAAAAAAATGTGGGTTCGGAGGGATTATTTTCCTCCCTATTTTCTGTATTTCTTGTTTTCTCTCTTGAACCAAATAATGAAAAATGCCATTTTCCATTATATTTTCCTCTCCATATTTTCCATCCTCCCTGTTTTCACCCAAACCAAACATACCCTAGGCAGTAAAAGTTCCTTATCCCTTCCTTATGAAGGAGTGTTTTGTTTTTGTCATTCTAGGGATAACAAAATTATCTTTAAAGCTTATGGGGTTTTTTTTTTTTTTTTTTTTGTGGGATTAGGGGAAGCAATTTTTTGTCTCCTATCATGTGCAATTCTTGTTCATTCTTTCTTCCAACCTGTCTTAATGGAGGAACTCACAGATACTTGGTGAAATATGTCTCTCTCAGAGAGGGAGGATTCAGGTTTTACCCTTCGAAGTGATCAGTGATCTCAGAAATTCATCTTGAATCTTTGCTATTGGCGTGGTAAGCTGAGTCACAATGATAAGAGTTGTGAACTATGGATTTAAAGCAAAGGCACCTTACGGGTTTCAAAACAACAAGTTGGTCCATCACTTCGGGCTTCTCCACACCGTTTAGTAAGGAAAGGTGTAATCATGGTGCCTGGGATGTTTGAGAGGGCCTCATCTCAACTTGCATGGAGCAAAAAGGAGGCTACTGATAATAGTGAATCCGGCATAGCAGCTTCGACTGAGGGAGGTGACGATGAAATGGTGCAAGAAAACATTGAGATGATGCAAAAGGACGTTACATTAGTTATGAAATCTGAGTTTTGTGGAATTGATTCCTCATTAATGCTGACATCGCATTCAAAACTGGTGGTGGTTTCAAACTCTACAACTACTATGGGAATTTTTGGAAGTCCGAAATCCCAACCAATCATTAAAGAGTCCAACCCATTTAATGCACCTCTTATTTTGGTTGTGGAAGTAAAGAGTGATATGTTGGCAGCAAAAATAAGTGATATTGAAGCAACATTACCCACGCATGATAGCTTACCAATTATTGCTCCTATTAAGTTTAATTCCCAGCAATCCCAATGGTAAGTGTTTAATGCGATCAATATTCTAGACAAGGAAAAACTCTTAACAACAGCAATTAGGGGTAATGAGCCAGATCAGTCCAATCGTCCTCCACACAATGCCATATGGAAACCACCTCCATGGCCGATCTTGAAGGTGAACTTTGGTGGTGCTATTTTTTGAGAACAAAATTCTTTGGGTGTGGGAGTTGTAATTTGAGATGATAAGGGTCAGGTCGTAACATCCATGGACAAGAAAACCACTTTGCCCTACTTGGTTACTGTTGTGGAAGTGATTGCAACTAAGAGAGCACTCAAGTTGGCTCTAGATATCGATCTCTCACCTATTGTCCTCGAGGGAGATTCCGAGAACACTATAGATGCCCTAATGTGTGAGAGATCATTGCTGGCAAACTACTGATACTTGGTAGATGATGCAAAGAAGTTAGCAAACCAGTTTGAATCCATGGAGTTTAGTTATGTAAAAAGTGAGGGTAATAGTGCGGTTCACAATATTGCTAGACATGTTAGCGAGTTATCGGTATGGATGGAAGATATTTCTTCACACTTCTCTGTTGTAATTCAAGCCAAATCGAAGTTTTGTTAAATAAAAATACATTGCTCTTTCTTAAAAAAAAAAAAAAAAATAAAATAAAATAAAATGTACTGCACGAGAAAATACACTCGGGTGTATATTTTCTCCCGTTCACAAATGTAAGACCCACTCAACTACGCGTGGGAGGAAGCTACTCCCGAAACTTCCTCCTAATTCCCGTGAGTCGTGCCCTGCATTGGAAGGCACGCTATTCAATCCGATGACAGCTTTTTTTGACTTTTAAGGGATATTTTAAATCAATCTGATAAACCCAACGAAACTTCCACCATGCTTTCCGCCGTCATTTACTTTTTAATTTTTTAATTTTTTTTAACATTTTTTTATTGCTCATAGATTCACCTATCCCTTGTGCTGTATGGCTGTATGACATCACCATCTCTTTATTATATTATTATTTTCTTTATTCAACTTTTGGGTTACATATTTCTCAAAAAAAAACAAAAGATTAAATATAATTTCAATAATTATAATTTTTTTTGTATTTTCTTATTTTTGGTAGCATCACAAACAAAAATTGGCCAAAGAACTTGGCAAGTAGTATTCTATAAAAAAAAAAAAAAACTCTCAATCACACCCTCACACCCCTATTTAGGTTAAAAGCTTTTAATTTTCTATATATAATTTAACATGAGATAAAATTATTTTCTATTAAAAATTTCTAGAAAACAATAACATCTCACCTAAAATTAAATAAAAAATAAAATTTTAATCCATTTTAAATTCGAAATATAGAAAGTTGAGATAGCAATAGGAAAAGTAAAAAGTATTTTCCGTTTTTAAAAAATAAAAAACTATAAAAATGAATAAAAAAATATGTTAGATAGCGACCTCTTAACATTGGATATCTTAAGCCAACCTTCACGACCGATCGAAACGTATAAATTTCGAAAATGAGTAGAAAAAAGATTCCTTCTCCCAACTCTAAGAAATACGGTGTCCCTTTGTATTCAGTCGGTTGGGTGAGATTCAAAGATCGAGATCTATCCAGCGATGATAATGGTGAAGTTTCCAACTCGACCCAGTACTACGTCGTTTTGGCCGGCGGTGGCGGCGAGGGACGGAGTGGTATTCCTAACGCCGTCCTCATCTCCTCCTTCGATTCCGACACCAATTTCCTCTCCGATCTTCCCGTAACACTCTCAATTTTTACTCTTAAATTTAGGGATTAGGTTTTTGGCTTTTTTTTTTTTGGAAATTTTATGCGTAAAATTGTTTGTGTGTTTTGATTTTTCAGGTGTTTAAGCTTGAAACTAGATCTGATTTGCCTTATAGAACAGCGGTTCATCCGAACGGAGACGGAGTGCTTTGTTCATTCCCCAATAGTTGCAGGTATTCATTCTTCAAAAAACCCTAACTCACCAACCATTCTATAAGCTCTTGAATTGTCCAATTGGTTGCATAAACTGTTTAGCGCGTCAATTGGGTCTGACCGGGTGCTGGGTGGGGGTCAGTTGGCCTGTTCACTCAGATTAGTTGACTGACTCCGCCTGCTAGAACCAGTTACTGGGTAATCCGGCTTTTGATGGGCTAAGCGGTTTATTCTCGTAGCAGGGCGAGTGTAAGACCTGTTTGGTAAGAGATTTTTAGTAACGTCATTTAAGTTTTGTGGAAATGTTTGTAGGTGAAAAAGTGGATGGAAGTACATGTTGTTGTTTTTAAATAACCGTTTTTGTTGTTTAAACACCGTTACCAAACGGGGTCTAAAGCTCTTTTTTAGAGAGGTAAAAAAAAAAAAAAAAACTACTACTACCACCAAAATTTATGTGAAGATCAAAAGGCAAGTTGAATTAAGTGATCAATTCTTTAAGAGGGGGTGGAATTTATGTATGGCTTTGACAAGCCTAGCAAACTAGGATTCTCTATTTCCCTTAGCAGATTTGATCAAAGGAAAGTACAATAAAGATGCTGTGAATGGGTCTGTTGAATGGTATTTTGCGTGCAGAGTGTACAGTGTAGACTACAAAAACTACGATCAGTAGGTAGTGCTGGAAACTGTGTCTGCATTATCTAACAACTGATTTGCTTAGTGTCTTGGTTGGGATGTCGATAATAAGACTACTATGATAATTGAAATGCATTATTGTAGTATTACTGGGTAATCCAGGGGCTTTTCACCCTTGATGGGCTAAGAAGTTTATCCTCCTGCCCAGGAGGCAAGTCTAAAGGCTCTTTTAAAAAAAAAAAAAAAAAAACACTACTACAATTAAGTGATCAATTCTTTAAGAGGAATGGAATTTATGTATGGCTTTGACAAGTGTAGAAAAATAGGATTCTCTTAGCCTTGAGTGACCAAACAGATTTTATCAAAGGAAGGTACAGTAAAGATGCTGTGAACAGGTCTGTTGAATGGTGTTGCATGCAGAGTGTAGACTACAAGAACTACAATCAGTAGGTAGTGCTGGAAATCGTGTCTGTGTTATGTAACAACTGATTTGCTTATTGTCTTGGTTGGAATGTCAATAATAAGACTGCTATGATAATCAAATTGCATTATCATTGTATATTGCAGTATAATATTTGCACTAATAAATAATAAAGTGAGTCCCTTTAGAGACACCCAGGTGGTGGGTTCAGTGACTTGAAGGATATGCCATAAATCCGGAAGTCCTGAGTTCCATCCGCCACAATATTGGTCCATGGGGTTTCTGGGGTGTCTCATGGACATGAAGAGGAATAGTTTGGCTAGTGGCTGGGTCACCACTTTCTTATATCCACAAAAAAAAAGAAAAAAGAATGAATTGCATTTCTTGCAATTAAAATAAGCGATTCTAAATCTAAACTAATTTAGGTAAGTTAATAAGATGTATTATATAAAAGTGTATCCCACTCCATGCTATTCTCAATAAAGGTGAAGGAACTCAATTTTGTAAAGATGTGTATGAATATTACATATTAAACGTCACAATTATTCTTTCCAGTTATTTGGGAGTTGTTGATTTGTAATCGAGCTTTGCCAATGCAGATGGTATGAAATAGGTGAAAAAGGGAGTGAGGAACTTTATAAATTAATTTTAAAGGAGTCTGATAAACTGCAGCCCCAGTTGGAAGATGTTGGACAGCAATTATCATTAGCGTTTAACAATGAGGGTTCTGCACTTGCTGCTGGTGGCCAGGTAGATATTGTCTTTCACATTTTTTAGACTTATTTGCTGCATGACATTGAGATGTTGGACAACAATTAGCATGCATTATTTAGAGATGTCTACTTGCATTTTTTATAGGTAAGTCACATGTGTTGGTTGGGTCTAAATCTTACAAGTTTAAAATTCCGTTAGAAAAGGCATCATAGTTATCTCAATTGCCATATCAGAATATATATTTGCCTGTTACAACTAATATCATTCTTCTTTGTAATATCTTGCTCCCATCATGGCCAAATCTCTGGTTTTCTTTTTAAAAGATTAACATTTATTCAAGTGATGATTTATTTATTTATTTATTTGGTGTTGTTCAATGGAGTTAAGTTACACTTCATCTATGCCATTGCTGAATATCTTTTCCAAAATTTGTCTTGGTTCATGCAAATATAAGATGTGATGACTATCTGAGTTTTGTGCAGTACAGGATGGAAATTTAAGGGTCTTCGAGTGGCCTAGCATGGTTATTATTCTTGATGAGGCCAGTGCTCATAAATCTGTGAAGGATCTAGATTTCAGGTTGATGGCATGGACTAATATTACTCTTAATTTGCAAGATCCATAAAAAGGGAAAAGGGGATTTTGTACATGCTACCTGCTGTATTTGTAATGTAGTTATATTAAGTATCTGACTTTGTTGTCTTGCAGCCCCGATGGGAAGTACCTTGTCTCCTTAGGAAACAGTGGTCCTGCTAAGGTTTGGGATCTGACTTCCAAAACAATCACAGCTTCTCTTCAGAAGGAAAATGTGAGCAACTGATTAAAATTCTCCCGTGAGGGAAAATCAAATTATTTTCAATTTTAGTTGGATTGGAATGATACAACATCAACAAGCAAAAGTGGATTGTATTGTAAAAAAGAACTGAAATAATGACTCTGTCAACATAAGTTGATTGTATCATCTGACCATGACCTCATATACCGGCTAAATGTATTGTAGAAATGAGAGTATCATAGGCTTGATGTACTATATGAGAAAAGTGTGTCATACATGCTATGGTTGTGCCAAGTGGACGTTTTCTCTTTTTTCTCTATATCCTTACACATGATGCTCTATTACCAAAGTTAATTTAACATACTACAAATAAAACTCAATTCTCAAAAGTTTTAAGAAATGAAAAAGTTTGGCTCCAAATGTGTTTGAACTTGTCTTCCTCCAACCTACTATGTGACGATTGAAGAGACCATCCATGTATAGATTTAGTTACATGAGTTTTTTAATGAATCATGTGACTTGTTTAAATAATGCACATGGATAGTCTTATAAATCGGCACGAAATGGGTTGAAAAATATAGGGCCAAACATATTTAGAGCCAAACTATGTCCTTTAAGAAATTCAAACAAATTTTTTATTTTAAACTTTTAATAATCTATTATATTATGATTTAATAGAAACTTGATCTTACATGATGAAATAGATTTTTTTTTTTTTCCTGCATATTATTTTATACTAATGTGAATTGCACAGGTATAATAATAGTACATCTTTTAAAATTCTTCATGATTTTCTGTGATTTGATTTGATAAATCTTCTATCATTTGGATTGAACTAATAAGATTTGTTTACATACAGGATGAATTTTTCTGCTTCTGTAGATTCTCTGCGAGTAATGATACGAATCAGGTTCTATATATTGCTGCAGCGACAGGTGAAAATCAGACTAGATGCCATCCTTCCAGTTTTTGAAAGAAGTGCTTACCTTTTACTGTACTGTTTCATGAGCTGACCATTGTGATTATTAATCTACATAGGTAAAGGTGGAAGCATTGTAACATGGGATACAAAAACATGGAAGAGGATAGGATCAAAGACTGTAGTACGTGATACAATTTCGGCCTTCAGTGTTTCACCAGATGGAAAGTTCCTTGCCTGGTAAAAATTTGATTGGCTAGTTTCAAGTTCTCATGGAGATGAATTTTCACCTTCCTCATGATTTTATGTTTCAAGTTTGGTATCTTTAATGGATGCAATTGTGCTTTTTATCCCCAACAATTCCCATCTAGAGTTTTCTACAGTAGAGAATTTATGTCACTATGGTCAATACATTGAGAAAGAATATAACTTACTTGCTTTTGAAGACATCCTGCAATGGTTTTTGAAACCATTGGCTTAAGGGAAATGGTTTATTATGACAGCAGTTGTTGCTTCCTTCAAGTTCGGCCTCACCCCCACCCCACCTATTTTTCCCGTGTTTGCAGTCTTGAAGTGGCTAAAACTTGCTTTCTTGGTCCAGTCCTTTGTGGGAAGGATCTCTATTTCTGAAAATGCGAACTTCCTTTATTTTTGGTTCACAACGATACTTACTGTGCATGTACAAACTCTTACAATGCATCTTCTTGACCACTTAACATTTCCTCTGATTGGTTGACATGCAGTGGGACAACTCAAGGTGATGTTTTTATTTTAAATTCAGCCAGTAAGCAGGTTCAGACAGTTGTTAGGAAAGCACACCTTGGCTTTGTAACTGCATTTTCATTCTCGCATGACTCAAGGTTGTAACATACATATCTGCATTTTACTTCTTGATCACAATTATGCTGCAGCTCTTTCCTTCAATTAATTTGACAGTGAAGCATGTAAAATCTGAATGCAGGGCTTTGGCATCTGTATCCCTGGACTCAAGTGCTAGGGTCACACTAATTGAGGAAAAGAAGGAAGCTGGTACACACCTCCCTTGATTTTTTGATCTGATTATTTAATAATGTATCCATTTCCTGCTTCTTATCAAAAAAAGAAAAAAAAGAAGTATCCATATCCAGCTGTTGAATTGGCAATGGTTTACCCTATTGAAGCTGTTGATTGACAAAACCTGTCCTGGGCTCTCATTGGGTCCCAATGGGCCGTGACAGGGCTCAAAAATATGAGGAGCCAAACATAAATTTGCTTCTGAATTTTTTACAGAGGTAGAAACTAAAATATTTTCAGGCGATAGAGGAGTATCATTTCGTTAATTACATAAGTAAAAACACTTGTGAAAGGTTATAGAATGCAAAATACACTCTCAAAGGGTATTGAGTGGAAAACACTACCTCTACTAGAACAATAATTATCTCATACATTGGATATATTCATCTTGTCTTCCACAACATGTGAGCCTTACAACCATGTGGGACCCACATGAAGATGCATATATCTGGTAGACAGGACAGGATACTGTCTATTACTTGAAAGGGATAGAAATTGAAGTATTGAACGTCCAAAGGAGACAAACTACAACTGTGTGCTTGGGCCTTGAGGGCAGGGAATGACTTGCCACCCTGAAACTAATGTACTATATGTGTTATTTTGCATACTTGTTTTAATTCATGATGACTTCTTGGATTAAATGCAAACTTAGGTCTCTGTTAGGATTGTGCTTGGGCCAGTCATGGCTTCAGTTGATAGGATTGTTGTCTAATGAAATTGATATTGAAATTGAGAAGAATGAAATGAATCCTGTTTAGGAAAAACAGAAATCTAGGAAGGTATCAGTGAGAGAAAATGATAGGAATCCCAAATTATGTCATATGCTCCTCATAGTTGGTGTAATCCCTTTAGTTAGTTGGTTGAGATTAGGATAAGTTGGTTAGGATTGAGCACATGTACCTCATTTAACACATGACTTAGGATAAGTTGGTTAGGATTGAGCACATGTACCTCATTTAACACATGACTTACTCTCTCTTAATCTCTCTCTCTATATGGAGGCCCCCTTGAAGTGGCCTACAACAACTACTATTCCCATTCACCATTCTTACTCTTCCACAATTCATATTCATATTCCATCAAGTTCTTATCAGAAATTTGCTACAGTGAAACTATCATAAAATTCCCCTTGTCTTGTGTCATCATTACGTAAGTGGTTTTTTTTTTTTTGGTCTACATATTTCTCTTTTAGGGGATACCACTTTGTGACTGATTCCCCAACAAGTTCCGTAAGACAGTTTTAAAGCCAAATGTGCTTTATTTAATGTAATTTGGACTCGATTGGCCTAATAAATTTGCTTGCCCTGTTGAATAGCTTAAACATCTTTGCCATGGACATGATCTATTATGTTTTATTTACCTTTTTGTTGGGGGGTGGGGTTTGTTTGCAGTTCTTTCCACTACATTTAAAATTATCTTGTGTTGATTTGGGATCTTTATTTTTTTTTTCCAGGAGAATTGAGCTTGTGGGTTGTGTTCGTCATTTTACTTGCCGTTGTTGCTTATTTTATGAAGAATCAAGGAATCCAGCTAGGGGTTACAGTTTTGAAGATCTTTAAGAGCTTGTAGGGTAAACTTATCGCGGAGTTCTTCTTAAAAGTTGTTGTGACGAGTGGAATAGATTTGTCACATGGGATTATAAAAACTTCAGGGTAGAGTTATCTTAAAGAACTTCAAGAATCCTACTCTGCTCAAATTGGACAATTCTATACAGGAGAACAGTCCGCATTGGAAGGCACAGAATTTTTAATGGATGTGTTGTTTTGGCACTCTTCAATTCTATACACAGGAGCCATTTGGTTGAAGATTTCTAGATTTCTAGTATTGTTGTTTGGTTGAAGATTTCTAGTATCGTTGTTTAAAATGCTATGAAAACTATTGTTTAAAAAGTGTTGTGAAAACGCATGTTTACAGTATTCATAAAGCAAAACATGTATTTGGTACCATGTTTGAAATAACATGTTTCGTTGTGTGAGAAAATATAATTGTGTTTGGTGTGTGTGTGTGTCTTTTTTTTTTTTTTTTTTCAAAAGTTGACAAGCATAGTACAATTTAATATATATTTTTTATCCTCAAATTTCAAGCCCGACCCAGCATTCTCAACTGAGCTCGGCAACGCAATCCATTCATTTTTGAGCCTCTCTTTCTTTATCTCACTCCCTATCCACTCCATCAGTCTTTCACTCCACCCAATTCAGACCCACCTCCACTATCTTGGTTCCACCACCAATCCCTCTTCGAACCCCTATTTTTTCTTCCATTCCCAATCAAATCCTTGCCACTTTCAAGACTAATCTTATCAAAAAAATCCCTCCAATGTGCTTGCCTTATTGACACCACCTTCAGGCGAAACCACCACCACCACCACAATCTCCGGCGAGGCCTTTACATCTAATATCCTAACCACACAACTCTCCGGAGATCGATCAACAATAACATCATCGAACCTAATGGCCACACTCTCTCCTCCAAAATCAATCCGTTATCCTCAGCTACCTCAACCAATTTGTCCTTCTCCACAATATCCTTGGTCTTCAATCTCACTAAATCGAAATCTCCAATCTTAGCCTTAAAATCAGCATCTAACAGAATATTACTAGGCTTGATATCCCCATGAATAACTGGTGGAGAACACAAATGGTAAAGACAAGAGAGATCCTTTTCGATATCAACAACAATGTTGAATATTTTCGTCCATTCCATAAGCTTAACACATTTCTTGTCTAGCAAAGCGTCTTGTAAGCTATGGTTAGGCATTTACTCGTACACCAGAATGAGTTTCCATCCATGACGGTTAGAGGAGAAGCTGAGAAGAGAGAGGATGTGTGAGCAAGAGAGAGAGGAAGCGATGGCCAGAAGAGAGAGTGGTGACTTGAGGCTTTGGGAAGTATTTATGATAGAGAGAAGTCAGTTTATGTGTTATCTAATCAAGTGAGCTCCATAATTTTCAACTTATTTACAAAAGTGTCATTGAGTAAGATTGTTTGAAAACTGAAAACTGGTAAGAGGAGTTTTCTAAATTCATTGTTTAAACACCCTAAACTGAGTAATATAACTCAAAACACTTGTAAAAAACACCCTTACCAAATGCTTTTTTTTTTATTGGCTCATAGTTTTCAGTGTTTAAAAACCCTAACCAAACAAGCCTAGTAGTCTTAGTTACCCTAGTAGCATGAATCTGGTGGTTGTTTTTTTGAACCTTTTGTTAATTCAATGTTTGTTCTAGTGGTTGTTTTTTTGAACCTTTTGTTTTTAACTCATGTTTGTTATGTACTTAAAATAAATTTAATGTTTGTTACTGAAATCTTAAGGTTAATACAGCATTTGGTACTTTCTTAGCGAGATTTTTTTATTTCTAATCATATGATATCACTATCACGATTAATCAACCTTTTTTTCCTTTGGGCATATCCTATAACTTTTCTTCAAACCTAAATTTGTACAATAATATGCACTTCAAAAGTGATTCTCAAAAAAAAAAAAAAAAAAAAAAATGCTCGATTTGGTAACATGATGCATTTGAAGATTACCCTTGAAACTGCTTTCAAGATCAGCGGTTGCTCTTTTGTTTTTTTTTTTCTATGATTCATTCCGACTATTTTTATACCCATTACGAGGTTTTCTGATTTAATTGAGATCAAAGTTAGTATCCCCTTATATGTTTTTTTAAGTAAACCAATTATATGGTATGAAGATTTCCATATAGTAAAACACCCTAAATTTTAAAATAGAGAGTCATGTTCATCAAATTACACACATTCTATATTTTCAAAATTTGCAAAATGCTCTATCTTGTATAAAAAAAAAAAAAAAAAATTTTGCAAAATGCTATAATGCTTGTCTAAAGTCATCCATTATAGCTGTTCTAAAAATATTTATTCATTTATAATTTTATATTCACTCTCTGTTTGTAAGAAATGGGCAAGGGCAACCATTGTCTCCTTGGATGGTTATTGATGGATAACCCTTTTAATAGAGATCTCATGAAGAGGATGCTATGGTGTCGACTAGAATGTAGATTTGAGCAGGAAGTGGGTATGCTTGATGTAATCTTTGAAGGCGACGATATATATATATATAAAGAATTCTTTATATTTGTGTTATTTTATTTATTTAAGAATTTATTATTTGATTTTACCTTTTTATTAATAATAATAAATAAAAATTATTATAATTAATATTAACTTCATGGTAATAATAAAGGACTCTCTTAGTAAAAATATTTTGTAAAAAAGTAAGAGTATTTGCATTTTTCATAATAAATACAAAATTATCATCTCAAAGTTAGAACTCAATTATTTTTGGTAGAATGAATCTCCTCAAAATAAAGTTGTATTAATACTTTTTTAATTGAGTGGTTTTAGAATTACAGTACATAATTATTTTATAATTTTTTTACCATAATTTTTTTTTAAAAAAAGTTTCAATCTATTGAAACCTAGATTACTTGTTCAACCATCAGAGACTTACCAGTTAAACTAATTGAAATTCACACCATAACTTTAACGTGAGACTCATCATTTTTTCTCTACCACTCATATTCTATCTCATCTATATATATTTTTTCCTCTTAAAATTTGTAATTAAATTTCATCTTTTAAACTTTGATCATCCAACCGTTCACCTCATCCTCATCTTCTTAACTTCCCTTTTCTTCAGTTTACCTTCACACAGCCCCAGCCCAGCCCAAGTCTCGAAAATCACCAAGCCATCAACACAAAAGTATACTCCACTCTCATAAGCTCTATAATGCCATAGTTAACAGGCCTTAGCTTTCACTCTCACACAAAAACCCCACCATGATTTCCTCAACCAAACCCACAAAATCAAGCAAAAAGTTCACATTTTTAACAAGCATTTCGGCTCTAGTCGCTCAGCACTAGCAGCATCATCATCATCTTCTTGTTCTTCTGCTGCTATATATCTTCAGTTCTTCCAACCTCTTTGGCTTTCTGGGTCTGATCCTACACAATATGTCTCAAACAAGGGAACCTCCTCATTCTCGTAGGATCTTCCGACAAAAGAAGGACCATCTCCCACACTACATCGTACTCAACATCTTGGCAAACCTGCCTGTCAAATCAGTCCTAAGATTCAGGTGTGTTTCTAAAACCTGGGACTCCTTGATCACCACTCCTAGTTTCATCTCCACCCACTTTAATCTTAGCAATAACAACAGCAACTTAGCTTATCTCATAAACTTTGCTTCTACCACTACTTTTGACAGTACCATCCCAAGCTTTAGCGGTGGTTACGACCCCACATTTAATAGGATTTCCGAGTACCCAATATCTTAGGTTTTGTACTGGATTTGCTTATCAGTCCAACACCAATGACTACAAGGTTGTTAAGATCTCTCAAATGCGTGGGAGTGAGACTGAGGCTGAGGTTTACACATTGAGCTCCAACTCTTGGAGAAGGGTTGAAATCTCATTGGCAAACACTGTTTTGGGCATGCCTCCCAACAATCGCACTGCTACATTTGTTAGTGGAGCTTTGCATTGGTTGGGAAATGATTGTGAAGCCGAAACACTTTACATGATTTTGTCATTTGATGTCAATAATGATAAATTTGGAGAGATAGCACTCCCTCATGTACAACAACAACAACTGCTGCCACAAGGTGTAATGGCAAAACTAAATCGTCTGATGGCGTTCAAGGGGAAACTGGGCTTCATTACATTGGGTTACCTCAGATTCGACCACGCCAACGAAGACGAATACAATGACTTTATGAGGTCGCATACACCTCATTCATGCTTCATTTGGGTGATGGGGGAGTATGGTGTACATGAATCACGGAGTAAACTTTATTTTGTCCAGTTTGAAAATGTTGTCTCTGTACATTTCTTTGGTTGCACCAGTCGTGGCGAACTGCTAGTTATAAAGAGGCGTAATCCTGAATGGAGGTGGTCCACGGTTGTTTTGCTTGACCTTGAAACTTTACATGAGAAGGATCTTGGTTTCCAAGAAGTTCCAGATATAGCTACTACTTTTATGGAAAGCCTTGTGTTACTTGATGGAGCAACTGAGCTGTCTGGATAAGAAGTGAAATCATTAGTGATAATCATAGGATTTTGTTATGTAAGTGTGATACAAATGAGACCATTATCATGTTTTTCCTTTGGTATCATTTTGTTTTGAGGTAGGCAGAAAAGTATTGATCTAATGTAGGTGAATTTTATTCTTGATTTATATAAAAAAACTTAATGCTTTTTAGGAATCTCATATTATGTTTCATATGTGTGCTGTGATCTGGTGTTGTCTAAATCCTAGAGCTATTACTGTGTGCTTTGATCTGGTGCTGCCTGAGCCTATGAGCTACTCTGGTGCCGTGTTAAGTAGTGACTATGTGAAATAAAAGCTTGCTTGCTTGTACGAACTAATTCAAGACTGCTTAGACCGGTTGTAATTACTTAGGCACATGTGTATGTTGATAAGGGCAGTATTATGTTATTTTAGTAGTGTAGCAGATATTAAATTTAGAGCATGTGCTCCATTGTTGGAGCATGTGACTGATTGGTAGGTTGTTAGAGGTAGTTATGCCAGCTGGCATAAGGAGTTAGTTGATCAGCTAGATAGTTAATCTACTGGTCAGGATGGTACACATACAAATAGCTATTTGGCTTTGTAATGAGATCATGCAGAAATTAACCAACAATTTTGTTTCCTGTTCTCTCTTCTCCCTCTCAATTCTTGGAGGTCAGTCATATCCTTCAATATTTCAATCAACCCTTAAACACTAACTGCCACCAAAGTTCTTGACAATGCTTGTGGCAATTTCATGAAAGAATATGACATTCTACTTGTAACTTGTAAAAGATTAGATTAAAGACCTTACTTAAATCCAAACAAATAAAATAAAAATGGAGCAAAAGAGAGCTAAGACAAGAAGCCCTAGGATGAGAGTGTTTGATTAGATTAGAGATCTTACTACTTTCCAACAAAATAAAATAAAAAATGGAACAAAAAAGAGAGAAGAAAAGAAGCCCTAAGATGAGAATGTTAAAAATGGGATGTGGAAGTTCTTATTTGGTGAGCAAAGGCCCAGCAAAGGTGTTGTGCTTGGTTCCTTGATCAGAATGATATGTCTTGCTAGCGGCTGCAGTGCATTTGCAATGCAATTTTAGTGACAAAAAGCTCATTCTACTGGCAGATAAACATATACAAAAAAATTGAGCTAGTTATACCTCATGGGGATTGCATTATCTCATTCCCGTGAGAGGAAGATTGAGATAACAGATAGTGCAGGAACCACTTCTTAACCTACTACTTTGCAAATACCTTCATTACAACTTATATGGTCAAGCAGAGAAGCTTAGGTCAAAGCAACCTCGGTTTGAAGCCCATTCAAAACAACAGATAACTCTTAATTGTTTTACTACAAAGCTATATGCCCATTACACTTTGTGGTCACTGACATATTGGATATGGTTCAGATTTCTGCAGGAGGCCAAGTTGCATATCTGCAACTATATATTGACTTTTTAGGGTTCAGTCCAGTTATAGTTATAATTATTGCAAAAGGTTGAACAATTAAGCCAGAGATAATAAACATAACATGACAGCTTATCAAAGACATCTTTTAATGGCATTCTTGTCAACTCTGCACTGTAATATCAACCTCTACACACAGTTATATATTCCTATAAGTGTTTACAATTTTATATATCCCTAATTTTTTATTTTTTGGTTTTGGGTTTTTGCATTATAGTCTAAATTTTGGTGACTGATGTTGAATTTGTGGAATTGGTGATGGGTTTTGTTTGTTTTGCTCAAATATTGGTAATTGCGTTTCAAAGTTTTGATTTTTCTGTGGTTTTGTGAAATTGGTGTTTTTAAGACAATGAACTTAGCCACAAAGTAGAAATCTGCTTTCTGAAATTGGGGACTTGGGATTTGATTGCTTTGCTCATATATTGGGAATTGCGTGTTGAAGATTAGATTTTGATGTGATTTTATGAATTTGGTGTTTCTGATACTATGAACTTAGCCACAAAGTACAAAAAAAAGGTTTTGCACTGCACCTTTATGTAGCTGCCCATGTAATTGGATGCACACTCTTTAAGAGTTTTTATTGAATCCATTTTAAATTTATTATTTTTAAAACATGCAACTTTATGTAGCATACATGTTTTAGATTTGGTGTTTATGCATATATATATACATGTGTTTAGATCTGGAGGGGATTGCATCTCTCATCTAGACCAGTGCATATAACTGAGAGGTGCGATGTATTGTGCGTGTGGTTCAGCTCACAATGGCGCTGAGGCGGAATCTGAATGCAGCTGTGCTTACTGCATTCCTCAATTTCACTCTCATCCTAGGATCTGAGTTGCATGGTCTGTTGTTTGCATATCTTCCCAAGGTAATTTTGGGGGCATTTTGAGTTTGGGTCCTTTTGTAATTTATGTTCTCTCTATTCATTCTTGGAATGGTATATTTTTTAATAAGTGAATAAAGGAATTGGCAGTTTGCACAATTGATGATGCACCTGGCGTATTCTGATGTTAAATAATAGAAATTAAAAACAGGGCTAAATGAATCGGGCCATTGATAAATAGCTCAGGTTAGACTTGATAAAAAGCTCATTCGTGTTTGTTTATTTATAATCAAGCTGAGCTTGAGCCTTTTTAGGCTTGTTTGATAAACAAGCCGAGCCCAAGCAAAAACATTCTTGAGTCTAGCATTCCTTGCAAGCCAGAACCAGAACCAGAACCATTCTAGTTTCTAGTTGCACATTGGACTTATTTAACAGCAAAAAACCTATCTCCATGATGTTTCATCCAATCAGAATTTCCTCAAATGTTTCCCTTTGATGCTGACTCATTAGATGAAGCAACTATGATACCAATGATGATGAACCTTACTATGATACCAATGATGATGTACCTAACTGATTGGAATCAATATGGCAGTGCATCTAGTTGGATCATGCATTTTTGCTAGTCCACGAAGCCCAATTTTTACCAACCCATTAACACCCATAGTTCCTCTATATGCTACTCCTTGCGAGAGCTAGGGATTCACTGCTATTTTCTTGTGCTAATATTTCTTATTGATCTGAAGAGATACAATGAGGTAACATGGTTAGATTGCTTTTGATGTCATTGTGGTTTTTAACATTACTTTTGATGTCTCTCAGGCTAAAGCTTGTGTGCCTCGGCTACCATTGTTCGCTGATGTTCTAGCATCCAGGCTCTACTTCTATTATTCTCTTAGCTATGAACTCCCTGGGGGTCTTGAGGGTTAGTTTTCTTTTGTCATGACTATCTGATTATCAGGGATTAATTCACTCACTCATGCTGATTGATTGTTTGATTAGCTTGGACATTCATGCATTAACAGTAACCTCCTTTACCTGCACTGTATTGTGACCCTGTGCCATGACGAGTTGGGTCAGGTAAATTTTATTTATTTTGATATGTGAGTTGGATCAGATAAATATGTAATTGATAGATCATGTGTCTATATTACCAGGTCTTATACGTGGATATTGGTATGATGCAGGAAACACTTCTTTGCCTGATCGTTACAACTTATATGATCAGGCAAAGAAGCTTCTGTCAAAGGCACCTCGATTTGGAGCCCATTCAAACCAGCCGGTAACTCTTAATTGTTTTTACTACAAAGCTGCCTAGAGCCTTGTAGCTCAATTGACACCTTCCTATGCAAAAAGTGCTTGGGAGTTTAGGTGAGAAGGGGTTTAAGCTGTTGGGGTTAGTAGCATATTATAAGTATCTCAAAAAAAGAAAATGTTGTTACTAAAAAACTATATGCCCAATACACTTTTGGGTCACTGACATGTAGGATATGGTTCAGATTTCTGTGGGAGGCCAAGTTACATGTCTGCAACTATAATATTAAGTTTTTAGGGTTCAGTACAATGATAGTTATAATTATTGCAGAAGGTTGAACAATTAAGCCAGAGATAATAACATGACATGACATAGCTTATCGAATGCTCTTTTAATGGCATTCTTGTCAACCTTTTGTTCCCTTTGTCATGCTTGCTCCCTAGCAACCCCATCGCTAGTCTTTACTAAATATATTGTTAACTATGTTTGCTTCAAATTATATATGATTTTTAAACTTTTATGGTCCGTTTGGATTGAGGCGGAGGGAGGGGGAGTAGAGGGGAGTTGGCCCGACCAACTCCTCTAGATACTGGAATAAAAGACCCCAATGTTGCATCTGTGGATTGAGCCTATTTTCAACAAAGTCTATTCTACTCCCCTTCACTTCCCCTCCCTCCCCCCTCAATCCAAACGGGCCCTTAGGGAAATGGAAAATGTTGGAGAAATTTTGGTTCATGTCAAACAAAACATAGATGGACAGGATCCAATTGCTGTGGAAAAATTACAGATAATAGTGAAGGAACTATTTTTCTTTCTTTTTTCGGATGAGGGGATGGGAGGGTTTCTTAGTTTCGAATCTCACTGATGGGGCAGTGATTATGGCATCTATTTTAAATTGTTTCACTTATAAGCTGCACATTCTGAAACAACTGTTCACTCTTGCAGTTCTTCTGCTACCTTTTCTACCTAGGAAAGATTAGGACAATATAGTTGGAGTATTCAGATGCAAAGAGTCCCTCCTGCAGCTGCTCAGAAAGCCCCTGTTGCTGCACTTGGTTTTCGAGTTCAATGTAACAAATGGGTAGTCATTGTTTGCTTACTGCTAGGAGAAATTCCTGAAAGGACCATTTTTATGCAGAAAGTCATGCTTCAGGTTTTGAGACCATACTTTGAAATGACAAATGTAAGTCTTGGTTTCCTGAACTTGAGTTTTTCATTTTAGTTTGTCCGTATAATATAGGGCTGTCAGCAGGTTGGACGAAGTGCAGAATGTAGATACAATGACATCCGAGTTCTAATAATATATACCTAAATCCAAAAATGCAGACTGCTGCTTTAAAGTTGTGGCTGAGTTTTGATCTGAATTAAAATATAAAATCAGATAAGAAAGCAAATAATAGACTAATAGAAATTATTTTTTAAATAAAACGGCTAAATTTTCGCAAGTAAAGATTATAATTTTTAAACATGTAAAATTTCATGATTGATTTCTAAAATCATGTGAAATTATATTGATTCTACTCTACCCCAGTCTCTATTGAATCTGATTATAACTTAATCTTAAAAATTGTATTCCCTTCTGCATATCCATCTTTTCTTTGGGAGATGTCCACATTCTAAAATAACTACCTGTTTGGGTACTGATGAAAAGGCAGTGTCTTGCATCTGTGTTTTCTTCTTCTTTTTATTTTTATTTTTAAGATGAGCGTTCTGTGGTTGTGGTGTGTTTCTAGTGGGTCCCGTGCACTGTTTACGGGACCCACAAATCTCTTTTTTCAACAAAACTTTCATTAAAAATGGGTTCCACGACACTATTCACACATTTAAAAATTATTTTGCTACAGTGTTTTCAGCAAAATAAGCGGTATCCAAACATATCCTAAGTTTATAAAATGATACTTTTAAAATTTACCTAAAAAAGTTGTGCCTTTTTGAAAATTTTAATAAGTGTTCGATAAATTATGCTTTTATGTGAGATAAACAAACCAACAAATTTCAATTAAGTCTGGTAAGCAAGGGGTTTGGAAGTTTAATTCTGTTTCTAAAGATTGGAAATCTCTTTTCTTGGGAGATAGACATGAGACACTCCTGGAATATCACCCTCCGAGCATGAGAAATGGCAGGGTTGTTGTAGTCCCACCTCAAGAAGTTATTGAGGTTGTGCAATGGTCTACATATTTGGTAGGGCAATTTTTTGACAAACAGTTACCATTTTTCCTGGTAAAGTGGTCTGTTTAGACTTTGTGGAAGCTGTTTGGTGGGGTGGAGGTGTTCGCTTTTGAGAAGGGCCTTTTCTTGTGTTTTGGTTCAAGATTGGGATGCTGTCCTTAATGCTAGATTATGGTATGTGGCCAACGGACCTCTCTTTCTTTGAAGATGGCAGCTTGGTTTGCAACTTAGTAATCTAAATTTGGGCAAAATTCCTATCTGGGTGAAATTTCTGCAACTGCCTATAGAGTTATGGACCCCCAAGTGCTTGAGTTATTTAGCAAGTAGAGTGGGAAGGCCATTATATGCTGATGCAGTCACTTAACAACACCAGAGGCTTGGATATGCTAGAGTTTGCGTGGAAATTGGATTTGATGATGAAGTTCCTGATTCTTTGGTTGTTGAATTGCCTGATGGAAAGATCTTGGATGTTGGAATTGAGTATCCATGGAAGCCTGAAAATGTTTGCATTGCAAAGCGTTTTGTCACTTATCCAAATTCTGTCCTTCTAGACCTTCCAAGACTTGGGTTCCCAAGGATAAGGGTCAGGTTCACAGGACCTCCCTCCTCTCTGAAGATATCTGTGGCTGGGGGTGGAGGAATTTCTGTGTAACCTAATAGATTTGGCCCTCTTCAGGTTGGGAATGGTAATGATGAGGGGGGGCTACAGGAGCAGGTCTCTGTCCTCAGGAAAGATGACTTGAGTGCACTTCAAGATAAAGCTAACATTTCTGAGTCCGCGGGTGGTACTGTGAATGATGTTGTCCCTGTTCCTCTAGATACTGGAACGAAAGACCCCAATGTTGCATCTGTGGTGTCCCCCAATCCTAGGCAAGGAAATAGGAGAGTCACTATAGCCCAAGTGGCTTCTGGGAAGAAAGCTGAAGGGTGTGAGGAAGGGGCACCAGGCCAGTTCACTCTATTGGAATTTCTGGATGCTGCCATAGAGAAGGGAGCTAAACTAAAGCCAATAAAAACTGTGAAAGCCAAGGAAAAGGGTAAGATTGTGCTTAACCCTGTTAATACTCCAATGGTGAGTGATGTGAACAGTTTACTTGAAAATTGTTAGACGATAGTGTTGTGCTGGAATGTGTGGGGTCTAAATGATCCTTCTAAGCAAAGAGAGGTAAAGAAATTAATTAGGGATCAAAGAGCTGATTTGGTTTATTTAGTTGAGACAAAGGTTAGAGATAGGAATGGCCTACAGATAAAAGAGGTCTTATTTCCAAATTGGGGTTTCCTCAATAATTATGATAATCATGAATTAGGAAGAATTTGGGTTTGTTGGAACACTAATATTTTCCATGTCTTAATGGTGTTAAAGGCTGATCAAGTTATCCATTGGGAGGTGGTGTTTCTTTCTAATTCAGCAAAATGGGAAGTGCCTTTTGTTTATGGTGCATACTGTGGTTTTAAAAGGCAGGAGCTGTGGCAAGCCATTTCTGGATTACAATGGAGGACTAGAGATGGACCTTGGGTGGTTTTGGGGGATTTCAATGTAGTTAAAGACTCGAGTGAGAGGTTTGGGGGATTGGGTAACCCTCGTTTTGAAGCTGAATTTGCTAATTGGATGGGTGTTCAAGGACTATTTGATCATCCTTATATTGGTATTCTGTTCTCTTGGAATAATAAGAGAGATGCTACTGCATTTTTGGCTAGGAAGTTGGACAAAGCCCTCAATAATTCCATTTAGTTATCTGTTTTTCCTTAGACTCTGGTTGAGTTTTACCTCCTGGGATTTCAGGCCATGCTGCCATCTTTTTATCCCTTTTGCCTGTGCAGAATGCTAGTCCTGAACCTTTTAATTTCTTTAACTTCTTGACTGCTAATGATCATTTCCTTGAAATTGTAAGTCAAGTGAGGTCTTAGGTTGTTCATGGAACTCCTATGTTTCTCCTCTACAAGAAATTAAAGCTCCTGAAAGTTGAGTTAAAGGTCTTTAACCAGACCAGGTTTGGAGGAATTTCTGTGAGACTTGAAGTTGCTAAGGCTCAACTTGACTCAGTCCAGTTAAGTCTCCTGAATAATCCTGGTTGTTCTGAACTCTGTAAGTTGGACAATGTGCAGAGGAAGCTCTTCATTTGTACAAATATGTTAGTAGTGCAAGGAAGCTTTTCTCAGGCAGAAATCATGGGTCTCTTGGCTGAGGTTGGGTGACCAAAATAGTGGCTATTCTCATAGAATGGTGAAAGTGAAGGCAGCTAAAAAATAAACTAAAATGTCTTTATAATGCTTCTGGGGCAAGGGTGGATATTCAGCAGATTAAAGAGTTAGCAGTGAATTTCTATCAGCAGCTACTAGGGACTTCTTTGGTTCTATTTCTGACCTTGCTCAGATTATGCAGAAGACCCATCCTGAGCAGCTGGGAATGGAGTTGCAACAGGAAGTTACAGATAGGGAGATTCAAGACACTTTGTTTTTCATGGACGGTGACAAAGCCCATGGTCCTGATGGATATACTGTCCAATTTTTCAAGAAAGCTTGGCATATAGTGAAGGGTGATGTCTTGGCTGATATTCATTCTTTCTTCTCCTCATCTAAGCTCCTAGGTGAAGTGAATGCTACCATTATCACTCTTGTACCTAAGGTACCTAACTATTCCACCATGTCTGTGTTTAGACTTATTTCTTGCTGCAACATTATTTACAAATGCATTACTAAGCTGCTGGCCAATTGTCTTAAAGCTTGCCTTGATATTCTCATGAGCCCTACTCAAACAGCTTTCATTCCTGGTAGAAGTATAAAGTAAAACGCACAAGCATAATACTAGTACATCTTTTAAAAGTCCTCATGATTTTCTTTGATTTGATTTGATAAATCTTTTATAATATGGATTGAACTAATAAGATTTATTTACATACAGGATGAATTTTTCTGCTTTTGTAGATTCTCTGCGAGTAATGATATGAATCAGGTTCTATATATTGCTGCAGTGATGGGTGAAAATCAGACTAGAAGCCATCCTCCCGGTTTTTGAAAGAAGTGCTTACCTTTTATACCGTACCATTTCATGAGCTGACCATTGTGATTATTATTCTACATAGCTAAAGGTGGAAACATTGTAACATGGGATACAAAAACATGGAAGAGGATAGGATCAAAGACTGTAGTATGTGACACAATTTCGGCCTCCATTGTTTCACCAGATGGAAAGCTACTTGCCTGGTAAAAAAAACTTGATTGGCTAGTTCAAGTTCTTGTGGAGATGAATTTTCACCTTCCTTGTGATTTTAGTTTTCAAGTTCTGTATCCTTGATAGATGTGATTGTGCTTTTTATCACCAGCAATCCTCCCATCTAGAGTTATCTACAGTATAGATATATGTCACTATGGTCAACACTGAGAGAATACAACTTACTTTTTTTTAAAGACATCCTGCAATAGTTTTTGAGACCGTTGGCTTAAGGAAAATGGTTTATATGTCAGCCCCTCAATCTGTTTGCAGTCTTGAAATGACTAAAACTTGCATTTTTGGTCCAATCCTTTGTGGGAAGGACCTCTATTTCTGAAACAATGAACTTTCTATTTTTTTTGGTCTGTAACTATACTTACGGTGTGGTGTATGTTTAAACTCTTACAATGCATCTTCTCGAGCACTTAACATTTCCTCCCTTTGATTGGTTGACATGCAGTGGGACAACTCAAGGTGATGTTTTTATTTTAAATTCAGCCAGTAAGCAGGTTCAGACTGTTGTTAGGAAAGCACACCTTGGCTTTGTGACTGCACTTTCATTCTCGCATGACTCTAAGGTTGTAACATACATATCTGCATTTTACTTCTTGATCACAATTATGCTGCATCACTTTCCTTCAATTAATTTGACAGTGAAGCATGTAAACTCTGAATACAGGGCTTTGGCATCTGTATCCCTGGACTCAAGTGCAAGGGTCACACTAATTGAGGAAAATAAGAAAACTGGTACACGCCTCACTTGATTATTTGATCTGATTATTTAATAATGTATTCATTTCCCGCTGTTGAATTGGGGGTTTGTTTATCTTGTGCTGATTTCGGAGTCTCTCTCATTTCTTGTTTTTTTTTTCACAGGAGCATGGAGCTTGTGGGCATGTTCGTCATTTTACTTGCCATTGTTGTGTATTTACTATTTTATGAAGAATCAAGTTAAGGTGGCAAAATCCGACCTAACACAACATGAAGTTAACACAACATAAAATTAGCAAGTTATGGGTTGAGATTTAATGGGTTCGTGTCATATTCAGGTTGACATGAATGGCTCGTTTTATAAACTTTTTGTGCTCGTGTCCAAATCACGGAACTTGTTTGACTTGTCTAACTAATTGTCATTAACCAATATACCCTTCAAAACCCTCGGTATATAAACTTATTTTCTTTTTTAGTTGCATTCTTCCAAGTCCTATGGCCACCTATCACTCGACCTCAATTTTACCTTATTTTCTTTGCCACCTAGCCACCGTCACCCTTCTGTCATTGGGGTCGCGTTCACCATCGTCCTTCACTTCTCTCTATCACTTGAAATCCTAGTTTTTATCATCTTTTACTTTCTTCTTTGAATTCTCTGCCACCATCGCATCATTGTCGTCGTCCTTTACTTTTACCTTTATCTATGTTTCTTAAATTGATTATTGTGATCTGACATTAATTATTGTAGTTTATTTTGTTTCACATATTGTGACTTATTATTTGTGATATTAAAATATACTTTAATTTTGAATGATTTTTTGTGATGTAGTTACTCTGTTAGTTTTGAATTTTATATAAAAAACTATTTGTTTGGTTTTTCATAATTTAGGTCAATTAAATTAATACTATTTTTTTTCTTCTTGTTTTGATAAAATTTGATAAACAGATTGGCATGAATGCCCCATTTAATAAAAAGATTGTGTTAGGGTTGAGGAATCCTGACCCATTTAATAAATATGTCGTGTCAGTGTCAACCCATATAGTTGAATATTCACGAGATGACATGACACAACTTTAGCATGCCAATAAAAATTTTCACCCCTAATCAAGGAATCCTTAGCTAGAGAGGACAACCTTGAAGATCTTTTAGAGCTTGTAGGGTAGTTTATTCAGAGTTCTTAAAATTCTTTTTGAAATGGGTGGATTAGATTTGTAACGTCATCAATAATTTAAAAATGCCAAAACGATTCACTTATTTTACCGCGGAAGAATAAGATTCTAAAAACTTAATAATAGAGTTACTCTGAATAATTTTTGAATGATTTTTTGAATGATTTTGAATGATTCAAAAACTTAATTTTGAATGATTTTTTGTGATGTAGTTACTCTGTTAGTTTTGAATTTTATATAAAAAACTATTTGTTTGGTTTTTCATAATTTAGGTCAATTAAATTAATACTATTTTTTTTCTTCTTGTTTTGATAAAATTTGATAAACAGATTGGCATGAATGCCCCATTTAATAAAAAGATTGTGTTAGGGTTGAGGAATCCTGACCCATTTAATAAATATGTCGTGTCAGTGTCAACCCATATAGTTGAATATTCACGAGATGACATGACACAACTTTAGCATGCCAATAAAAATTTTCACCCCTAATCAAGGAATCCTTAGCTAGAGAGGACAACCTTGAAGATCTTTTAGAGCTTGTAGGGTAGTTTATTCAGAGTTCTTAAAATTCTTTTTGAAATGGGTGGATTAGATTTGTAACGTCATCAATAATTTAAAAATGCCAAAACGATTCACTTATTTTACCGCGGAAGAATAAGATTCTAAAAACTTAATAATAGAGTTATCTTAACAACCTTAAGAATCCTACTCCGTTTGAATCGGCAATTTATACAAGAGAACAGTCTACAAACTTTATAATATGCATAAGACGGCTTTGGAATACACAGTATTTTTAATGGAAGTATTGTTTTAGCCTCTCTTCAAGCTCAATTGTAGTTACCACAATAGCATGAACCATTTATTTTTAACATTTTGATTTTAATTCATGTGTGTTATATACATTGTTTGTTACATACTGAATAAAATTATACAGCATTGGCTCTCTCTTGGCGAGATTTTTATTTTTAACCATATGGTATCACCGCCACTGTTAATCAACATCTTTTTTCTTTGGACAAATCCCATAAATTTTCTTCAAGCCTATATTTGTACAATAATATGCATTTCAAAGTGGTGCTCGATTCTGTAACATGATGCATTTGAAGATTACCGTTGATGCTGCTTTCAAGTTCAGATACCAAACAGGCAATTCCTCTTATCTTCCTCCTCACAAACGTTTCTATTCAAACCTCTGGTGATGGGGTGTTGCTCTAGGATAACTCCTCGATTGGATGTTTTCAAAAACCATTAATCAATTTTTTTTTTCCATCTTATTTATGACTTCAAGACAACAGGTTGCGTCTTTATTTTTAAATCATTTCTAGTTCTACATAAAGTCATAAACTAATCAAACAACGATCAAAGTGGTTTTTTTTTTTTTTGGGGGGGGGGGGGGGGGTTTAAATTTGCAACTTTATATATACAACAAGCAAAAACTTAACCCCAAAATTTTGGGATTTACTATCGATCTCGACTGAGTTATCCTAAAGGCACACATTAGTAAAACATTATTATTATTATTTAAAAAGAAGTGTTTTTTTTGGGGGGGGGTTTAAATTTGCAACTTTATATATACAACAAGCAAAAACTTAACCCCAAAATTTTGGGGTTTACTATCGATCTCGACTGAGTTATCCTAAAGGCACACATTAGTAAAACATTATTATTATTATTATTTAAAAAGAAGTGTTTTTTTTTTTAAAGGAAAAAAAAGTGTTTATAAATTACCAAATAATGACTATATATATATATTTGATACTTATGGGTTACCTTAATAATAATAATAATAATAATAATATTTTTTTTATTAAAATTAAAAAATAACTATTATTTATTAGTATTATAAAAGTAATGCTAAAGACAAGACAAAAAATCACAATAATTTTACAAAATTTCCAAACTAGTGTGTCAATTCAAACATGACCCACCACAATCTTTAATTTAATTTTTTTTCTAATAACTTTTATTTTGTGCTTACTATTTTTTTTTTTTTTACTATAATTTATTGATTTTCATTTTTGTCCATACCCTTGCTTTTTTTTTTTCCTTCTCTCTCTCTCTCTCTCTCTCTCTCTCTCTCATCATCATCATCACCATTTGGCTGCTAGATCCTTCTATCTCAACATTTTCTGTACTTGAACGGTACCAATTTTGTTCCCTTTTTAGTGGCACGGAAAGTGCTTGTTGAAATGCTTCATAGAGATTCATTTTTCCAAACTTCTTCTTGTTGTGGCCTTGCGTTTTGATTATTAGGGGCTTTGGGTTTTTGTTAGTGTGGTGCTGAAATCTGATTTTCTTTTTTTTTTTTTTTTTTTTCCTTCTTTTTTTTTTGGATTTGATTAGTTAGGATTTGATATGGACAACAGTTATAATGATATGAGGTGCTTGCACCCAACGCAATAAGTGGCCTCAGCCCTCAGGTAGATGTTGTAGTTGGCTCAACAGTCCATAAGCTGACTTTATAAACATTTCTTCTTGTGCTTAGGACGCATATGGGTAGCTCTGTATTTAAGTAGAACCGTGGAAGACCTTTTATAAAGATAGAAATTAATGTCTAGCATGGCATAAGGACATCCCAGCCTAGTTACGAGTTGATATTGCTCTGTTTCTATTTCTTTTTCTTTTTTCTTTTTTTCATTTTCATTACACAGCACTAGTATTTATAGAGATAGAGAGTTGATGTGTACTATAGTTTCATATTGTGTCAAGCAATTTTTGGGTTCATTTTTATGATAATAGGTTCTAAAATTAATTTGCTCTAGGTCACCTATTGGTATATCCTGTGTCATTATGAAACCTGCTTATTGGAAGGCCAAAGTTTAAATTTTTACTGTGTTTTTGACTTTTTGTTCTTGCAAAGAAATAATTCTTATACTATTTAAAAAAAAAAAAAAGGGGGGGGGCTAGTTTTTTTTTGTTCTATATGGCATTAAATTACAGAATTATGCTCACTATAATGCTTTAGTGTGAGCTACCTTTTTTTTTTGAGGAAGTAGTGTGAGCTACTTGATATTGTTTTTCGATGTTTTGAATCAATATAAAATAATTAAAATGGCTGTTGTGGGGCTTAATACACAACATTTTTATTCCATTTTAAATGCTAATGTGATGTTTTAAATGTTTGTAGAGGGAAGATGTTATGCTACCATTGATAATCTATTAAAGAACCAAGGACCTGGGAAGTTCACAAGACAAGCAGAAATTATTATTACGTGAGAGTTGAAACTGTGTACTTAAGATTATCGTGTGACTTATCTACTACATTTATTAACTTTGTAATCATTTTGACATGGAGCCAATTGAAAGTAATGTACTAATTTTACGTGCTTAAACTCAAAAGGATAGTTTAAATAGTCTTGTAATGTATTAGGACCTAATTCTAATTCAATTTATTGAAAACATTTGGTGGAACTTTTTTTAAAATTATTTTTAAATTTATAAACAAAACTATGATTTAGTTTTTCCATTATTTTAACAAGACACCTGATAGGCCTATATCCAAAGTGTTTTTTTAAATTACTTTTAAATTTGTAAACAAAAAAAGTGTTTCATCGTTGGCAGTGTTTATTTTCACAGGTAGAATTAAGGCCAATTATCACATTCATGATAGGCTGCTCATGAGAAAATTGATGATACTTCAGTGTTATTAAAAGATTTATTGAACCCTCAAAATAGTTTTCCAATGACTTGTAAAATATATTTGCATAATAGAGGCAAAAACAAATAGTTTTTCTTCAAATAGATTGTAAAATAATACATTTTAAATAACTTGTTAATAATCCAAAAATGATTTATTTATAAATGTGACTTATTTAAGTGCCATTTAGCCAAAATAATATCAAATACAAAAGAACCAAAAGGATATACATAGACCAAAGACAATATAACGTCTTCATCAAACCCTAAACAACTTTTAACTCCCCCCAACACTTCTAGTTGTAACCTATAAGAGGAGAATTTCTGGAATTAATATGCCTGCTTTAATTATTCAAATCTCAAAGTTGATTATCAACTGAATTACAAAGATAAGATAATTGAACATATAATAATCTAATAACTCAATCTGATAGCTCTACCTAAAAATTAGGAATTTATTGGCTGAATTCTGACTCTAATCAACTACTAACAGCTTCCTTGGATAGAGGAACCACTCACCCATTACTCATACATTTATCCATGTTGCTATTCATTTGCATCTTCTATTTCTGTTGCAAGATATTCATGCCATCAATGCTAAATTGATGATGTTAATCCTCATCGTCATTCTTAGCTTGCTAAAGCCTCACACATCCAAGCTGAAGCCTCATACATCAAGTTGAACTATAAAAATTACACAAGGTACTATCAAAATCACAAAACAAACTGAAATGACAAAAGAAAAGTGAAATAATGTAAAATTATTTGACATGATATAGGCCAAGAAATTTCATTAACTTATTTTAGCACCAGATTAACATGAATCCAAAGCCACAACAAGTTTAGACAAACCTAAACTCTATGAAGCCTTTCAACAACCATTTTCTTTGCCATTGAAAATATTGTGGGACATTTAGTAATAATTTGAATAGCAAGAAATATACTTTGCAATGTGCTTCTTCCAATTTTATTGTAAATGAGAGAATTCTAAAAAAATATTATTTTAATGAGTTGTAGTGTAAAATAGATAATATGATGTGGGGTGTTTTGAAAAGTGTTTGTGTAAAATAGAAAAAGTAGGTTTTTATGCTAAAATAAACAGGAAATTTTAGACGAACCAATGCGAATGCTCTTAGCTTCTTTTAAAGAGTACATACAAACCATATAATACTTGGTTTTGATCACTTGTCACTATTAATAGCAAATATGTGAAAGTATGAAGTAAACCTGATCATTTCAATCTATCTTCTCCATGGCCTGATCATGTCGAACTATCTCCTTCACGGCCTCCAAGACATGATCAGGTATTGAAGGCCGTGGAGGAGATAGTTCGACATGATTAGGTCTTGGAGGTCATGGAGGAGACACTTTGACACAACTACGTGTTGGAGGACATGGTTCGACATGATCAGGTCCTTAAGGTCGTGGAGGAGATAGTCCACGGCCTCAAGGACCTAATCATGCCAAATTGTCTCCTCCAAGACCTAATCATGTCGAACTATCTCCTCCACGGCCTCTAGGACTTGATCATGTTGAATCTTCTCCTCTACAACCTCTAGGACCTGATCATGTTGAACGGTCTCCTCCACAGCCTCCAAGAACTGATCAAGTCAAACTGTCTCCTACATGACCTGATTGTGTCGAATTGTCTCCTCCATGAGCTGCACATTAGCTAAACCCATTACTAGGATATTCGACATAATTAGACAGGATGTTCACATTAGCTAAACCCATTAGTTTGTGTGCATGTAAATAAAAGAAAACTATGAATATATAGTACTGGTTATCTATCGTGGCTGCATTAATGAATGTTGGATCTACATCCAAATCCAAAGTTCCAAATCATATATCATTGTAAAACAAAGCTGATAATAACATGCATGTAAAAAATTATGTGCTTGTGTGTGATAGGAAGAAAAAGATTAATTTTACAATGAGACATAATGTGAAAACTAAAATACCAAATTGAACACCCAAATCAAACACCAAAATAAAATCTATATAAATCCCAAATTAGTAAAACCCTAATTGAAAAAAAAAAAAAAAAGACTCTAGAGGAAAGAAAAATTGAATTTACCTCAAACCAAATAGTACCTTAGCAGCCAAATTAAAAAAGAAAAAGAACTGAAACTCTAAAAAATGAGAACATAAAAGATACAACATGATTATATATGAATATGAAAAAATGGGAGGGAAAGGTTAGGACCTTGAGGTTGATGGAAACCCATTTGACAGGATTCTTTTCATTACAGTTTGCATCCTTCCATCCTTCAAATGCTTTAAAAAGTGCTATGTGGTCACTGCATAAGAATGTGTATAAGATTATACAAAACTCTGTCATTATAATCAACATCCTAAAGCTAATATCCAATCCAAAAATGTGTAACCAATGTTACATATTGAGTGTTGTAGAGGGTAGAGAGTAGAGCAAACATTTTCTTACGACCACAACCATAAGGCTTAGAGTTCTAACCATTATTCTAAGGAACCCAACAATATCAATAACCCAAAAAGTATTATTGTGATACATTTACTTTAAGACAAATATATTTGAGCGGTCAAAATCAAGCAAATCCATCTTAAAATTACAATTTGAAACACAATCACACAAACCCACTATGAAATTCCACTTAATATGTCTATCGCTTTCATCGAACTATTTGATTAATAGGCATACAGACGTCACTTAGTGCAAGTAAAGCCAATAAAAATCACCAAAAAAGGAAAACAATCTTGTTGGAAACATCATAGAGGCCAATAAATTAGGCTAAAAAATATATGAAAACACGTATCTATGAAAAACTGAAAAATATATAACAAATTTTCTTCAATCTCATTTAATAAAGAAAAATGATAACAAACTGTTATCCAAACCTTCATAAATTGCACTTACAACATTTTTTAAAAGCAAGAAAAAAAGGTAAGCTATCTAATTTTCCAATTGGATCAACAAAATTGGAAAATTCTTAATGGAAGAAGGTAAGCTGTCTATGAATTCAGCCGTAGATATAAGAGGCATATGAAAGTAACAATAACACCAATCAATCAATTATCCAACTTAGCACACACTATCCTTAAGTTGATCCTAGGCACCTATTTTGGAACCCATGTTATACCCTACCATTCAAGAACTTAAGCGGAATTTGTAGCATGAGCTTGGAACTTTCTATTACATGACAATGATGAAACTACTAATTTTCAGCTCTTTCCCCCAAAATAAAACTTTTGCTCCACTGATACCTTAATTTCCCTTCTCAATTGGTTTGGAATTCGAAGAAACAAAAGCCTCTAGCAGAATGTAACACTAAAAATAGGGCTATAAATAATTGGTAATGTGCCAAAAACAGTTAATCAACTTCATGCAATTCATTTTTAAGTAATTTAAGTTAAAACAAATAAGTAACTGTATGAAAGATTACATGTGTGTATACATACACACACACACACACACACACATTGCACATATATTGTCTTTCCTGTTTTCACACATATTTTATAAGATCTTGGTAAGACACCTTAACTAATGGTTCATAAGCACTATTTACCACGTTATAAGCTCATGAATGTAAAACACAATTTAATGATTTATACATTATAAAAGAAATGGAAACTAAATGAAACTTACCAGCATTTTACTTTTCACACTGAAAACTGCAGTTGGCTTTAAATGCTCCAATAGCCTTGATAGCCACCTGGACATCATTCCAAATTTAGTACAAATGGCTAATTACTTACAAACGGGCAAATCAATCTAATTAATTCATATAGGTACATTAAAAAAAACAAAAAAACAAAAGAGCATGGCCATTATGATTGATAACTCACTTGAACATGATCAAATTAAATAGAGTGAAACTCCCTGCAAACAAATTCAAGCACAACTTGGGTGTTATTTGTTGCTAATAACCTACAGCCTCCTTTTTTTTTCTTTTTTTTTTTTCTCTAGCTTAAGGTTTACGCTAAAAACAGTACAGCTTGTTTCATTAAAAAATTATTGTGAACTCTCAATATTCCTTGGCACTTGATGGATAGGAAAGGAAAATAAAAAGGGATAGAAAACATGAAGCATTTTAAAATATAAAGGAAGCCAAAAGTCTTGTAGCTTAATTAGCACTTCCATTACCCTATAAGTTGTGGAAACTCATTTTGCACAAACCACTACATAAAATAATCTCAAAGCACTGTCCTAAAACAGCCAATCTGATGCAAGCTTAGCAAATAAAATTTTTGGATATAATCTGATTTTTATATTGTCTTCGAAATTTATCTATTAACCTTGACTAATTTTGTAACTTCAAGTTCAAATCTCAAATATGCAATTCAATCTGATTCGAAGTGAAGATCCTCCTGGGGAAAATCTTGTTGCTCTAAATCGAAGATCACAATTCTAAAAATATGGGGTTTTGAGATGGAATGAAGTGGCAGACAAATGGTGGTGATGATGAACACTGACACAGAGAGAACAGAGAGAGAGCTCCAAAAATGAAGAAGATTGAAAACGAAAAGCTTTATTTTCAGTTGTTACATTCACCGACCCACCCAATTTCCAAATCAAAATTTGAATTTCAACAGAGGGGTTAATGTTAAGCCTCTGTTGAAATTTGTCCAGCAACGTTAACGTTCACTGACCAGCCCAATTTCCAAATAACTCACTCACCAAATCAGCAAAAACCCAGTTCTAATTATCACTCAAATGCAAAAATATATAATATACCCATCATCAAGAACCACATACTAATAAAAGCCCCCAATAATTCAATCTAGAATTTGCATTTTCCATTTATCAACAACCATCATCATCACCAAATTTTAGAAATTGAATTTTATCTTTTTTAAGTTTGGAGTGTTTGAATTTTACACCCTAACGTTTCAGAATTTAAATTTTACCACTTAAATTTTGTGAGCCTTTGAATTTTACATAAAAAATTGTGAAACTTTAGGGACAAAATTTAAGTACAGTATCTTATGTGCTGTTTTTTAGGTTTTCCTCTTAAGATTTAGTCATGTGATTATTTAATTAAGAAATATACTTTTATCCCTTGAGAAAAAATTCACATGATAGAATCTTAAAAATGGAACCTAAAGAACAATATCTAAGTACTGTACCTAAATCTTGTTCAAACTTTAGAGTGTAAAATTTAAATACCCTAAACTTTAAGAAGTAAAATCCAATCATCCTGAATATAGGAGGTAAAATTCAAATTTTAAAACTTGGGTGTAAAATCTAATTACCACAAATTTTAGTGGTGTAATTTGTATTTTATATATATATAATTTTTTTTTTTTACATCTGAATGAAACGGTGCGTATCATAATTAAAAAAAAAAAAAAAAGACCCCAGTTTTTTTTTTCAGAGTTCATCGCCTCGTCGGTTGCAAAAAGTAACAAAGTTCAATAAGTTGACATTTTTAAAAAGAATTTCTGCTTTGGTCACTCAGCACTAGCAGCATCATCTTTATCTTGTTCTTCTGCTGAAGATATAAAAGCTCAGAGTAAAGCACACCGTGATACTTTATTTACACACCAAAACAAATTTCAAAAAGTAGTCATTTTCAACAAGCATTTCTGCTTTGGTCACCCAACACTAGCAATTCATTAGCCTCAGCTTGTTGTTTTTTCTTGGTCTTCAACCTCTTTAGCTTTCTGGGTCTGATCCTAAACAATGTCTCAAACAAGGAAACCCCTCCTACAAAAGAAGGACCATCTCCCATACGACATTCTACTCAACATCTTGACAAACCTACCTGTCAAATCAGTCCTAAGATTCAGGTGTGTTTCTAAAACCTGGGACTCCTCAATCACCACTCCTACTTTCATCTCCACCCACCTTAATCTTAACAACAACAACAACTTAGCTTATCTCATAAACATTCCTAGACCTTCTAGGAAAGGTAATGGGATAAGTCCTACTATTGGTGGTTACGACCACACATTTAATAGGATTTCCAGGTACCCAATTCCCTCTGTTTTTCCTTTATCTTGTGCCTACTCAGTCGATTCATGAAATGACAAACACTGCTTTTGTCACCCCTTTCAACAATAGGACTTCCACATTTGTTAGTGGGGCTTTGCATTGGTTGGGATGCATTAGAGAAGCTGAACAGGATCATTACATGATCTTGTCATTTGATGTCGATAATGATAAATTTAGAGAGATAGCACTCCCTTACGAACAACAACTGCTACCAGAAGGTCTAATGGTGAAACCGAATTGTTCGACGGTGTTTAAGGAGAAATTGACCTTCATTACATTGGATTACCTCCGAATCAACCATATCAACGAAGACGAATACACAGACCGTAGGGAATTAACCCGAATTCCCAACCTATGAGAAAACAAAAAAAAATTAGAGAAAACACATGCCAAAGAAAACAATTACACGCACAAGACAATATTTACGTGGTTCGGCAATTTACATCCACAGAGTTGCAGGAATTTCACTATTATCAAGGAAGAATACAAGTTATGGCTACAGTATTTTCTCTCTATCAAAAAACACGGCAACAACACTCACTATAAAACCCTAATTACAAAAGTTGGTTTCACAATGGGCTAAACGGGCCAAAAAAAATTTTTCGGGGCCGTTGCCCCCGAATCCCCAAGAAGCTTGTCCATGAGGGCTCCGGCTTGGGCCTATCAGCTCAAGCCTCCGCTCCATGGACTAAGTCTCAGTAAATCTCCCATTAAAAACCACGCAACATTATTCGGGTCGAGTCGGGTCATCAAATCGGATCAAACAAAACTAGGCTCCACAAAGCCTAACACAGACATTATGAGGTCGTATACCCATAATTCATTCTTCATATGGGTGATGGGGGAGTATGGTGTACATGAATCATGGAGTAAACTTTTTTCTGTCCAATTTGAAAATGTTGTCACTGTAGATTTCTTTGGTTGCACCAGTCGTGGTGAGCTGCTAGTTATAAAGGGAGTTAATCCTCAATCCAAAGGTGAACAGAGGTGTAACGTGATTGTTTCGCTTGACCTTGAAACTTCACATGAGAAGAACTTGGTTTCCAAAACATTCCGCATATAGCTACTAACTTTATGGAAAGCTTTGTGTTACTTGATGGAGCAACTGTGCTATCTGGATAAGAAGTGAAATCGTTAGTGATAAACATAGTATTTTGTTATGTAAATGTGATACAAATGAGACCATTATCATGTTGTTTCCATTGGTATCATTTTACTTTGAGGTAGGCAGAATAGTGTTGATGTAATGTAGGTGAATTTTGTTCTTGATTTGTATCAAACCTTATGGCTTGTTTGGATGGAGGGGAGAAGGAGGGGGAGTGGAGGGGAGTAGAGTAGTGTTGACTAAAAATAAGCTAATTTTGTGCTGAATCTACTCTACTCTACTCTACTCCCCTTCAATCCAAACGGACCATTAATGCTTCTTAGGAATCTCATATTATGTTTGTTTCATATGTGTGCTGTGATCTGGTGTTGTCTAAATCCTAGAGCTACTACTGTGTGCTTTGATCTGGTGCTGCCTGAGCCTATTAGCTACTTTGGTTCTGTGTTAAGTAGTGACTATGTGTAATAATAGTTAATCTACTGGTTAGGATGGTACATGTACACAATGGCGACGCCACGTTCATGTCAGGGTGTTCCCAGGAACACCTTGACCTGAAAAAAAAAATTTATATATAATAATTAAATTTTTTTTATTTGTTTACCCTCTAAAAAAAATTAGGAACACCCTCAATCAAAATTAGGAACACCCTCAAATAAAAAACAAATTTATTTGTTCCATTTTCAAGCAAAAAAAAAAAAAAGAAAAAAAAAAGAGGGTTTCGGCCGATAACTAGATACCGGAGCGAAACAAAAGTTTTGATTTCTTTGCAAATTTTTGGGAAACAAGAGGGTTGAAAAGAAGTAGAGTAAAAAGAAGAGGGTTTTGTAAAACCAGATTTAGCAGACGTTGTTGCTGCAGAACACCATTGCTGCTACTTTTACTTCTTCTTCTTCTCGGTCTCGCTCTCACCAACACGTCTGTCAAGCCTCTTCTCTTTTTTCCATTTCACCTTTTGGTTTTCACCCCACATGAATTTTTGATGGAAATTTAAATTGAGATGGGAAGTGAGAGGACTTTGTCTTTATCTTCACTCTTTACCCCAACATGGTCATGTGACCAAGTGAAAAGACATATGGGTTAAAGCTTTGGACAGATGGCCATGATGCAAGCTTTCAGCCTTTCACTCAGGTGATTCAAGTCCTCGTAAATGATTCCCTCTGTACCATTCTCACATCAATGTACTTATATTCACCTATTGTAATAAAGGTTCCATATTTTCATATATATATATATATATATATATTATTGGTTTTTTAAGTTTTGAAATCATAGGTTACCATTATTATTATTATAGATTGATTGAATAGGTTACATATGTATTCTAAAAATAAAAATAAAAATATATAAAATGTAAATTTATCATTTTAAATAATTAATTTTATATATATATATATATATATATATAATTAGCAGTAATTCTAAAACGGTACATCGGTATTAACTGGTATCGAAATATTTCACTTCTTTGATTAAACCAAAACGGCTTTCGGTACGGTATTGACTCCCTTGATATACATATATACACTCTTATTGTACTATTTTTGGTTGTTGTTTTTCATTATTTAATTACATATTTATGTTTTAATATTCTAAAACAATAATTGTTATGTAATAACTAAATAATTTTAGTGTCAAAAAAGAAAAACTAAATGATTTGTTTTATTTGAAGTTTACTTATTTGGATCAATAATTTTATTTTGTATAAGAAAATATAAATATATATTATTTTTAATTTTTTTTAGAAACCCCGAAACACCCTGAAATGATACGTCGAAATAGATCAGTACCGAAATATTCCGTTTCACTAAACAAACCGAAATAGGGTCCAAAACAGTATTCATAACATTACTTTCAAGCAAAAAGAAAAAGCTAAAAAAAAAAAAATTTGAACTAAAATCTAAAAAAGAAAAAATTGTAACAGAGAATTTGAAGAAAAAAAATTGTAACAGAGCAAGCCCATCGAAGAACACCTGAGAAAAATTCCTGGAGTCGCCACTGCATGTACAAATAGGTATTTGGCCTTGTAAGGAGATCATGTAGAAATTAACCAACAATTTTGTTTCCTGTTCTCTCTTCTCCCTCTCAATTCTTGGAGGTCAGTCATATCCTTTCTTCAATATTTCAATCAACTTGTAAACACTACTTGCCATCGAAGCTCTTAACAATGCTTGTGGCAATTCCTTGAAAGAACATGTAACATTTGACTTGTAACTTTTTGTTTGTCTCTCTAATAGTGTTGTAAATGATTAGATCAGAGATTTTACTACAATCCAAAAAATTAAAAATAAAAATAAATATGAAGCAAAAAAGAGGGAAGAAAAGAAGCTTTGAGAATGTGTGGAAGTTCTTATTTGGTGAGCATAGGCCCAGCCAAGGTCTTGTGCTTTGTTCATGCATTAACAGTAACCTACTTTCCCTGCACTGGATTGCAACTCTGTGCCACGACAAGTTGGGTCTGGTAAATTTGTAATTGATAGGGCATGCGTGTCCATAATACCAATGTCTTATATGCTGATATTGGTGTGATGTAAAAAACATTTCTTAACTTTCTACTTCACAACTACTTTTATTACAACTTATATGATTAGGTGGAGAAGATTATGTCAAAGCCACCTCAATTTGAAGCCCATTCAAATCAGCAGGTAACTCTGACCTGTCTTTACTATAAAGCTATATGTCTATTGCACTTTAGGGTCACATGTAGGATATAGTTCAGACTTCAGAATTCTGATGGTGGCTAAGTTGCATATCTACACCTATAATATTAAATTTTTAGGGTACAGCCCAGTGGCAGTGGTAATTATTGCACAAGGTTGAACAACTAATCTAGAGATAATAAGTTTACTATGTTTGAGTGGTCTGGGGCTTGGGGCTTTACTAATTGTATTTCTGTTATTGAGTTTCATAGTTCTCTTAGCATTTTTGATTAGTCAAGGTGTTGGGGTTCATCTAATTGTTCCTCAATCCTTGAGTTTCTAGCTTCTCTTAGACCTGCCATATGAAAATTTTGTATTTTCTTTTGTCCCTTTGTGTTCATCATTGAACTCAAATTTTATATTTTCTCTAATTAATAAGATTGCATTACTTACCTATAAGAAAAAAAATCATTGTATTTATTTTAGATACTTTGTGTTTATCATTGTGAAAATGAAGTAATTAAACTTTTCAATAAAACTTTCTACTTGTTAAAAAAAATAATCTAGAGATAATAAATGTGACATGACATAGCTTATTGAAGACATCTTGTAATGGCATGCTGGTCAATCTTTTGTTCCATTCTTCATGCTCACTCCCTAGAGATCCCATCTCTAGTCTTTACTAAATATATTGTAACCTATGTTTGCATCAAATTTAACAATGATTTGTGAACTTTGAGGGAAATTTGAAAATGGTTTTAGTGAAAATTTGGCATGCTGCTCGGTAATATCTCCTATAAGGGAGTATACAGATGTAAAGGAATCCCTCCTACACGCTGCTCTGAAAGCCCCTGTTGTAGCACCAGGTTTTTGAGTTCAATGTAACAAGTGGGCAATCATTGTTTGGTTATTGCTGGGAGAAATTCCCAAGAGGATTGTGCAGAAAGGCATGGAGAAGGCTTTGACTTTGAATTGACAAATGTAAGTCTAGGTTCCCAGTACCTAAGTTGTTCAATTCAGTTTTTCCATATAACATATAGCTCCAAGTAAGTCCAAGTTCAAATAATATATACTTAAATCCAAAACCCAGGTTGGTGATTTAAAGTTGTGGCCGACTTTTATAAACATATCATTTTCATGATTGATATCTAGTATCATCTAAAATTATAGAATTGAAAATATGCACTTTAAAATAATAAGTATTGAGACTAGCATTCTAATTAAAAGAAGAAAATGAATACTAGATATGAATAGTGCACCTTTGTTGTTTTTGTTCAACGGAGCTTCTTTAATTTTTTTCCCCGATTTATCAAATGTATAAAGTTGGAACTATTTTTTGTTAGTATGAACAACGTTGTGAAGAAACACAATCATTGGTCTAAGCAAAAGCTATGGCTCCCTAGCCATAATGTAATTCCTTCACTGTGTTTCATCCATAAGCAACTTCCAATTGATCTAATTGAAGTCCATAAATTCACAAAAAAATTTAACGCTTTAAAAGAAAGCAATATTTCATTAAATCTCAATAGTTATTTTTGCTAAGATGAAGCTCTAAAATTCCTCATTTGAGAAGTTTTTCATGTCAAGAATTGTAGCTATTGTGATATTTTATGTTTGTAACATGCTATATGGAGAGAGAGAGAGAGAGAGAGAGAGAGAGAGAGAGAGAGGCAACGTACAAAAAATGTAGCAAATCAACCAAAAGTTAAAATACTTTACTCATATATTTCATATGTTATTCATACTTCACTCATACAATTTATATGTTTTTGCAAATTTCAATTGTGTACGTGCGGCGGATGTGAACAAGTTTGGCAGCAACAAGCTTCACGAAAGCAACAAATTGGCTGCCCTTGTGTGCTTCCGATAAAAGCTAATAATGCCATTACTACAATCATAAAAGCCTTCACAACAAATTGTTTGTAGCCTTCCATTAACACTTGGTCTTGAAATTCTTCAAATAGCAAGTGTTAACCGTCTTTAGTTGTAGAATGAAAGATATGTAATTGGCACCACTAATTGAAAATACTTGTGTTCATAAATAGGTGAAAATATAATTTTGATATGGAAACTCTTGAGAACCCACTAAAGAGCTCATTTATTGAATTTCTGTTTTTCCACTCTTATTAAAGAGTTTAATGATCGTTTCCTTTCTCTCTCCTCATAAATTGCCATTTATTATATGATAAGCGTTCACATTAGTCTCTACACGGTTTTAGCAAAATTAACCCAAAAAACTTATATGTTGCTATTTAACAAATAGACACCTACATCAACCTCAATATTTTTTCTCTATCCATATAAATATTATTTTTCTCTCTCCTATCCCATCACAATTTTCGACCAAAAAACTTGTCACTGTGTTGCACCAACCAGCCCAAACCACCAAGCCACCACAAAGCACCCCAAGGAGCCACCTACCACCCAAAGAGCCACCCACACAAACCATTACGAACCAAAATCTCTTCAACCACCTAAAAAGAAAATTTTCTTCACTCTTATCATTAAACCAAAATTCTATTTAATCACATAGCGATAATCAAGTCAAACTGAAACTGAAGAACCTTATCATGCAGACACAAAGGGTACATTAAGAATGGCCAGGATAGTTTGCAATTGGCCATGTAAAAACCATTTTCAATGGTCTAAAAAAATTATGCATGAACTGATGCATAAGTATAGACGCACATTCATTTAAGGGGGGAAATTAAAATCCTAAGAAAAAAAAAATGAAAATAAAAATAATCAAGTAAAAATTACCACAATCAACATAGGGCAAAAATGATTAAAGTGCATCTAGGCCAAAGCAAAGATTTCCTATGAGTCCATTGTCCATTTTATCAGCCAATTAGCCATTACAAGAGCAAGACTAGTCGTTTATTTGTCTATGTTATATCTCTTTGTTATTATGTCTTTAGCATTTTACACTCATCTAACTTAAATGTGACTTTTGATGAAATTGGAGGGTCAAGAACTAGAAAAAGGTTTGGTTATTGGTTTTTACCCGTTGAACCAATGATTTTTACTGGACCAATGAGGGTCTGGCTCCTGTTTGAACTAGCCAATTCAATCCGGTTTTCAAAACCATGCATTAAACCAACAGAGCTACCTGCTAAAAATTGAAACGATTATATTTAGCAAGGAGAGAAGCTTTCCTATCCTCACCCATAATTCAGTTACATTTCCGTGTAGTTTAGTAATATGGAAAATTAGATCAGTTGAATTGAGAAAGTTCACATAAAAAACACTAAGGAGAACAAGATAGGCTTCAGAAAAGAAGGTTGGCAGCTAAAAATGTTAGGTGTTTCCAAAAAGTATTAAATCATTGATCAAGAATTCCTTGATGGCCAACGGAACTTCAGCTTCAAATGGTTTAGTTACAATTTACGACTTGCAAAGGTTGATTGTGTCATGAACAACTTATCAAGTCATGAATTAGACAGCATTAGGTTAGTTCCACATAACATGAAACTTCCCCGACTCTAATTTTTTAATTTTTACTACAAGTCTAATTGATAAACTCAAAAGTATTCAAGTCATGACCAATAATTAAACGAAACATCTAGAAAAATGGAAAAGTTGTAATGTCAAAACTTGAAAATGGTATACTAAATTTTATTTTCTTGTAAAACATTTTCCATTCCAAATCACGTGTGAACCTCCACTATACTCTCTTTATAGCAACCCCCCCTCTCTCCTCTCACTTCTCTCTTCTCTCTTTATTGCACATAAAGGTGGTTGTTGGGGCTTTGCAGTGATCGGCATGGGATCCAACCATCGTCATTGCCTTTGAAAGTCATCCCAAATATGGGTGGGAGGAGCACCATAGTGACACAAAAGTAAGCCCATCATGACACTCTTGAAGATCCACCACATTTCGATGTTTATTTTGTCATAATTAAGAACACTCATCTTGTAAGAACACTCATTGCAAATCTAGGTGGGAGGAGCTTTGTCACAACGATCTTTGAAATATGTGGTATTTTTAAAATAATTTTTGTATGTAATTTTGTTGTGCAAGGTTGTTAACAAATTTATGTTTGGGTTTCTGATTGAAATTTGAGAATTTAACTTTGGGTTATTGTGAAATTTGAGTTTAGGCTTCTGATTGTGTTTCTATGAAGGATTTTATTTTATTTTTTTTGTAATTTTATGATGTACCAGACAACTAAAAAAAGGTTTTTCAAAGCATTTTCAAGATTAAAACCAAATTATTCAAATAATACTATGTAATAGAATAACATTATATTCTTATATACTATTTTTTATAATGCAAAAGGATAACATGTAACAATAAAAAAAATTAAAACAAAAAACAAAAAAAAAAAACCAAGTGAAAACAATAAACTAAATCGCATCAATCCAAAACTATGTTTTAAAGAACACAAAAAGTTATCAACCTAAAGTAGAGATGCAAGAAAAATAAAAAATAAAAATAAAATCAACCAAAAAAAGGATATATATATATATATATATATATATAAAGAGAGAGAGAGAGAGAGAGAGAGAGAGAGAGAGAGAGAGAGAATCTTTTTGTGTGGAAAAACTATGCATATATAGAATAGGGGAGAAAATGACAAATTTATCGTAAGACAATGAAAATAAGAAAAATTAAAATAAAGGAAGATAAATGGATAGAGGAAGAGTGATACTAGGGTTGAGAGTAGTCGGGGGTGAAAATAAATTGAAAACAAAAAGGGTAATGAGACGGCCGCGTTGATGTGACTTAATTGGAGTCTAGCAACAACGAATGCTATGCTTCAGCTTATATATATATATATATATATATATATATATATAAAGCTTAGATTCCTTGCTTTTCTTTCCTCTATTTTTCCATCCGAACCAAATAAACCCAACATTATTTATCAAAATTTTCTCTTTCGTAATTGTTTTGGGTTCCAAATGTGCAAAGTTTTATGAGTCTCCCTTCTTTGTGCTTGATCAAAACCAAAATGGTTATCAACATGTTGTGGTGCCTTAATAACATAAAGGAAATTGCTCAATTGAAGGAAAATACATTCAATGCTTTTTCTCTCGCAGTTGATGACAGTAGCTATTGCAGCTACGGAGGCATTGGTGGTGTTTATCAGTCATTGTTGGTGATGACCTTGGGTTTTTCTAAGTTGGAACAATTCCCAAGAGGACTGTTTTTATACAGAAAGGCATGGAGAAGGCTTTGACTTTGAATTGACAAATGTAAGTCTAGGTTCCCAGTACCTTAGTTGTTCAATTCAGTTTTTCCATATAACATATAGCTCCAAGTAAGTCCAAGTTCAAATAATATATACTTAAATCCAAAACCCAGGTTGGTGCTTTAAAGTTGTGGCTGACTTTTATAAACATATCATTTTCATGATTGATATCTAAGATCATCTAAAATTATAGAATTGAAAATATGCGCTTTAAAATAATAAGTATTGAGACTAGCATTCTAATTAAAAGAAGAAAATGAATACCAGATATGAATAGTGCACCCTTTATTGTTTTTGTTCAACGGAGCTTCTTTTATTTTTTTCCCTGATTTATCAAATGTGTGAAGTTGGAACCATTTTTTGTTAGTATGAACAAAGTTGTGAAGAAACACAATCATTGGTCTAAGCAAAAGCTATGGCGCCCTGGCCATAGTGTAATTCCTTCACTGTGTTTCATCCATAAGCAACTTCCAATCGATCTAGTTGAAGTCCATAAATTGACGAAAAAATTTAACGCTTTAAAAGAAAGCACAATTTCATTAAATCTCAATAGTTATTTTTGCTAAGATGAAGCTCTAAAATTCCTCATTTGAGAAGTTTTTCATGTCAAGAATTGTAGCTATTGTGATATTTTATGTTTGTAACATGCTATATGGAGAGAGAGAGAGAGAGAGAGAGAGAGAGAGAGAGGCAACGTACAAAAAATGTAGCAAATCAACCAAAAGTTAAAATACTTTACTCATATATTTCATATGTTATTCATACTTCACTCATACAATTTATAAGTTTTTGCAAATTTCAATTGTGTACATGCGGTGGACGCGAACAAGTTTGGCAGCAACAAGCTTCACGAAAGCAACAAATTGGCTGCCCTTGTGTGCTTCCGATAAAAGCTAATAATGCCATTACTACAATCGTAAAAGCCTTCACAACAAATTGTTTGTAGCCTTCCATTAACACCTAGTCTTGAAATTCTTTAGATAGCAAGTGTTAATTGTCTTTAGTTGTAGAATGAAAGATATGTAATTGGCACCACTAATTGAAAATACTTGTGCTCATAAATAGGTGAAGAAATAATTTTGATATGGAAACTCTTGAGAACCCACTAAAGAGCTCATTTATTGAATTTCCGTTTTTCCACTCTTATTAAAGAGTTTAATGAACGTTTCCTTTCTCTCTCCTCATAAATTGCCATTTATTATATGATAAGAGTTCACATTAGTCTCTACACAGTTTTAGCAAAATTAACCCAAAAAACTTATATATTGCTAGTTTAACAAATAGACACCTCCATCAACCTCAATATTTTTTTCTCTATCCATATAAAAATTATTTTTCTCTCTTCTATCCCTACACAATTTTCGGCCAAAAAACTTGTACTGCGTTGCACCAACCAACCTGAACCACCAAACCACCAAGCCACCACAAAGCACCCCAAAGAGCCACCTACCACCCAAACAGCCACCCACACAAACCATTACGAACCAAAATCTCTTCAACCACCTCAAAAGAAAATTTTCTTCCCTCTTATCATTAAACCAAAATTCTATTTAATCACATAGCGATAATCAAGTCAAACTGAAGCTGAAGAACCTTATCATGCAGACACAAAGGGTACATTAAGAATGGCCAGGATAGTTTGCAATTGGCCATGTAAAAACCATTTTCAATGGTCTAAAAAAATTATGCATGAACTGATGCATAAGTATAGACGCACATTCATTTAAGGGGGGAAATTAAAATCCTAAGAAAAAAAATATGAAAATAAAAATAATCAAGTAAAAATTACCACAATCAACATAGGGCAAAAATGATGAAAGTATTAAAAAACACTAAAATTGAGGAAATTCGGTTACATTTCCGTGTAGTTTAACAATATGGAAATTCGGATCAGTTGAATTGAGGAAGTTCACATAAAAAACACTAAAGAGAACAAGACAGGTTTCAGAAAAGAAGGTTGGCAACTAAAAATGTTAGGTGTTTCCAAAAAGTATTAAACCATTGATCAAGAATTCCTCGATGGCCAATGGAACTTCAGCTTCAAATGGTTTAGTTACAATTTACGACTTGCAAAGGTTGATTGTGTCATGAACAACTTATCAAGTCATGAATTAGACAACATTAGCTTAGTTCCACATAATATGAAACTTCCCCGACTCTAATGTTTTATTTTGTACTACAAGTCTGATAGATAAAATCAAAAGTATTCAAGTCATTACCAATAATTAAACAAAACATCTAGAAAAATGGAAAAGTTGTAATGTCAAATCTTGAAAATGGTATACTAAATTTTATTTTCTTGTAAAACATTTTCCATTCCAAATCACGTGTGAACCTCCACTATTCTCTCTTTATAGCAACCCCCCCCCCCCCCCTCCCCACTCTCTTCTCTCTTTATTACACATAAAGTTGGTTGTTGGGGGGTTTGCAGTGGTCGGCATGGGATCCACCCATCGTCATTGCCTTTCAAAGTCATCCCAAATATGGTTGGGAGGAGCACCATAGTGACACTTTTGTAAGCCCATCATGACACTCTTGAAGACCCACCACATCTTGGGTTGTTGTGAAATTTGAGTTTGGGCTTCCGTTTGTGTTTCTATGAAGGATTTTTATTTATTTATTTATTTTTTTTTGTAATTTTACGTTGTACTAGACAACTAAAATTTTTTTTTTCAAAGCATTTTCAAGATTAAAACCAAATTATTCAAATAATACTATGTAATAGAATAACATTATATTCTTATATACTATTTTTTATAATGCAAAAGGATATAACATGTAACAATCAAAGATTACAAAAAAAAAAAAGTAAAAACAATAAACTAAATCGCATCAACCCAAAGCTGTGTTCTAAAGAACACAAAAAGTTATCAACTTAAAGTAGAGATGCAAGAAAAATAAAAAAATCCACCAAAAAAAGGATATATATATATATATATATATAGAGAGAGAGAGAGAGAGAGAGAGAGAGAGAGAGAGAGAGAGAGAGAATCTTTTTGTGTGGAAAAACTACGCATAAAATTGGGAAGAAAATGACAAATTTATAGTAAGAAAATGAAAATAAGAAGAATTAAAATAAAGGAAGATAAATGGATAGAGGAAGAGTGATATTAGGGTTGAGAGTAGTTGGGGGTGAAAAGAAATTGAAAACAAAAAGGGTAATGAGACGGCCACGTTGATGTGACTTAATTGGAGTCCAGCAACAACAAATGCTACGCTTCAACTTATATATATATATATATATATATATATATATATATATATATATATAGCTTAGATTCCTTGCTTTTCTTTCCTCTATTTTTCCATCCGAACGAAATAAACCCAACCTTATTTATCAAAATTTTTGTCTTTAGTAATTGTTTTGGGTTCCAAATATGCAAAGTTTTATGAGTGTCCCTTCTTTGACATGTGCTTGATCAAAACCAAAATGGTTATCAAGTTGATAACACAAAGGAAATTGCTCAAAATGTTGTGGTGCCTTAATAACACAAAGGCAATTGCTCAATTGAAGGAAAATACATTCAATGCTTTTTCTCTCGCAGTTAATGACAGTAGCTATTGCAGCTATGGAGGCATTGGTGGTGTTTATCAGTCATTGTTGGTGATGACCTTGGGTTTTTCTAAGTTGGAACAATTTGTGGCATTGAAGTAGTCGAAGAGAAGAAACAAGAGTTGGGCAGAAATATAAAGAATTAAAGAATTAATAATATTAGCCTTCAAAGTTGATGTGTCATAACTTGATGAAGAAATCAACAAAAAGCCAAATATCTTCTTTTTTATATATGCTAGCCTAAGAAGTCACAAACCCATGCAATGCGCTGGGAAATTTGACATCACAATTATTTATTTATTTTTTTTGTGTGGTGAAGTTAAAAATGATAATAATACTTGAGACTTTTTTTTTAATGAAAAAAAAAAGGGTAGAGGGGGCGACCTAAGTTGGACTTGAGACTTATAAGTAATTGCCACAAACCCATCTCAAATAATGTGATTACATTGTAATATGGAGTAGTATATATTCTGTAGGTAAAGAAGTCTATATCTTTCTATATATATATATATATATATATATATATATGTATATGTATATGGGCAAGACTTAGGTACAGTACTTAGGTGTTGTTCCTTAGGTTCCTCTCATAAGATTCTGCCATGTGGATTTTTTTTCATAGGATGAAAGTGGATTTTTTAGTTAAATGACCACGTGGCTCAATCTTAAGTGGGGAACATTAGGAACAACACCTAAGGTATTGTACCTAAATTTTGTCCTATATATATGTGTGTATATATATATATATATATATATATATATATATATCATACATGCAATTAAACCTGTTGCAATTTGCTTTCAATTATTATATATGGCAAGATATTTTGTAACATGTTATAATATAGTGAAATATGCATCAAAACCAAACACAACCTTTTTTTTTTTTTTTTTTTTTTTTTGTGTGGAGAATGTATAATTTTGATTAGAACATGAAATGAATCTTGATTATTTCATATGGAAGCTAACGTTATTTTTCATTTTTTGAGAAATTAATGAGCAATTTATACAAACTTTGTTTATTAAACCAAGCTATGAAAATTTATATTTTGATATTCACTAAACTCATATATGAAAATCAACTATTTTATAGAATTTTTTCTCCACAATTTAATAAACCTAAAAAACAAAGGAATCTAAATGTGTAGTAAATCTTAGTCAATCAATAAATAACACAAAAGGGGTAGGACAAAGCAAAATTATTCATGATAGAAATTTTTATACAAGCTCATATTTGTTTTTTAATTCCATGGAACCAATTCATTTTGTTGAGCTGTTCACATATTTATACATTTAAAACTCTTGTTCTCTAAAAGATTCTTGTAGTAGCTCTACGACTATATTTGGTTTGATTTCTTCCAGTTCCAGGTCTACAGCTTTAGCCCAAATCATAGCATATAAACCAATGATCATGAAAAATGAACCTTGCAAGATGAAGCCTAAAACAATTTCTAAATTTTAACAAATCAACCAAGAAAATAGTAAGAGAAGAAAACAAAAGAAAACTTTGAAGAATAGCATACTTGTTTGTGGAGCACCAAGCTTAAACAAAAAAAAAATAAATAAATAAATAATTGCAGATCCAATTCATATTGAGTTGTGCAATATGATAATAGTTGTAAAATACGTCCTATCAAAAAGGAAGAGAGGGATATTGAATGATAAACCATCACGTGTCAATAATCAATGCAATATATTATAAATTACACTGAAAGAGTATTTTATATTATATTATATTATATTATATATATATATATATATATATATATATATATATATATATATATAGAACATTTGCTAAAAAGTGTGACATATGTGAAACATAATTTTAGTGATAACAATATCCTATATTGCTGCAGCATCTGTTAAGTTAGGGCACACCTCAGCACTTATTTTTGAATCAACAATATCTGCGTTCTCCATAGAAATAGGTGTAATGCTTCCCATGAATGTGCCATTATTTATGAGATTCTCGGAAGCAGTCTGTTGAACTATTGGGATGCTCTCATGAATGCTGTCATTTCCAAATTCATCTGTAACGCTCTCCCTTGGATTTTCGCTAGCTAGCATAGTTATTGCCGCCAGCTCTGGTGGTTGCTTGTCAACTATGTCACCATCATCGCCATAAGATTGACCCTACTCATGCTTCTATTACATGTATTTAATTATTATTTTAGAATGTGTAAAGTCATCTTTAGATATTAATATTTTATTATAGTTGGTAAATTACATGTATTTAATTATTATTTTAGAATGTGTAAAGTCATCTTTAGATACTAATATTTTAAGAAAATATGTCATTTTTTTATTATAAAGATGTCATGACCGTTGATGTGGTTGAATTGGAGCATAGCAACAATAAGAGATTGTTTGGATTGAAGGGGGAAGGAGGGGGAGTGAAGAGAGTAGAGTAAAGTTTGCTAAAAATAGACTAATTTTTGTCCAAATCTACTCTACTCAACTCTCCCTTCCTCTTCCCCAATCCAAACGAATCATAAATACTACATTTCAACTTTTATATATATATATATATATATAGATTCTTGTCTATCTTAGTCTGTATTGAATCTGAGTACAAGTAAATATCAAAATTATACTCCCTCCAACTAGTCCATCGTTTCTTTGCGAGATGTCCCACAAAAGATGTCCACGTTCTAAAATGATTTTATAAAATAATATAGCTTTACAAATTTACCTACAAAGGTTCCGTCTTTTTGGAAAGTTCAAAAGGTTTTTAGGATTATTTTTGAAAATTTATGCTTTGATGTGAAATACAGAAAACAACAAATGATGATACCTTAAAAGTTGAGTGTATGAAGATGGAAAACTAATATGGGACAGAAGGGAGTATTTGAATTCAAATCATTAGATATTATTTTTTATGATAATGTTTATTTTATTTAAAATCAAACTTAGATCGCAACCCTTTAACAGAGTAGGTTTTTTTTTAATCAATCCCCATTGATAGCACACTAGAAAACAGGTTTAAAGAAATTGTAATTTTATGATTGCCTTTTCTTAGCTTTAAAAGCAACACCTTAAGAAAAAGAAAAAGAAAAAAAAATATTCTGAGGATGCTCTTTTATGTTCTTAGTTAAGAAAGTAAGATATATTATAATTGTAGATCACATGCCAGGTAGAATAAGGCTAAATTGAGATTACAATTTTTTCACTTGTTAATTTACTTTGATAATTACTAGCATGACACTTGGTAGTTGACCCTATTAGGCCTGAAATATGGCCTCTCAGGGTTCAACTCTCCAGTTAGGTTCATGAGCTTTTGCTGTCGATATGATATTGACAAAGATGATGTATTTTTATTAGGTTCAAGTGGTACAAATTGATGATCTGGGGCTCCTTAGGCGTGTTGCTAAGAAGTTTTCAAGTACTTTCAATTCAAAGTGGACCTATAATTTGATTGTTAGGCTATAGCAAAATGTCATAAGGACTGGGCTATAGCAACATCAGTTTATCTTATTCCTGTTTTTAGAGATACATTAGCCCATTAGCATAGGCCCAAGCCTAATTCTACTTTATATGGAAGCCAAGTCCCCTACTTGTACTAGAAGTTTATTAGTCCTGGGTTTAGTCTACTATATATACATATGTTATGATTCATTGTAACATAAGATTTGTACTACACTCTAATATATTATTGATATGTTATGGTTTATTGTAACACAAGATTTGTACTACACTCTAATATATTATTTGAAAGCTCGGATTTGTGTGATAACACAAGAGCTTGTTTAGACCCCCAATTTAAAATTACGGCAAGATTGCTTTAACTCTAACTTATCTAAGTGCAGAATAAGAGTAAATGAAGCGCAATAAACTAATAACTACTCTAGTGCATAAACATGAACAACAAATAATAAAAGTAAAGTACAAGAGTAAGAGAAGAGAGAGTGCAAACACAAGATAATATTGCGATGTATTATCGAAGAGGAAACCGAAGAACTCGCCGAAAAACCTTTCCGCCACCCTCCAAGCAGTAAATCGATCACTAGACAATAAGTTGGGATACACGAATAGTAAGAGACCCTCCAAGCCTAATCTACCCAATGTACCTAAGCCCTCCAAGCTCCTACTCCAACGAGGCTTCTCAGACCGTGTCTTGTCTAGCTTTTTGAATCCTGCAATACGCCCGATTGCATCCGCCAAGCCTCATCAGCTTATTTTGGCAAATCCCTAAAGCTTCCCAAATTCTAAAACACTCTCTACACTCTGAAAAGGTGTGGGTTGTGTTTGGGTACAAATTTCCTCTCAAGGTATGACAATGGGAGAGGGAAGGAGAAGAGGCTAGAATGATTTTTCATTAAGGATGAGTAGCTCTCTCTCTAAAAGATGAGTGTGTGTGTTGTAGAAAACCTATCTATGATTTTTCTCTCTAAATAGCCTTCTTACAATTTGTGGGTAATGAAGGTATATATAGTATGGGTGAAGGGTAAGAAAGTCACACTTAAAAATAAAAAATCCAGGCAGAATGTTTTGCGACTACCTCGCGGGAAGGTCTTACCCGCAAGACACTCGCAAAACTAACAACTTGGCATAACTTTTCAGCTTCCAGTCATGAAATAAGTCATGAAAACACCCAGAAAACAAGTTTTTCACACAAAAACAACTTGAAAAACTTTAAAAAACATAGGTGATACAAATCACTTCCAAAAACAAACATAAAGAAAAAAAATCTTTTTAGTTTGATCCACATATGGTTGAGCACACACACATCACATTTAAACATGTACCATCACACAAATGAAATAGACATTCATTGAACAAAAGTCTTGTGTGTTTTGTGTGAGTATCAAATGTGGAATAGTCCTTAGTCTAGAGTGAAACTTCAATGATCAATTCAATCAAGTCATACACAACTAGTACTAAGTCAAGTGGATTATCTCAATTATAGAAACGAGCATATATGACATCCCACAAGAAAATGATTACAAATTTTTGAAGCTTTACATTTGGTTTCCTTACAATTCATAACATTTGATCATTTTTGAACAAATATGTCTCATTTTGAGATCGGTGCCTGAAATTTTTGATATTTCAATATTGTGAATAATCCTTTGGCTTTTTGGGCACCATACATTTCAATACAAGTCGCTTTCCCTTTTTCCTAATCAAATACTAGTATGTACGGCAGCTTTTGCAGCTCATTATCTCTTTTCATTTTGAGATTTACAGTTGTTGATCTCTTTAAGCAAAAATATAAAAAATAGAGTAGGAAGATATATAGGCACAAGTCTATGCATGTATCAAAACCAAGAGACTATCGACCAATCATTCATGACAAGCTTGAAGATCAATTTACAACAGTCACACATAGATTTTAAGATTTTTCCCACAACGATAAATGTACATACAAAACAAGTTAAGCTCGTAAATGCACTACGCCATAAGTACGAAGGTACTAGGCCAAACTCACATGTGAAATGTGATCAAACATATACGATCAAACTTTTTGAATTTTCCACTTTTTATGTGTTTTTGGATTTTTACAAACACAAAAACAAAAACATAAAAGTATGATCAAATGCAAAAACAATGCATATAAATAGATGCATGATGCACAAATGCATGACAATGAAGCATCTAATGCATGAAGAGTCCTACAAAGATCGAAAGAATTAGATCAATGACCAAAAGAGCATAAGTTTAACCATAGAAACCCTTCCTTATCCAAATGGAACAATTGTTTAGAATGATTGTCTTATGAGAAGTGAGACGATGGTTGAAAGAATGAGAACCAGAGATCCATATAGACAAAGAGTTTAGAGCATTAAATACTTTCTTTAACAATATGCTATTTTTACTTAAATCCGGTTTACCTTTTTTAGCACAACTTCCAAGAAGCTCAAGTTTCTCTTTTCTTTTGATTTTTTTAAGAGCTTGATACTTAGAGCAATGAGGTTTAAGATGACCAAAGGCACCACAATGATGACAAACAATGTATTTAGGTCCACTAGGCTTTTTGGGAAGGGATATAGCAACATGGTTTTGTTCTCTCAACTTTGGACATTGAGGTCTTATATGACCTATCACATCACAATGGTGACAAGTTGAAACAAACTTAGATTCATCCAAAGCCTTAGATTGAGACCTAAATGGAGCCATTGGCTTAAGAGTCTTTCTCTCCACCTTTTGATTTCTTTTGTGTGAAGGAATGTACATCGATTTGTCCTTTGAGGTAGAACACACAATAGGCACAAAATTGGGTACCACAATATGATTGCAACAAATATTTTCATCATTTTTAGCAATAGGTTTAGCAATCAAACATTTGGCATGCATCTTAAGAGATTCATTGTTACATTTAAGATCATCAACAAGTTTGTTAGACAAAACAAGTTTAGCATCCAAGTCCATATTCAAACATTCAAACTCTTTTAACTTTTCAAGAGAATTTTCAGCAAGCTTCTTATACTTTTCAACCAATTTATTGGATTCATTGAGCTTAGCAATCAAATCATCTTTTTCACAATGAAACTTGCTCAAATTCTTATGAAACTTCTTAGCCTCTTTCTTCAAGAGTTTGATGTTAGGAATATCAACAACACCCACATATTCATGTAACATGGCATCAAAATCATGAGGATAATCACTAATAGAGGCATGTTACAATCAACAATATCCATAGAAACATACAAAGCACTATCCATGGCAATACACACAAGGGGTCAAGGATCACACTTAGGTAATGAAACCAAAACAAGTGTACCCACTCTGATACCAATTGAAAGCTCGGATTTGTGTGATAACACAAGAGCTTGTTTAGACACCTAATTTAAAATTACGGCTAGATTGCTCTTACTCTAACTTATCTAAGTGCGGAACAAGAGTAAATGAAGCGCAATAAACCGATAACTACTCTAGTGCATAAACATGAACAACAAATAATAAAAGTAAAGTACAAGAGTAAGGGAAAAGAGAATGCAAACACAAGATAACACCGCGAAGTGTTATCGAAGAGGAAATTGAAGAACTTGGCAACAAACCTCTCCGCCACCCTCCAAGCGGTAAATCGATCATTAGACAATAAGTTGGGATACACGAATAGCAAGAGACCCTCCAAGCCTAATCTATCCAATGTACCTAAGCCCTCCAAGCTTCTACTCCAACAAGACTTCTCGGAACCGTGTCTTGTCTAGCTTTTCGGATCCCGCAATACGTCTAATTGCATTTCCTAACCTCACCGGCTTCTTTTGGCAAATCCCCAAAACTTCCCAAACTCCAAAACAATCTCTACACTTTGAAAAGGTGTGGGTTGTGTTTAGGTACAAATCTCCTCTCAAGGTATGACAATGGGAGAGGGAAGGAGGAGAGGCTAGAATGATTTCTCACTAAAGATGAGTAGCTCTCTCTCTAAAAGATGGGCGTGTGTGTTGTAAAAAACCTATCTAGGGTTTTTCTCTCTGAATGGTCTCCTTACAATTTGTGGGTAATGAAGGTATATATAGTATGGGTGAAGGATAACAAAGTCACACTTAAAAAACCTCCAGGCAGAACTACCTCGTGGGAAAGCCTTACCCATGAGACACTCGCGAAATTGACAACCTGGCACGACTCTTCAGCTTTCAGTCATGTGCTTCTCACGTGGCTACTTCGTTGGTTAGCTTCTCGCGAAATCCACTTGATCTTCAATTAAGCTTAAGTCTTCACCAACTTAATACTAAACCCAATACAATAAAATCCCACAAAATAAAATGAACAAAATTAAAGCAATTACAACACCTTTTGTCATGAAATAAAGCCAACATAAAACATAGTTGTAAATCACAACTTTACATTATTGATGTAGCCCTTTATGGTTTCCTCCATGGATGTAGGCCGTTAGGTTGAATCACGTAACTCTTATGTGTTATTGTGTTCTATAATTTATGCTTCCATTTCCACATCTATACTAGCATATTCAACATGGTGTATCAATGCTAATATTTAACATGATATCAAAGCCACCTTCCTGTGGCTATGTTTTTTGTCCTTACTGTGTATTTAAGAGTAATCTTTGTCTTCCTCGATGTTTCTTCGTTGCATTCATCTTTTTTGGCTTCTCACTGTTGTCGTCAAAACTCTCCGGTATAGTCATGCTATCATTAGAAGTCGTATCGACACTACAAGACCATTGCCTTCCTCAAACCACCGTCATACAGCGAAACTTCATTCAAGTGATCTTCTCAACCTTATCAAATCTCAAGGTTTCATTAAGCTTCCATCTTGAGTTTGAGAGGGGTTGTTAGAGATATATTAGCTCATTAGCATAGGCTCAAGCCTAATTCTACTTTGTGTTCAAGCCAAGTCCCCTACGTGTACTTGAAGTCTATTAGTCTAAGGTTTAGTCTACTATGTATACACATGTTATGGTTCATTGTAACACAGGATTTGTACTGCACTCTAATATATTATTGATGTAGCCTTTTAGGATTTCCTCCATGGATGTAGGTCGTTAGGCTGAACCACGTAACCCTCGTGTGTTATTGTGTTCTATACTTTATGCTTTCGCTTCCGCATCCATATTAGCATATTCAACATGGCATATCAATACTAATATTTAACACCTGTATCCCTCTAGCTGATGTTTGCAAAGAAGCTAAAAGCCTGAGACTGCACTTTGCAAAACCTTGTTGCTAATGTTGAGAGTATTGTATAAAAGGCAATTCAATATGGCGCAATTTGTGCTACAATAGATAATGCAAACTAATGGATGGTATCAGAGACTAGAGACATCTACACTACAAATGAGCCTTGGTTTGCATTTAACTCAAGAATCTATTAATTTGCTTTGTAAATTTAATTCCCCTCCCCTTTCAAAATGTGTTAATCTCTGTATTTCTCTATATATTAAGAAAATTCAGAAAGTTAGATATTGCCTTTTTGACTTACAAAAATACCCCAAATTTAATTAACTTATCCTTATTCTTAAAAAAAGAAAAGAAAAAGAAATAGGGTTAAAACTGTAAATTGAAAAAAAATTTAATTACAAAAAAAGAGAAAAAAAAAAAAAAACCTATTCACAATCCCCATCTTCTATTAAAATAAAAATAAAAACCACTGTATGGTTTTCTATTAAGAAAAAAAAACCTATACCAAGTTCTGTGGAAAAAAAAAAATATATATATTTCAATGCTATTCTGATTTTCATTTTTTAGAGCTAGCCTTATGATACTTTTGGCCATATTAGTGGTTCTAAATTTGCAATTTTTGTGGAAAAATAAATGTAAATCTCAAATTGAAATAAGTGAAAAATTATAACTCTAATCCAAAAAAAAAAAAAGCCTCATCACACGCACTGACTCATCGCACGCATGGAGCGTGTGTGATGGGGCTAGTATATATTACTATGATATTGCATTTTAACCTATGTCAATCTAGTCTTTACTAAATATATTGTAACCTATGTTTGTATCAAATTTGACAATGATTTGTGAAATTTGAGGGAAATTTGAAAATGGGTTTGGTGAAAATTTGGCTCATGTCAAACAAAACATATATGGACCAAATTCAATTGCAGTAGAAAATAAATATTTTTCTTTTCTTTAATTAGCTGGGGGCTGGAAGGGATTCTTATTTTCAAATCTCACTGATAAAGCAGTGATTGTGGCTTCTATTTGAAAGTGTTTCACTTCTAAATTGCACATTCTAAAACTGGCTGTTCTCTCTTGCAGTTCTGCTGCTACCTTTCCCTAAAAAAGATCAGGACAATTGGAGTATATAGTTGTAAAGGAATCCCTCCTGCATGCTGCTCGGAAAGCCCCGATTGCAGCACCTAGTTTTTGAGTTCAATGTAACAAGTGGACAATCATTGTTTGGTTATTGCTGGGAGAAATTCCCAAGAGGTCTGTTTTTATGCAGAAAGGCATGGAGAAGGCATTGACTTTGAATTGACAAATGTAAGTCTAGGTTCCCAGTACCGAAGTTGTGCAATTCAGTTTTTCCATATAACATATAGCTCCAAGTAAGTCCAAGTTCAAATAATATAGACTCAAATCCAAAACCTAGGTTGGTATTTTAAATTTGTGGCTGACTTGTATAAACATATAATTTTCATGATTGATATCTAAGATCATCTAAAATTACAAAATTGAAAATATGCGCTTTAAAATAATAAGTATTGAGATTAGCATTCTAATTAAAAGAAGAAAATGAATATCAGATATGAATAGAGCACCCTTTGTTGTTTTTGTTCGACGGAATTTCTTTTATTTTCTTCCCCGATTTATCAAATATATAAAGTTGGAACCATTTTTTGTTAGTATGAACAAAGTTGTGAAGAAACACAATCATTGGTCTAAGCAAAAGCTATGTCTCCCTAGCCATAGTGTAATTCCGTCACTGTGTTTCATCCATAACAACTTCCAATTGATCTAATTAAATTCCATATATTGACAAAAAAATTTAATGCTTCAAAAGAAACCTCAATTTCATTAAATCTCAATAGTTATTTTTGCTAAGTTGAAGCTCTAAAATTCCTCATTTGAGAAGTTTTTCATGTCAAGAATTGTAGCTATTGTGGTATTTTATGTTTGTACCATGCTATATGGAGAGAGAGAGAGAGAGAGAGAGAGAGAGAGAGAGAGAGAGAGAGAGAGAGAAGGGCAACGTACAAAAAATGTAGCAAATCAACCCAAGGTTAAAATACTTTACTCATATTTTTCATATGTTATTCATACTTCACTCATACAATTTATATGTTTTTACAAATTTCAATTATTTACGTGCGGCGATTTGCTACAAGTTTGGCAACAACAAGCATCACGAAAGCAACAAATTGGCTGCCCTTGTGTGCTTTTGATAAAAGCAAATAATGCCATTACGACGATCATAAAAGCCTTCACAACAAATTGTTTGTAGCCTTCCATTAACACTTAGTCTTGAAATTCTTTAGATAGCAAGTGTTAACCATCTTTAGTTGTAGAATGAAAGATATGTAATTGGCACCACTAATTGAAAATACCTTGTGTTCATAAATAGGTGAAAAAATCATTTTGATATGGAAACTCTTGAGAACCCACTAGAGAGCTCGTTTATTGAATTTCCGTTTTTCCCCTCTTATTAAAGAGTTTAATGAAAGTTTCCTTTCTCTCTCCTCATAACTTGCCATTTATTATATGATAAGCGTTCACATTAGTCTCTACACAGTTTTAGCAAAACTAACCCAAAAAACTTATATGTTGCTATTTTAACAAATAAACACCTACATCAGCAATATTTTTTCTCTATCCATATAAATATTATTTTTCTCTCTCTTATCCCTCCACCATTTTCCACCAAAAAACTTGTCACTGTGTTGCACCAACCAGCCCAAACCACCAAGCCACCACAAACCACCCAAAAGAGCCACCTACCACCCAAACTGCCACCCACACAAACCGTTATGAACCAAAATCTCTTCAACCACCTAAAAAGAAAATTTTCTTCACTCTTATCATTAAACCAAAATTCTATTTAATCACATAGCGATAATCAAGTCAAACTGAAACTGAAGAACCTTATCATGCAGACAGAAAGGGTACAATAAGAATGGCCTGGATAGTTTGCAGTTGGCCATGTAAAAACCATTTTCAATGGTCTAAAATATTTATGCATGAACTGCTGCATAAGTATAGACGCACATTCATTTAAGGGGGGAAATTAAAATCCTAAGAAAAAAATATGAAAATAAAAATAATCAAGTAAAAATTACCACAATCAACATAGGGAAAAAATGATGAAAGTGCATCTAGGCCAAAGCGAGGATTTCCTATTAGTCCATTGTCAATTTTGTCAGTCAATTAGCTATTACAAGAGCAAGACTAGTCTTTTATTTGTCTATGTTATATCTTTTTGTTATTATCTCTTTAGCGTTTTATACTCAGCTAACTTTAATGTGACTTTTGATGAAATTGGAGGGTTAAGAACCAGAAAAGGGTTCGGTTATCGTTTTTTACCCGTTGAACCAACGATTTTTACTGGACTGGTTGAGGGTCTGACTCCTGTTTGAACTAGCCAATTCAATCCGGTTTTCAAAACCATGCATTAAACCAATAGACCTACTTGCTAAAAATTGAAACAATTATATTTAGCAAGGAGAGAAGCTTTCCTATCCTCACCCATAATTCAGTTACATTTTCGTGTGGTTTAGTAGTATGGAAATTTGAATCATTTGAATTGAGGAAGTTCACATGAAAAACACTAAAGAGAACAAGACAGGCTTCAGAAAAGAAGGTTGGCAACTAAATATGTTAGGTGTTTCCAAAAAGTATTAAACCATTGATCAAGAATTCCTCAATGGCCAACGGAGCTTCAGCTTCAAATGGTTTAGTTACAATTCACGACTTGCAAGTGTTGATTGTGTCATGAACAACTTATCAAGTCATGAATTAGACAGCATTAGCTTAGTTCCACATAATATGAAACTTCCCCGACTCTAATGTTTTAATTTGGTGGTTGTTGGGAGTTTGCAGTGGTCGGCATGGGATCCACCCATCGTCATTGCCTTTGAAAGTCATCCCTAATATAGGTGGGAGGAGCACCATAGTGACACTTTTGTAAGCCCATCATGACACTCTTGAAGACCCACCACATTTCGGTGTTTATTTTGTCATAAGAACACTCATCTTGTAAGAACACTCTTTGCAGATCTAGGTGGGAGGAGCTTTGTCACAACGATTTTTGCAAGATGTGGTATTTTTTAAATAATTTTTATACGTAATTTTGTTGTGCAAGGTTGTTAACAAATTTATTTTTGGGTTTTTTTATTGAAATTTGAGAATTTTACTTTGGGTTGTTGTGAAATTTGAGTTTGGGCTTCCGATTGTGTTTCTATGAAGGTTTTTTTTTTTTTTTCATAATTTTACATTGTACCAGAGAACTAAAAAATGTTTTTCAAAGCATTTTCAAGATTGAAACCAAATTATTCAAATAATACTATGTAGTAGAATAACATTATATTCTTATATACTATTTTTTTTAATGCAAAAGGTTAACATGTAACAATCAAAGAGTACAAAAAAAAAAAAAAAAAAAGTAAAAACAATAAACTAAATCGCATCAATCCAAAGCTGTGTTCTAAAGAACACAAAAAGTAATCAACTTAAAGTAGAGATGCAAGAAAAATAAAAAAATCTACCAAAAAAAGGATATATATATATATATATATATATATATAGAGAGAGAGAGAGAGAGAGAGAGAGAGAGAGAGAGAGAGAGAATCTTTTAGTGTGGAAAAACTATGCATAGAATAGGGAAGAAAATGACAAATTTATAGTAAGAAAATGAAAATAAAAAGAATTAAAATAAAGGAAGATAAATGGATAGAGGAAGAGTGATATTAGGGTTGAGAGTAGTTGGGGGTGAAAAGAAATTGAAAACAAAAAGGGTAATGCTACGCTTCATGAGACGTCCGCATTGATGTGACTCAATTGGAGTCTAGCAACAACGAATGCTACGCTTCAACATATATATAGCTTAGATTCCTTGCTTTTCTTTCCTCTATTTTTCCATCCGAACGATATAAACCCAACCTTATTTCTCAAAATTTTTTCTTTCGTAATTGTTTTGGGTTCCAAATATGCAAAGTTTTATGAGTGTCCCTTCTTGGACATGTGCTTGATCAAAACCAAAATGGTTATCAAGTTGATAACACAAAGGAAATTGCTCAACATGTTGTGGTGCCTTAATAACACAAAGGCAATTGCTCAATTGAAGGAAAATACATTCAATGGCTTTTTCTCTTGCAGTTAATGACAGTAGCTATTGCAGCTATGGAGGCATTGGTGGTGTTTATCAGTCATTGTTGGTGATGACCTTGGGTTTTTCTAAGTTGGAACAATTTGTGGCATTGAAGTAGTCGAAGAGAAGAAACAAGAGTTGGGCAGAAATATAAAGAATTAAAGAATTAATAATAGTAGCCTTCAAAGTTGATGTGTCATAACTTGATGAAGAAATCAACAAAAAGCCAAATATCTTCTTTTTTATATATGCTAGCCTAAGAAGTCACAAACCCACGCAATGCGCTGGAAAATTTGACATCACAAATTTTTTTTTTTTTTTTTTTTTTTGTGTGGTGAAGTTAAAAATGATAGTAGTACTTGAGACTTTTTTTTTTTAATGAAAAAAAAAAGGGTAGAGGGGGCAACCAGAGTTGGACTTGAGACTTATAAGTAATTGCCACAAACCCTTCTCAAATAATGTGATTACATTGTAATATGGAGTAGTATATATTCTGTAGGCAAGATATAGGTACAGTACTTAGGTATTGTTTTTTAGGTTCCCCTCATAAGATTCTGCCGTGTGGATTTTTTCTCATAGGATGAAAGTGGATTCTTTAGTTAAGTGACCACATGGCTCAATCTTAAGTGGGGAACATTAGGAACAACGCCTAAGGTATTGTACCTAAATTTTGTTCTATATATATATATATATATATATATATATATATATATCATACATGCAATTAAACCAGTTGCAATTTGCTTTGAATTATTATATAGGGCAAGATATTTTGTAACATGTTATAATATAGTGAAATATGCATCAAAACCAAACACGATCGTTTTTTTTTTTTTTTTGGTGGAGAATGTATAATTTTGATTAGAACATGAAATGAATCTTGATTTTTTAATATGGAAGCAAACGTTATTTTTCATTTTTTGAGAAATTAATGAGCAATTTATACAAACTTTGTTTATTAAACCAAGCTATGAAAATTTATATTTTGATATTCACTAAACTCATATATGAAAATCAACTATTTTATAGAATTTTTTCTCCACAATTTAATAAACCTAAAAAACAGAGGAATCTAAATGTGTAGTAAATCTTAGTCAATCAATAAATAACACAAAAGGGGTAGGACAAAGCAAAATTATTCATGATAGAAATTTTTATACATGCTCATATTTGTTTTTTAATACCATGGAACCAATTCATTTTGTTGAGCTATTCAAATATTTATACATTTAAAACTCTTGTTCTCTAAAAGATTCTTGTAGTAGCTCTACGACTATATTTGGTTTGATTTCTTCCAGTTCCAGGTCTATAGCTTTAGCCCAAATCATAGCATATAAACCAATGATCATGAAAAATGAACCTAGCAAGATGAAGCCTAAAACAATTTCTAAATTTTAACAAATCAGCCAAGAAAATAGTAAGAGAAGAAAACAAAAGAAAACATTGAAGAATAGCATACTTGTTTGTGGAGCACCAAGCTTAAACAAAAAAAAAAAAAAAAAAAATTGCAGATCCAATTCATATTGTGTTGTGCAATATGATAATAGTTGTAAAATATGTCCTATCAAAAAGGAAGAGAGAGATATTGAATGATAAACTATCACGTGTCAACAATCAATGCAATATATTATAAATTACACTGCAAGAGTATTTTATATTATATTATATTTTATATATATATATATATATATATATATATTTAGAACACTTGCTAAAAAGTGTGACATATGTGAAACATAATTTTAGTGATAACAATATCCTATATTGCTGCATCATCTGTTAAGTTAGGGCACACCTCAGCACTTATTTTTGAATTAACAATATCCGCGTTCTCCATAGAAATAGGTGTAACACTTCCCATGAATGTGCCATTATTTCTGAGATTCTCGGAAGCAGTCTGCTGAACTATTGGGATGCTCTCATGAATGCTGCCGTTTCCAAATTCATTTGTAATGCTCTCCCTTGGAGTTTCGCTAGCTAGCACAGTTATTGCCGCCAGCTCCGCCACCTCTGGTGGTTGCTCATCGACTATATCACCATCATAGCCATAAGATTAACCCTACTCGTGCTTCTATTACATGTATTTAATTATTATTTTAGAATGTGTAAAGTCATCTTTAGATATTAATATTTTATTATAGTTGGTAAGTTACATGTATTTAATTATTATTTTAGAATGTGTAAAGTCATCTTTAGATACTAATATTTTAAGAAAATATGTCATTTTTTATTATAAAGATGTCATGACCGCTGATGTGGTTGAATTGGAGTATAGCAACAATAAGAGATTATTTGGATTGAAGGGGGAAGGAGGGGGAGTGAAGAGAGTAGAGTAAAGTTTGCTGAAAATAGACTAATTTTTGTCCAAATCTACTCTACTCGACTCTCCCTTCCTCTTCCCCAATCCAAACGAACCATAAATACCACATTTCAACTTTTAGATATATATATATAAATATATAGATTCTCGTCTATCTTAGTCTGTATTGAATCTGAGTACAAGTAAATATTAAAATTATACTCCCTCCAACTTGTCCATCGTTTCTTTGGGAGATGTCCCACAAAAGATGTCTATGTTCTAAAATGATTTTATAAAATAATATAGCTTTTCAAATTTTCCTACAAAGGTTCCGTCTTTTTGGAAAGTTCAAAATGTTTTTAGGATTATTTTTGAAATTTTATGCTTTGATGTGAAATACAGAAAACAACAAATGATGATGCCTTAAAAGTTGAGTGTATGAAGATGGAAAACTAATATGGGACAGAAGGGAGTATATGAATTCAAATCATTAGATATTATTTTTTATGATAATGTTTATTTTATTTAAAATCAAACTTAGATCGCAACCCTTTAACAGAATAGGTTTTTTTAATCAATACCCATTGATAGCACACTAGAAAACAGGGTTAAAGAAATTGTAATTTTATGATTGCCTTTTCTTAGCTTTAAAAGAAACACCTTAAGAACAAGAAAAAAAAAATTTCTAAGGATACTCTTTTATGTTCTTAGTTAAGAAAGTAAGATATATTATAATTGTAGATCACATGCCATGTAGAATAAGGCTAAATTGAGATTACTATTTTTTCACTTATTAATTTACTTTGATAATTACTAGCATGACACTTGGTAGTTGACCCTGTTAGGCCTGAAATATGGCCTTTCAGGGTTCAACTCTCTAGTTAGGTTCATGAGCTTTTGCTGTCGATATGATATTGACAAAGATGATGTATTTTCATTAGGTTCAAGTGGTACAGATTGATGATCTGGGGCTCCTTAGGCATGTTGCTAAGAAGTTTTCAAGTACTTTCAATTCAAAGTGGACCTATAGTTTGATTGTTAGGCTACAGCAAAATTTCATAAGGACTGGGCTATGCAACATCAGTTTATCTTATTCCTGTTTTTAGAGATACATTAGCTCATTAGCATAGGCCCAAGTCTAATTCTACTTTGTGTGCAAGCCAAGTCCCCTACTTGTACTAGAAGTTTATTAGTCTAGGGTTTAGTCTATTATATATACATATGTTATGGTTCATTGTAACATAAGATTTGTACTACACTCTAATATATTATTGATATTTTATGGTTCATTGTTACACAAGATTTGTACTACACTTTAATATATTATTTGAAAGCTCGGATTTGTGTGATAACACAAGAGTTTGTTTAGACCCCCAATTTAAAATTACGGCAAGATTGCTTTAACTCTAACTTATCTAAGTGCAGAACAAGAGTAAATGAAGCGCAATAAACTGATAACTACTCTAGTGCATAAACATGAACAGTAAATAATAAAAGTAAAGCACAAGAGTAAGGGAAGAGAGAATTCAAACTCAAGATAACACCGTGATGTGTTATCGAAGAGGAAACCGAAGAACTCAATGAAAAACCTCTCCGCCGCCTTCCAAGTAGTAAATAGATCACTAGACAATAAGTTGGGATACACGAATAGCAAGAGACCCTCCAAGCCAAATCTATCCAATGTACCTAAGCCCTCCAAGCTCCTACTCCAACGAGACTTCTCGGAACCGTGTCTTGTCTAGCTTTTCGGATCCTGCAATACGCCCGATTGCATCCGCTAAGCCTCATTGACTTCTTTTGGCAAATCCCCAAAACTTCCCAAACTCCAAAACACTCTCTACACTCTGAAAATGTGTGGGTTGTGTTTGGGTACAAATTTCCTCTAAAGGTATGACAATGGGAAATGGAAGGAGAAGAGGCTAGAATGATTTCTCATTAAGGATGAGTAGCTCTCTCTCTAAAGGATGGGTGTGTGTGTTGTAGAAAACCTATCTAGGATTTTTCTCTCTGAATGGCCTCGTTACAATTTGTGGGTAATGAGAGTATATATAGTATGGGTGAAGGGTAAAAGAGTCACACTTAAAAAAAAAATCCAGGCAGAATGTTTTGCGACTAGCTCGCGGGAAGGTCTTACCCGCGAGACACTTGCAAAACTAACAACTTGGCATGACTCTTCAGCTTCCAGTCATGAAATAAGTCATGAAAACACCCAGAAAACATGTTTTTCACACAAAAACAACTTGAAAAACTTTGAAAAACATGGGTGGTACAAATCACTTCCAAAAACAAACATAAATAACAAAAATCTTTTTGGTTTGATCCACATATGGTTGAGTACACACACATCACATTTAAACATGTACCATCATACAAATGAAATAGACATTCATTGAACAAAAGTCTTGTGTGTTTTGTGTGAGTATCAAATGTGGAATAGTCCTTAGTCTAGAGTGAAGCTTCCATGATCAATTCAATCAAGTCATACACAACTAGTACTAAGTCAAGTGGATTATCTCAAAAACAATGCATATAAAGAGATGTATGATGCACAAATGCATGACAATGAAGCATCTAATGCATGAAAAGTCCTACAAAGATCGAAAGAATTAGATCAAGGACCAAAAGAGCATAAGCTTAACCATAGAAACCCTTCCTTATCCAAACGGAACAATTGTTTGGAATGAGTGTCTTATGAGAAGTGAGACGATGGTTGGAAGAATGAGAACCGGAGATGCACATAGACAAAGAGTTTAGAGCATTAAATACTTTCTTTAACAACATGCTATTTTCACTAAAATCCAGTTTACCCTTTTTAACACAACTTCCAAGAAGCTTAAGTTTCTCTTTTCTTTTGATTTTTTTAAGAGCTTGATACTTGGAGCAATGAGGTCTAAGATGACCAAAGGCACTACAATGGTGACAAACAATGTGTTTAGGTCCACTAGGCTTTTTAGGAAGGGATATAGCAACATGGTTTTGTTCTCTCAACTTTGGACATTGAGGTCTTATATGGCCAATCACATCACAACAGTGACAAGTTGAAACAAACTTAGATTCATCCAAAACCTTAGATTGAGACCTAAATGGAGGCTTTGGTTTAAGAGCCTTTCTCTCCACCTTTTGATTTTTTTTGTGTGGAGGAATATACACCAATTTGTCCTTTGAGGTAGAACACACACTAGGCACAAAATCGGGTACCACAATATGATTGCAACAAATATTTTCATCATTTTTAGCAATAGGTTCAGCAATCAAACACTAGGCATGCATCTTAAGAGATTTATATTCACATTTAAGATCATCAACAAGTTTGTTAGACAAAAAAAGTTTAGCATCCAAGTCCATATTCAAACATTCAAACTCTTTTAGCTTTTCAAGAGAATTTTCAGCAAGCTTCTTATACTTTTCAACCAATTTATTGGATTTATTAAACTTAGCAATCAAATCATCCTTTTCACAATGAAACTTGCTCAAATTCTTATGAAACTTCTTAGCCTTTTTCTTCAAGAGTGTGATGTTAGGAATATCAACAACACCCATAGATTCATGTAACATGGCATCACGATCATGAGGATAATCACTCATAGAGGCATGTTACAATCAACAATATCCATAGAAGTATACAAAGCACTATCCATGGCAATACACACAAGGGGTCAAGGATCACACTTAGGTAATGAAACCAAAACATGTGTACCCACTCTGATACCAATTGAAAGCTCGGATTTGTGTGATAACAACAGAGCTTGTTTAGACCCCTAATTTAAAATTACGGCTAGATTGCTTTTACTCTAACTTATCTAAGTGCGGAACAAGAGTAAATGAAGCGCAATAAACCGATAACTACTCTAGTGCATAAACATGAACAACAAATAATAAAAGTAAAGCACAAGAGTAAGGGAATAGAGAATGCAAACACAAGATAATACCACGATGTGTTATTGAAGAGGAAATAGAAGAACTTAGCAAAAAACCTCTCCGCCACCCTCCAAGCGGTAAATCGATCATTAGACAATAAGTTGGGATACACGAATAGCAAGAGACCCTCCAAACCTAATCTAACCAATGTACCTAAACCCTCCAAGCTCCTACCCCAGCGAGGCTTCTTGAAACCGTGTCTTGTCTAGCTTTTCAGATCCCGTAATACGCCCGATTGCATCTGCCAAGCCTCATCGACTTCTTTTGGCATATTCCCAAAGCTTCCCAAACTCCAAAACACTCTCTACACTTTGAAAATGTGTGGGTTGTGTTTAGTTACAAATCTCCTCCCAAGGTATGACAATGGGAGAGGGAAGGAGAAGAGATTAGAATGATTTCTCACTAAGGATGAGTAACTCTCTCTCTAAAAGATGGGCATGTGTGTTGTAAAAAACCTATCTAGGATTTTTCTCTCTGAATGGCCTCCTTACAATTTGTGAGTAATGAGGTTATATATAGTATGGGTAAAGGGTAATAAAGTCACACTTAAAAAAACCTCCAGGCAGAATGTTTCGCAACTACCTCGCGGGAAGGTCTTACCCGCGAGATACTCGTGAAACTGACAACCTGGCACGACTCTTCAACTTTCAGTCATGTGCTTTTCACGTGGCTACTTCACAGGTTAGCTTCTCGCGAGCTTCTCGCAAAATCCACTTGATCTTCAATTAAGCTTAAGTCTTCACCAACTTAATACTAAACCCAATACAATAAAATACCACAAAATAAAATGAACAAAATTAAAGCAATTACAAAACTTTTTGTCATGGAATAAAGCCAACATAAAACATAGTTGTAAATCACAACTTTACATTATTGATGTAGCCCTTTAGGGTTTCCTCCGTAGATGTAGGCCGTTAGGTTGAATCACGTAACTCTCATGTGTTATTGTGTTCTATACTTTATGCTTCCGTTTCCACATCTATACTATCATATTCAACATGGTGTATCAATGCTAATATTTAACATGGTATCAAAGCCACCTTCCTGTGGCTATGTTTTCTATCCTTACGGTGTATTTAAGAGCAATCTTTGTCTTCCTCGATGTTTCTTCGTTGCGTTCATCTTCTTTGGCTTCTCACTGTTGCCGTCAAAACTCTCTGGTATAGTCATGCCATCGTTAGAAGTCGCATCGACACTGCAAGACCATTGCCTTCCTCAAACCACCGTCATAGAGCCAAACTTTATTCAAGTGATCTTCTCAACCTTATCAAATCTCAAGGTTTCATCAAGCTTCCATCTTGAGTTTGAAAGGGGGTGTTAGAGATATATTAGCTCATTAGCACAGACCCAAGCCTAATTCTACTTTGTGTTCAAGCCAAGTCCCCTACGTGTACTAGAAGTCTATTAGTCTAGGGTTTAGTCTACTATATATACACGTGTTAGTCTTCCTTGTAACACAAGATTTGTACTACACTTTAATATATTATTGATGTAGCCTTTTAGGATTTCCTCCATGGATGTAGACTGTTAGGCTGAACCACGTAACCCTTGTGTGTTATTGTGTTCTATACTTTATGCTTTCGCTTCCGCATCCATTCTAGCATATTCAACATGGTGTATCAATACTAATATTTAACACCTGTATCCCTCTAGTTGATGTTTGCAAAGAAGTTGAAAGCCTGAGACTGCACTCTGCAAAACCTTGTTACTAATGTTGAGAGTATTGTATAAAAGGCAATTCAATATGGCGCAATTTGTGCTACAATAGATAATGCAAACTAATGGATGGTATCAAAGACTAGAGACATCTACTCTACAAATGAGCCTCTGTTTGCATTTAACTCAAGAATCTGTTAATTTGCTTTGTAAATTTAATTCCCCTCCCCCTTCAAAATGTGTTAATCTCTATATTTCTCTATATATTAAGAAAATTCAAAAAGTTAGATATTGCCTTTCTAACTTACAAAAATACTCCAAATTTAATTAACGTATCCTTATTCTTAAAAAAAAGAAAAGAAAAAGAAATAGGGTTAAAACCGTAAATTGACAAAAATTAATTACAAAAAAAGTGAAAGAAAAAAAAACTCCTCACAATCCCCACCTTCTTTTAAAATAAAAATAAAAACCATTGTATGGTTTTCTATTAAAAAAAAAAAAAAAACCTGTCCCAAGTTTTGTAAAAAAATTTAAAAAATAAATAAATAAATATATTTCAATGCTATTCTGATTTTCATTTTTTAGAGCTAGCCTTATGATACTTTTGGCCATATTAGTGGTTCTAAATGTGCAATTTTTGTGGAAAAATAAATGCAAATCTCAAATTGAAATAAGTGAAAAATTATAACTCTAATCCAAAAAAGAAGAAGCCTCATCACACGCACTGACTCTTCGCACGCACGGAGCGCGTGTGATGAGGCTAGTATATATTACTATGATATTACATTTTAACCTATGTCTATCTAGTCTTTACTAAATATATTGTAACCTATGTTTGTATCAGATTTGACAATGATTTGTGAACTTTGAGGGAAATTTGAAAATGGGTTTGGTGAAAATTTGCCTCATGTCAAACAAAACATATATGGCCCAAATTCAATTGCAGTAGAAAATAAATATTTTTCTTTTCTTTAATTTGCTTGGGGGCTGGAAGGGATTCTTATTTTCAAATCTCACTGATAAAGCAATGATTGTGGCTTCTATTTGAAAGTGTTTCACTTCTAAATTGCACATTCTGAAACTGGCTGTTCTCTCTTGCAGTTCTGCTGCTACCTTTCCCTAAAAAAGATCAGGACAATTGGAGTATACAGATGTAAAGGAATCCCTCCTGCATGCTGCTCGGAAAGCCCCTGTTGCAGCACCTGGTTTTTGAGTTCAATGTAACAAGTGGGCAATAATTGTTTGGTTATTGCTGGGAGAAATTCCCAAGAGGTCTGTTTTTATGCAGAAAGGCATGGAGAAGGCTTTGACTTTGAATTGACAAATGTAAGTCTAGGTTCCCAGTACCAAAGTTGTTCAATTCAGTTTTTCCATATAACATATAGCTCCAAGTAAGTCCAAGTTCAAATAATATATACTTAAATCCAAAACCCAGGTTGGTGTTTTAAAGTTGTGGCTGACTTTTATGAACATATAATTTTCATGATTGATATCTAAGATCATCTAAAATTACAGAATTGAAAATATGCGCTTTAAAATAGTAAGTATTGAGATTAGCATTCTAATTAAAAGAAGAGAATGAATATCAGATATGAATAGAGAACCCTTTGTTGTTTTTGTTCGACGGAATTTCTTTTATTTTCTTCCCCGATTTATCAAATATATAAAGTTGGAACAATTTTTTGTTAGTATGAACAAAGTTGTGAAGAAACACAATCATTCGTCTAAGCAAAAGCTATGTCTCCCTGGCCATAGTGTAATTCCGTCACTATGTTTCATCCAAAACAACTTCCAACTGATCTAATTAAATTCCATATATTGACAAAAAAATTTAATGCTTCAAAAGAAACCTCAATTTCATTAAATCTCAATAGTTATTTTTGCTAAGTTGAAGCTCTAAAGTTCCTCATTTGAGAAGTTTTTCATGTCAAGAATTGTAGCTATTGTGGTATTTTATGTTTGTATCATGCTATATGGAGAGAGAGAGAGGGGCAACGTACAAAAAATGTAGCAAATCAACCAAAAGTTAAAATACTTTACTCATATATTTCATATGTTATTCATACTTCACTCATACAATTTATATGTTTTTGCAAATTTCAATTATTTACGTGCAGCGATTTGCGACAAGTTTGGCAACAACAAGCATCACGAAAGCAACAAATTGGCTGCCCTTGTGTGCTTCCGATAAAAGCAAATAATGCCATTACTACGATCATGAAAGCCTTCACAACAAATTGTTTGTAGCCTTCCATTAACACTTAGTCTTGAAATTCTTTAGATAGCAAGTGTTAACCGTCTTTAGTTGTAGAATGAAAGATATGTAATTGGCACCACTAATTGAAAATACCTTGTGTTCATAAATAGGTGAAAAAGTAATTTTGATATGAAAACTTTTGAGAACCCACTAAAGAGCTCATTTATTGAATTTCCGTTTTTCCACTCTTATTAAAGAGTTTAGTGTACGTTTCCTTTCTCTCTCCTCATAAATTGTCATTTATTATATTACAAGCATTTGTTAGGAACCCGGTGGTTCCTAATGGAGATTGATGGGAATTGTAGGGGAATGGATGGGGATTGTAGGAAAATTGACTTAATTCGAGGTAGTCACCCTCCATAGAGAAATAGAAAGATTAAAAGAGAGAGAAAGAGAGATGCACTAATGCACTAAGAAATTGGTTTATTCTTCATTCCTTGTATTTTTTTCAAAAGTTTTCTTTGATCACAATTGCTCGTCTCTGGATCAACAGCTCTGATACCAAATGTTAAAGCCCTTTGTGATTCAACTCTCTTACTCACTCAATATGGTAGTTCTTCGAGGGAACTAGTCCTCCACTGATTCTTCGAGGGAATCAACCTCCAACTAGTCTCAATGAGAGCTAAGTAAAATGCATTCTGATTATTATTCCTCTGTTACAATCATTTCAGTCTTATACTAGTTACTATCTCACTGTTGGTACACATATTACAGCTCACAGCCCAACTAACAATGTACAATACTTTGATGCTTATTCTAACTAACTTTGTACAAGTACTCACTGCACTAACTAACTTCGTACTAGTACTTACTGCACACACTTATCACAGCTGTGATGTTCTTGTACCTAACAGCATTCACATTAGTCTCTACATAGTTTTAGCAACATTAACCCAAAAAACTTATATGTTGCTATTTTAACAAATAGACACCTACATCAGCCTCAATATTTTTTCTCTATCCATATAAATATTATTTTTCTCTCGCCTATCCCTACACAATTTTCGACCAAAAAACTTGTCAGTGTTGCACCAACCAGCCCAAACCACCAAGCCACCACAAACCACCCCAAAGAACCACCTACCACCCAAACAGCCACCCACACAAACCTTTACGAACCAAAATCTCTTCAACCACCTAAAAAGAAAATTTTCTTCACTCTTATCATTAAACCAAAATTCTATTTAATCACATAGCGATAATCAAGTCAAACTGAAACTGAAGAACCTTATTATGCAGACATAAAGGGTACATCAAGAATGGCCTGGATAGTTTGCAGTTGGCCATGTAAAAACCATTTTCAATGGTCTAAAAAATTTATGCATGAACTGATGCATAAGTATAGACGCACATTCATTTAAGGGGGGAAATTAAAATCTAAAGAAAAAAAATATGAAAATAAAAATAATCAAGTAAAAATTACCAGAATCAACTTAGGGAAAAAATGATGAAAGTGCATCTAGGCCAAAGCAAAGATTTCCTATTAGTCCATTGTCCATTTTATCAGCCAATTAGCTATTACAAGAGCAAGATCGACTAGTCTTTTATTTGTCGTTATATCTTTTTGTTATTATGTCTTTAGCATTTTATACTCATCTAACTTAAATGTGACTTTTGATGAAATTGGAGGGTTAAGAACCAGAAAAGGGTTCAGTTATTGGTTTTTACCCGTTGAACCAATGATTTTTACTGGACCGGTTGAGGGTCCGACTCCTGTTTGAACTAGCCAATTCAATCCGGTTTTCAAAACCATGCATTAAACCAATAGACCTACTTGCTAAAATTTGAAACAATTATATTTAGCAAGGAGAGAAGCTTTCCTATCCTCACCCATAATTCAGTTACATTTTTGTGTAGTTTAGTAGTATGGAAATTTGGATCATTTGAATTGAGGAAGTTCACATAAAAAACACTAAAGAGAACAAGACAGGCTTCAGAAAAGAAGGTTGGCAACTAAAAATGTTAGGTGTTTCCAAAAAGTATTAAACCATTGATCAAGAAGCATCAAATGGTTTAGTTACAATTTACGACTTGCAAATGTTGATTGTGTCATGAACAACTTATCAAGTCATGAATTAGACAGCATTAGCTTAGTTCAACATAATATGAAACTTCCCCAACTCTAATGTTTTAATTTGTACTACAAGACTAATTGATAAACTCAAAATTATTCTAGTCATGACCAATAATTAAACGAAACATCTAGAAAAATGGAAAAGTTGTAATGTTATTTTCTTGTAAAACATTTTCCATTCCAAATCACGTGTGAACCTCCACTATTCTCTCTTTATAGCAACCACCCCCCCCCTCTCCCCTCTCTTCTCTCTTTATTGCACATAAAGGTGGTTGTTGGGGGTTTGCAGTTGTCGGCATGGGATCCACCCATCGTCATTGCCTTTGAAAGTCATCCCTAATATGGGTGGGAAAAGCACCATAGTGACACTTTTGTAAGCCCATCATGACACTCTTGAAGACACACCACATTTCGGTGTTTATTTTGTCATAAGAACACTCATCTTGTAAGAACACTCATTGCAAATCTAGGTGGGAGGAGCTTTGTCACAACGATCTTTGAAAGATGTGGTGTTTTTTAAATAATTTTTGTACGTAATTTTGTTGTGCAAGGTTGTTAACAAATTTATGTTTGGGTTTTTTTATTGAAATTTGAGAATTTGACTTTGGGTTGTTGTCAAATTTGAGTTTGGGCTTCCGATTGTGTTTCTATGAAGGATTTTTTTTTTTGTTGGTAATTTTACGTTGTACCAGACAACTAAAAAATGTTTTTCAAAGCATTTTCAAGATTAAAACCAAATTATTCAAATAATACTATGTAATAGAATAACATTATATTCATATATACTATTTTTTATAATGCAAAAGGATAACATGTAACATTAAAAAAAAAGTAAAAACAATAAACTAAATCGCATCAATCCAAAGTTGTGTTCTAAAGAACACAAAAGTTATCAACCCAAAGTAGAGATGCAAGAAAAATAAAAAATCCACCCAAAAAAGGATATATATATATATATATATATATATATATATAGAGAGAGAGAGAGAGAGAGAATCTTTTTGTGTGGAAAAACTATGCATAGAATAGGGGAGAAAATGACAAATTTATAGTAAGATAATGAAAATAAGAAGAATCAAAATAAATGAAGATAAATGGATAGAGGAAGAGTGATATTAGGGTTGAGAGTTGATAAGGATATTTTTAGACCTACGAAACTGATGAAGGAGTAGGCAAAGCTGACGACCCCGACGAGAGAGTAGGCAAAGCTGACAACCCTAACGAGGGAGTAGGCGAAGCTGACGATCCCGACGAGGTAGTAGGCGAAGCTGACGATCCCAACGAGGTAGTAGGCGAAGCTGAAGACCCCAACGAGGTAGTAGGCGAAGCTGATGACCCTGAAGCCACCATGAAGCTGATGGCATTAAGGCTGAAGGGGTAAGGTAAGCTGACGACCCTGACGAGGGAGTAGGCAAAGCTGACAACCCTGACGAAGTAGTAGGCGAAGCTAACGACCCTAACGCCACCATGAAGCTGACAGCATTAAGGCTGAAGGGATAAGGTAAGTTGACGACCCTGACGAGGGAGTAAGCAAAGTTGACGACCCTGACGAAGTAGTAGGTGAAGCTGACGACCCTGATGCCACCATGAAGCTGACGGCATTAAGCCTGAAGGGGTAAGGTAAGCTGACGACCCTATCGAGGGAGTAGGCGAAGCTGACGACCCCGACGAGGTAGTAGGCGAAACTGACGACCCTGATGCCACCATGAAGCTGATAGCGTTAAGGCTGAAGGGGTAAGGTAAGTTGACGACCTTGATAAAGGATTGCTTGCCACCCATGATTGCATATATAAGGAAATGTCTTGCTCTCCACATTTGGTGATACCCAAAGGGATTCCTATAAGGAAAGGATCCTGCAAAATACGCCCAAGAAGACTCCTATAAGGAAAAGACTTCTAATCCAAGGCGGAGAGGTCAACTCTCTACTACTATAAAAACCCCAATACCCTCACAAATCAAGGGAGACACAATTTTACCTCTCTCTAGCACTCTAGAGTTGTGAACAAGAGATTTCTCTAACTTGACCGTCGGAGGGTATTTGGCCGGTACCACACCGGTACTCCTCTTAAGGTCTTCAGTTTTTGTATTGTGCAGGTTCTTGTCAAGAGCACGTGAGGACCGTGTGGCTCACTAGTGATTTTTTCGGCATCATCAAGAGTAGTTCGGGGTAAGAAGAAATTGAAAACAAAAAGGGTAATGAGACGGCCGCGTTGATGTGACTGATTAATTAGAGTCTAGCAACAACGAATGCTACGCTTTAGCTTTTATATATATATATATATAAAAGCTTAGATTCCTTGCTTTTCTTCTCTCTATTTTTCCATCCGAACCAAATAAACCCAACCTTATTTATCAAAATTTTTCTCTTTCGTAATTGTTTTGGGTTCCAAATATGCAAAGTTTTATGAGTGTCCCTTCTTTGTGCTTGATCAAAACCAAAATGGTTATCAAGTTGATAACACAAAGGCAATTGCTCAACATGTTGTGGTGCCTTAATAACACAAAGGCAATTGCTCAATTGAAGGAAAATACATTCAATGCTTTTTCTCTCGCAGTTGATGACAGTAGCTATTGCAGCTACGGAGGCATTGGTGGTGTTTATCAGTCATTGTTGGTGATGACCTTGGGTTTTTCTAAGTTGGAACAATTTTTGGCATTGAAGTAGTCGAAGAGAAGAAACAAGAGTTGGGCAGAAAAATAAAGAATTAATAATAATAGCCTTCAAAGTTGATGTGTCATAACTTGATGAAGAAATCAACAAAAAGCCAAATATCTTCTTTTTTATATATACTAACCTAAGAAGTCACAAACCCATGCAATGCGCTGGAAAATTTGACATTACAATTTTTTATTTTATTTATTATTTTGTGTGGTCAAGTTAAAAATGATAATAGTACTTGAGACTTTTTTTTAATGAAAAAAAAGGGTAGAGAGGGCGACCTGAGTTAGACTTGAGACTTATAATTAATTGTCACAAACTCATCTCAAATAATGTGATTACATTGTAATATGGAGTAGTATATATTCTGTAGGTAAAGAAGTCTATATCTTTTTATTTATATATATGTATGTATGCGGGTAAGACTTAGGTACAGTACTTAGGTGTCGTTCCTTAGGTTCCCCTCTTAAAATTCTACCATGTGGATTTTTTCTCATAGGATGAAAATGTATTTTTTAGTTAAGTGACCACATGGCTTAATCTTAAGTGGAGAACCTTAGGAACAGTACTTAAGGTATTGTACATAAGTTTTGTCATATATATATATATATATCATACTTGCAATTAAACATGTTGCAATTTGCTTTCAATTATTATATATGGCAAGATATTTTGTAACATGTTATAATATAGTGAAATATGCATCAAAACCAAACACAATAAATTTTTTTTTTTTTTTTTTTTTTGGAGAATGTATAATTTTGATTAGAACATGAAATGAATCTTGATTATTTCATATGGAAGCTAACATTATTTTTCATTTTTTGAGAAATTAATGAGCAATTTATACAAACTTTGTTTATTAAACCAAGCTGTAACAATTTATATTTTGATATTCACTAAACTCATATATGAAAATAAACTATTTTATAGAATTTTTTCTCCACAATTTAATAAACCTAAAAAACAGAGGAATCTAAATGTGTAGTAAATCTTAGTCAATCAATAAATAACACAAAAGGGGTAGGACAAAGCAAAATTATTCATGATAGAAATTTTTATACATGCTCATATTTGTTTTTTAATACCATTGAACCTATTCATTTTGTTGAGCTATTCGCAAATTTATACATTTAAAACTCTTGTTCTTTAAAAGATTCTTGTAGTAGCTCTACGACTATATCTAGTTTGATTTCTTCCAATTCCAGGTCTACAGCTTTAGCCCAAATCATAGCATATAAACCAATGATCATGAAAAATGAACCTAGCAAGATGAAGCCTAAAAAAATTTCTAAATTTTAACAAATCAGCCAAGAAAATAGTAAGAGAAGAAAACAAAAGAAAACTTTGAAGAATAGCATACTTGTTTGTGGAGCACCAAGCTTAAACAAAAAAATAAAAATAAAAATAATTGCAGATCCAATTCATATTGTGTTGTGCAATATGATAATAGTTGTTAAATACGTCCTATCAAAAAGGAAGAGAGAGAAAAAAAAAAAATATATATATATATATATATATATATATATACATTTTTTATACAAGATAGAAATTCTACTCTAGTCTAATCTAAGTGTATATGTGTGTGAAACTCTCTCTTAGAGACTTGAATTTTGGCCCTTCCCCCTACACCCCACAAGCATTTATACTTATGGAGTGACCACCGCGCACTTGGCATGGTGGTCACTCCACAAGATATTGAATGATAAACTATCACGTGTCAACAATCAATGCAATATATTATAAATTACACCGCAAGAGTATTGCATTGCCAATTGTGGAATTGTCAACAATCAATGCTATATATCATCGCAAGAGTATTTTATATTATATTATATTATTATATATATATATATATATATATATATATATATATATATATTCAGAACACTTGCTAAAAAGTGTGACATATGTGAAACATAATTTTGGTGATAACATCCGTTAAGGTAGGGCACACCTCAGCACTTATTTTTGAATTAATAATATCCGCGCTCTCCCTAGAAATAGGTGTAATGCTTCCCATGAATGTGCCATTATTTCTGAGATTCTCGGAAGCAGTCTGTTGAACTATTGGGATGCTTTCATGAATGCTGCTGTTTCCAAATTCATCTGTAATGCTCTCCCTTGGATTTTCGCCAGCTAGCACAGTTATTGCCGCCAGCTTCGCCAGCTCTAGTGGTTGCTTGTCGACTGTATCACCATCATAGCCATAAGATCGACCCTACCTGTGCATCTATGGTAAGTTACATGTATTTAATTATTATTTTAGAATGTGTAAAGTCATCTTTAGATATTAATATTTTAAGAAAATATGTCTTCTTCTTTTTATACAGATGTCATGACGGCTAATGTGGCTAAATTGAAGCGTAGCAACAATAAGAGATTGTTTGGATTGAAGCGGGGAGGAGGGGGAGTGAAGAGAGTAGAGTAAAGTTAGCTGAAAATAGACTAATTTTTGTCCAAATCTACTCTACTCGACTCATCCTCCCTCTTCCCCTTTCCAAACGGACCATAAATATTACATTTCAGCTTTTAGATATAGATAAATATATATATATATATATATATATAGATTCTTGTCTATCTTAGTTTGTATTGAATCTGAGTACAAGTAAATATTAAAATTATACTCGCTCCAACTTGTCCATCATTTCGTTGGGAGATGTCCCACAAAAGATGTCCATGTTTTAAAATGATTTTATAAAATAATATAGCTTTTCAAATTTACCTACAAAGGTTCCGTCTTTTTGGAAAGTTCAAAATTCCTTTAGGATTATTTTTGAAAATTTATGCTTTGATGTGAAATACAGTAACCAATAAATAATGATACCTTAAAAGTTGAGTGTATGAAGATGAAAAACTAATATGGGACAGAAGGGAGCATTTGAACTCAAATCATTAAATATTATTTTTTATGATAATGTTTATCTGATTCAAAATCAAACTTAGATCCCAATCCTTTAACGGAATAGGTTTTTTTTAAATCAGTACCAATTGATAGCACACTAGAGAACAGGGTTAAAGAAATTGTAGTTTTATGATTGCCTTTTCTTAGCTTTAAAAGCAACACCTTAAGAAAAAGAAAAAGAAAATATTCTGAGGATACTCTTTTATGTTCTTAGTTAAGAAAGTAAGATATATTATAATTGCAGATCACATGCCATGTAGAATGAGGCTAAATTGAGATTACAATTTTCACTTGTTAATTTACTTTGATAATTACTAGCATGACACTTGGTAGTTGACCCTATTAGGCCTGAAATATGGCTTCTCAGGGTTCAACTCTCCAGTTAGGTTCATGAGTTTTTGCTGTTGATATGATATTGACAAAGATGATGTATTTTTATCAAGTTCAAGTGGTACAGATTGATGATTTGGGGCTCCTCAGGCATGTTGCTAAGAAATTTTCAAGTACTTTCGATTTAGAGTGCACCCATAATTTGATTGTTATGCTACAACAAAATGTCATAAGGACTGGGCTATGCAACATCAGTTTATCTTATTCCCGTTTTTAGAGATACATTAGTCCATTAGCATAGACCCAAGCCTAATTCTACTTTGTGTGCAAGCTAAGTCCCCTACTTGTACTAGAAGTTTATTAGTCTTGGGTTTAGTCTACTATATATACACATGTTATAGTTCATTGTAACATAAGATTTGTACTACACTCTAATATATTATTGATATGTTATGGTTCACTATAACACAAGATTTGTATTACACTTTAATATATGATTTGTTAGTTTTTAGACCCCTTAAAATACAATTGGATTAACCTAGGAATTTAGCTAAGTTGTTACTTAGTCAAATTAATTAGATCTAGGTTAACACAATCAAATAATCATATCAAGTAAAGCAGCGAAAATATAAATAACACAAGATATGATCACCCAGGAAACCAAACCGGTAAAAACCTGGGGAGGATTTAACCTAGTTATCCTCAAGGTAAACTTGAATCCACTATCTTGAAAGAATCAAAGTTCATACAATAAGACTTACAAGCCCCCACGCTCGACTTCTTATTGCTACCCACCAGTAGAACTTACTGACACGACCACGTGCAAGCTCTGAATCCACGGACTCCTTCTTTCTTGGATTCTCCACCAAATACAAGCACACCCACTTGTGTTTTCTTTAAGCTTCAATGGCAGCAACTGGAATGATCATCAATGTGTAGAAAAATCTTCTCCTTGAAAACTCTAAGTTTATGTGAAGGAAAGCTCCTCAAAGATCTCACAAGAGATTCACATAAACCGCAATATGAGCAACACAAAAACGTGACTAGGGTTTCCCTTATATACCTAGGGTAAATTAGAAACCTAAACCAATTAAAACACTTTAGGGCTGAGTTGGAAAACCTAATTAAAAAACGTCAGTTACGATTTTCGATTGATCGAGCCTAAGCTTCGATCAATCAAAATGTACTTAAATAGTTTTTTAATTAGCTTAGTAATTTATTCCAACTTCACAACAAAGAACCAACTTTGAGCACTTCTAAAACAACTTAAATACATTGTTTTGATCATGGTTTGCCAACAATACACATTAGGATTCTAAATACATAAAACCTAAGTCTTTAGAACCTAACATGATTGATGTAGCCCTTTAGGGTTTTCTTCGTTGATGTAGGCCGTTAGACTAAACCACATAACTCTCATGTGTTATTGTATTCTACACTTTATGCTTCCATTTCCATATCTATATTAGCATATTCAATATTGTGTATCAATGCTAACATTTAACATGGTATCAGAGCCACCTTCCTGTGGCGATGTTTTCTGTTTTGTATTCAAGCCTAATTCTACTTTGTGTTCAAGCCTAATTCTACTTTGTGTTCAAGCCAAGTCCCCTATTTGTACTAGAAGTCTATTAGTGTAGGATTTAGTTTACTATATATACATATGTTATGGTTCATTATAATACAGGATTTGTACTACAATCTAATATATTATTGATGTAGCCTTTTAGGATTTCCTTCGTGGATGTAGGCCATTAGGTTGAATCATGTAACCCTCGTGTGTTATTGTGTTCTATACTTTATGTTTTCGCTTCCGCATCCATACTAGCATATTCAACATGGTGTATCAATGCTAATATTTAACACCTGTATCTCTCTAGATGATGTTGTAAAGAAGCAAAAAGCTTAAGATTGCACTCTGTAAAACCCTGTTGCTAATGTTGAGAGTATTGTATCAAAGGCAATTCGATATGGCGCAATTTGTGCTACAATAGATAATGCAAACTAATAGATGGTATCAGAGACTGGAGACATCTACTCTACAAATGAGCCTCGGTTCGCATTTAACTCAAGAATCTGTTAATTTGCTTTGTAAATTTAATTCCCCTACCCCTTCAAAATGTGTTAATCTCTATATTTCTCTATATATTAAGAAAATTCAGAAAGTTAGATATTGCCTTTTTAACTTACAAAAATACCCCAAATTTAATTAACTAATCCTTATTCTTTAAAAAAAAATAGGTTAAAACCGTAAATTGACAAAAATTAATAACAAAAAAGTGAAAAAATAAAAACTCCTCACAATCCCCACCTTCTATTAAAATAAAAATAAAAACTACCGTCCGGTTTTCTATTAAAAAAAAAAACTATCCCAAGTTCTATAAATAAATAAATAAATAAAATTGCCACATATCACATTAAAAAAAAAAAAATACTAAATATATTTCAATGCTATTCTGATTTTCATTTTTTAGAGCTAGCCTTATGATACTTTTGGCCATATTAGTGGTTCTAAACGTGCAATTTTTTTGGAAAAATAAATGTATATCTCAAATTGAAATAAGTGAAAAAATTATAACTCTAATCCAAAAAAAAAAGAAGCCTCGTCACATGCTCTGCCTCATCACATGCACAGAACGCCTATGATGAGGCTAGTATATATTACTATGATATTACATTTTAACCTATGTCTATCTAATCTTTACTAAATATATTGTAACCTATGTTTGCATCAAATTTGACATTGATTTGTGAACTTTGAGGGAAATTTGAAAATGGGTTTGGTGAAAATTTGGCTCATGTCAAACAAAACATATATGGACAAGATTCAATTGTAGAAAATAAATATTTTTCTTTTCTTTAATTAGGTGGGGGGCTGGAAGGGGTTCTTATTTTCAAATCTCACTGATAAAGCAGTGATTGTGGCTTCTATTTGAAAGTGTTTCACTTCTAAACTGCACGTTCTGGAAACTGGCTGTTCTGTCTTGCAGTACTGCTGCTACCTTTCCCTGAAAAGATCAGGACAATTGGAGTACACAGATGTAAAGGAATCCCTCCTGCATGCTGCTCGGAAAGCCCCTGTTGCAGCACCTGGTTTTTGAGTTCAATATAACAAGTGGGCAATCATTGTTTGGTTATTGCTGGGAGAAATTCCCAAGAGGTCTGTTTTTATGTAGAAAGGCATGGAGAAGGCTTTGACTTTGAATTGACAAATGTAAGTCTAGGTTCCCAGTACCTAAGTTGTTCAATTCAGTTTTTCCATATAACATATAGCTCCAAGTAAGTCCAAGTTCAAATAATATATACTTAAATCCAAAACCCAGGTTGGTGCTTTAAAGTTGTGGCTGACTTTTATAATAATATAATTTTTATGATTGATATCTAAGATCATCTAAAATTATAGAATTGAAAATATGCGCTTTAAAATAATAAGTATTGAGATTAGCATTCTAATTAAAAGAAGAAAATGAATATCAGATATGAATAGAGCACCCTTTGTTGTTTTTGTTGGATGGAGCTTCTTTTATATTTTTCCCCGATTTATCAAATACATAAAGTTGGAACCATTTTTTGTTAGTATGAGCAAAGTTGTGAAGAAACAAAATCATTGGTCTAAGCAAATGCTATGGCTCCCTGGCCATAGTGTAATTCCGTCACTGTGTTTCATCCATAACAACTTCCAATTGATCTAATTAAAGTCCATATATTGACAAAAAAATTTAACGCTTTAAAAGAAAACGCAATTTCATTAAATCTTAATAGTTATTTTTGCTAAGTTGAAGCTCTAAAATTCCTCATTTGAGAAGTTTTTATGTCAAGAATTGTAGCTATTGTGGTATTTTATGTTAGTACCATGCTATATGGAGAGAGAGAGAGAGATAGAGAAGGGCAACATACAAAAAATGTAGCAAATCAACCCAAAGTTAAAATACTTTACTCATATTTTTCATATGTTATTCATACTTCACTCATACAATTTATATGTTTTTGCAAATTTCAATTATTTACGTGCGGCGATTTGCTACAAGTTTGGCAACAACAAGCATTACGAAAGCAACAAATTGGCTGCCCTTGTGTGCTTCCGATAAAAGCAAATAATGTCAATACTACAATCATAAAAGCCTTCACAACAAATTGTTTGTAGCCTTCCATTAACACTTAGTCTTGAAATTCTTTAGATAGCAAGTGTTAACTGTCTTTAGTTGTAGAATGAAAGATATGTAATTGGCACCACTAATTGAAAATACATTGTGTTCATAAATAGGTGAAAAAATAATTTTGATATGGAAACTCTTGAGAACCCACTAAAGAGCTCATTTATTAAATTTCTGTTTTTCCACTCTTATTAAAGAGTTTAATGAACGTTTCCTTTCTCTCTCCTCATAAATTGCCATTTATTATATGATAAGCGTTCACATTAGTCTCTACACAATTTTAGCAAAACTAACCCAAAAAACTTATATGTTGCTACACCTACGTTAGCCTCAATATTTTTTCTCTATCCATATAAATATTATTTTTCTCTCTCCTATCCAATAGGGCCCTACACAATTTTTGGCCAAAAAAAAACTTGTCAATGTGTTGCACCAACCAACCCAAACCACCAAGCCACCACAAACCACCCCAAAGAGCCACCTACCACCCAAACAAACCATTACGAACCAAAATCTCTCCAACCACCTAGAATGAAAATTTTCTTCACTTTTATCATTAAACCAAAATTTTGTTTAATCACATAGCAATAATCAAGTCAAACTGAAATTGAAGAACCTTATCATGCAAACACAAAGGGTACATTGAGAATGGCCTGGATAGTTTGCAGTTGGCCATGTGAAAACCATTTTCAATGATCTAAAAAATGACCATGTATGCACGAACTGATGCATAAGTATAGACGCACATTCATTTAAGGGGGGAAATTAAAATCCCAAGAAAACAAATGAAAATAAGAATAATCGAGTAAATTACCACAATTAACATAGGGCAAAAATGATGAAAGTGCATCTAGACCAAAGCAAAGATTTCCTATTAGTCCATTGTCCATTTTATCAGCCAATTAGCTATTACGAGAGCAAGACTAGTCTTTTATTTGTCTATGTTATATCTTTTCGTTATTATGTCTTTAGAATTTTATACTCATCTAACTTAAATGTGACTTTTAATGAAATTGGAAGGGGCCAAAATGGCATTTGCCCCTTCCGCCGAAAACAAGTAGCAAAATGCCCATATTCTGAAACTATCTAGCAAAATGCCCCTATTTTGAAACTCGATTTTTAAAAAATCAAGTTTCGATGAAATACTCGATTTAATGAAAATCGAGTTACTTGCAAAATATTACGTGGAACTCGAGTTCCATGTAATTTTTTTTTTATAAGTTTTTTGCCTATAACTCGATTTAATGAAAATCAAGTTACTTGCAAAATATTACATGGAACTCGAGTTCCATGTAATTTTTTTTTTATTATTTTTTTTGCCTATAACTCGATTTTCTAAAAATCGAGTTTTTCATTAAAACTTGATTTTTAGAAAATTAAGTTTAGAATAGGGGCATATGACTAAATAGTTTCAGAACATGGGCATTTTGCTACATCGTTTGGGCGAAAAGGGCAAATGCCTATTTTGGCCAATTGGAAGGTTAAAAACTAGAAAAGGGTTCAATTTTCGGTTTTTACCAGTTGAACCAACGATTTTTACTGGACCGGTTGAGGGTTCAATTCCTGTTTGAACTAGCCAATTCAATCTAGTTTTCAAAACCATGAAATAAACCAATAAACCTACCTGCTAAAAATTGATATGATTATATTTAGCAAGGAGAGAAGCTTTCCTAGCCTCACCCATAATTTAGTTACATTTTCGTGTAGTTTAGCAATATGGAAATTTGGATCAGTTAAATTGATGAAGTTCACATAAAAAACACTAAAGAAAACAAGACAGGCTTTAGAAAAGAAGGTTGGCAACTAATAATGTTAGGTGTTTAAAAAAGTATTAAATCATTGATCAAGAATTCCTTGATGGCCAATGTGTCATAATTTTCCATTCATCTCAATTTGAGACTGTGGGAGGAACGAATTTTTTCCCAATTAGGAATTGTTCGTTTTGGGAATGGGCCGAGGAGCCAATGCCACCCTCACAAATTTGTTCAATCCCACACTGGGGAGAGACGCCTCCCACCCTTGCATTATAAGCACTTGGCCTAAGAAAGGGTGTACCATAGTGTGTGTGATCACACATTAGCTCCTCGGCCCATTCCCAAAGCGAACAATACCTGATTGGGGAAAGATTCGTTCCTCCCAGAGAGACGTTTCTCTCTTTTATCCAATTAAACCACATGCATAATGATTTTTATTTTGGACATAGAAAATACATTCATTAAAAAAGAGATTAGAATTTAGAAGAAAGGAAACCAAAAAAAATGAGAGAGAAACTTTTAAGTCTTGATAAGGGGGAAAAAAGTGAAAACATTGGGCTTAGTAGTCCTATTTTATAGCCAAAAAAAAACTTATGTAATTATTTTTTATATATAATTTTTTGTTTTAAGAATCTAATTTATAAGTGGATAAAGCAATTTGAAAATCAACAGGAGGGTGATCCTATTTTTTAGGCAATGGTTTAGCGGAAGTTAGAGTTGTATTTTTACCAGATTGTCCTTTAGTTTTATCTCTACTCAAACATATGGGTGTAGAGACATTTTTAAACAAAAAAAAAAAATAAGGATCCCAAATAGAGGAAGCCCCTTAAATAGTAGTGTGTGTGTATATATATAATGTTAAATATATTGGAGTGTTAAGTGGCATTTCTATTTCTATCATGTCTCTTTTACTATGAATTACCACCAACAAAGTGGTATGCTGAAGATAAACCCTCCATTTGTAGTTCTATGTCACATGTTTGATAAAATGCCTACGAGAAGGGTTAACAAAAAAAAGGATGGTATGTCCGGTGAAGAATTCCTACTTTTTTAGTTTGGTTTTTTATTATTATTTATAAATAACGTATTTATGACTACAATTTTTTTTTTTTTTTTTGAATGTCAAACCATCATACTTTCATTTATAAATATTAATAAGGTCCTGATACAAAGCATCCACAACTGGTGGTGGAGAGTCCTCCAACCAAGACATATCATCAAGAGTATTCTTAACATTTCTAGCGAGGACATGTGCTACCTTATTTCCTTCCCTCCTAATACTGTTGACGGATACATAATGCAAACCGCTCATAAGACATTTTACATCTTTGATAATGTGACCCAACAAAGAGTGGTTCGAAAGCAATGAACAAACAACCCTCATAACATTAGCGTTGTCACCTTCAATGATCAACTCCGAGAAGCTAACATCAATGGAGAATTTCAATGCCTTTCTGCAAGCTAATGCCTTGGCTTCCTCATTGTTGGTTACAGGTGGCCCTTTAACCGACATAGCAGCCATCACCTTTCCTCTATCATTCCGGATAGTTGCGCCAAATCTAGAGCAATTCAGATTAGTAAAAATGGCTGCATCAAAGTTCAATTTGTACACTGATTGTGGTGGGGGTTGCCAAACCTTACTAATAGGCGTTATTGCTGTCGGCTCCACCACATCTAGTTGTAGCTCGTCCACTATATCTCCATCATAGCCATAAGATCAACTCGACTCATGCTTTTGTGGGAAGTTATATGTATTTAATTATTATTTTAGAATGTGTTAAGTTATCTTTAGATATTTAAATATTAATATTTTATTATAGTTGGTAAGTTACGTGTATTTAATTATTAATTGAAGATGCTGCAAAGGAGAATGTGTGGGCAAAAGCCATGGATGAAGAAATTGCTAGCATTGAGAAGAATCAGACATGGGAGCTTGTGGACCTGCCTAATGGAAGAGATGTGATTGGCTTAAAATGGATTTACAAAACTAAGTACAATGAAGATATAAATTCCGCATATGCCAACATTCTCTTGGTTTTCCTTTTATTGGCGGTTACGACCACGCATTTAACAGGATTTCCGAGTACCCAATTCCCTCTGCTTTTCCGAGAATCCACTTAGCTAGTTCATGCAATGGCCTGGTGTGTCTCTATCGATTTACAAAAGCTTCCACTAATGCCAATTCTATATATTTGTGGAACCCCAGCATTAGAAAATTTAAGAGGTTGCCTGCTTTTTTGATAACCCAATCTATTTATGTTTCTACTGGGTTTGCTTATCAGTCCGAGACCAATGACTACAAGGTTGTCAAGATCTCTCAAATGTATTCATCCGAATTCCTCTGTTTTGAGCTTGAGGCTGAGGTTTACACATTAAGCTCAAACTCTTGGAAAAAGGTTGGAATCTCATTGACAAACAAAGTTGCAATCTTCCATTTCGGCGATCAGACTGCTACATTTGTTAGTGGGGCTTTGCATTGGTTAGGATATGTTGGTGCACGTCATTATTGATTTTGTCATTTGATGTCAGTAATGATAAATTTGAAGAGATAGCACTCCCTGATGTACAACAACAACTGACACCACAAGGTCAAATGGCGAAACCAAATTGTCTGATGGTGTTCAAGGGGAAACTGGCCTTCATTACAGTGGATCACCTCAGATTCGACCACGTCAACGAGGACGAATACAATGACTTTATGAGGTCGCGTACACCTCATTCATGCTTCATATGGGTGATGGGGGAGTATGGTGTACATGAATCATGGACCAAACTTTTTTTTGCCCGGATTGAAAATGTTGTCTCCGTAAGTTTCTTTGGTTGCACCAGTCATGGTGAACTGCTAGTTTTAAAGAGAGTTAATCCTATCTCCAACGCTGAAAGGAGGTACTACGTGACTGTTTCGCTTGACCTTGAAACTTTACATGAGAAGGATCGTGGTTTCCAAGATGCTCCACATATAGCTACAACTTTCATGGAAAGCCTTGTGTTACTTGATGGAGCAACTGAGCTATCTGGATAAGAAGTGAAATTGTTAGTGATAATCATAGGATTTTTTAATGAAAGTGCGATACCAATGAGACCATTATCATATTGTTTCCTTTGGTATCATTTTGTTTTAAGGTAGGCAGAAAAGTATTGATGTAATGTAGGTGAATTTTATTCTTGATTTATACCAAAACTTAATGCTTCTTAGGAATCTCATATTATGTTTGTTTCATATGTGTGCTGTGATCTGGTGTTGTCTAAATCCTAGAGCTACTGTTGTGGTGCTGTGTGCTTTGATCTGGTGCTGCCTGAGCCTATGAGCTGCTCTGGTGCTGTGTTAAGTAGTGACTATGTGTAATAAAAGCTTGCTTGCTTGTATGAACTAATTCAAGACCGGTTGTAATTGCTTAGGCACATTTGTACGTTGATAAGGGCAGTATTATACTATTTTAGTAGTGCAGCAGATATTAAATTTAGAGCATGTGCTCCATTGTTGGAGCATGTGACTGACTCAGTGACGAAACTATAGTTGGATTCCCCCCCCCCCCCCCCCCTAAATTTTTTCAATTTTTTTTTAGTGTATATATGTGTGTGTATTAATTTTAGCAATTTGTTTCAATAAATTTGCACTTTGCTCTCTTAACAATATTATTGATCTTTTTAAAGGCTATAAAAAATTTTATTGATCTAAAATTTGAAATAAATTTAACAAGCTTAACAAAAAAATTTACCAATAACAAACTTAAGCCCAAACAACACCCCAAAACAAAATCACACAAGACACAAACAAAAAATAAAATAAAATAAAAAATTCCTAAGCCAATTCTAACTAGTCGAAGTGAACACCCACACACATTTGACAACACACAAGACACCCAAAAAAAAAAAAAAGCTTAACTTTCTAAATTGAGAAGTGTTACGTCCACAACATTTTCACAACAAATCACATGCGGTAAGTTGTTATTGGTTCTAATTTGAATCCACAACTTAAATTACTTTTTTGCTCACTCATAATAACCAATAATAGCATACAACTTATGATTTGTTGTGAAAATGTAGTGAAAATGTTATGGACATAGCATTTTTCTTCTAAATAAATGCTTACTTGGAGTTTCAAAAAAAAAATTTGTTTATACTTTTGCCCCCTTAACTCTAAGTCCTAGCTTCATCCCTGGACCAACTGGTAGGTTGTTAGAGGTAGTTATGCCGGCTGGCATAAGGAGTTACTAGTTCAGCTAGGTATTTGGTTTTGTAATGAGATCTTGCAGAAATGAACCAACAATTTTGTTTCCAGTTCTCTCTTCTCCCTCTCAATTCTTGGAGGTCAGTCATATCCTTTCTTCAATATTTCAATCAGCTTGTAAACACTACTTGCCGTTGAAGCTCTTAACAATTCTTGTGGCAATTTCATGAAAGGATATGACATTTTACTTCTAAAATTTTTTGTGCCTCTCTAATTTTTTTGTAACTTGTAAAAGATTAGATTATAGACCTTAAATCCAAACAAATAAAATAAAAATGAAGCAAAAGAGAGCAAAGACCAGAAGCCCTAAGATGAGAATGTTGGATTAGATTAGAGATCTTACTACGAACCAACAGAATAAAATAAAAATGGAATAAAAAAGAGGAAAGAAAAGAAGCCCTAAGATGAGAATGTTAAAAATGGGATCTGGAAGTTCTTGTCTGGCGAGCACAGGCCCAGCAAAGGTCTTGTACTTGGTTCCTTGATCAGAATGATATATATATATATATATATATATATATATATATCTTGCTAGTGGCTGCAGTGCATTTGCAATGCAATTTTATTGACAAAAAGCTCATTCAACTGATAGATAAACATTTCCAAGAAAATTGAGCTTGTTATATAACCCATTGATAAACAACTTAGGTTAGACTTGATAAAAAGCTCGTTCATATTTGTTTATTTATAAACAAGCTGAGCTTGAGTCTTTTTAGGCTTGTTTGATAAACAAGCCGAGCCCAAGCAAAAATAATTTCAAGTCTAGCATTCCTTGCAAGCCAGAACCAGAACCATTCTAGTTAGTAGTTACACATTGGACTTGTTTAACAGCAAACAACCTATCTCCATGATGTTTCAAGTCTAGCACTTTCAATCCTCATCCAACAAGAATTTCCTCAAATGTTTCCCTTTGATGCTTACTAATTAGATCAAGCAACTATGATATCAATGAAGATGAACCTAACTGATTGGACTCAATATGGCAGTGCATCTAGTTGGATCATGCATTTTTGCTAGTCCTTGAAGCCCAATTTTACCAACCCATTAACACCCATAGTTCCTCTATGTGCTACTACGCTCCAATCAATGATACCAAATGTTTTAGCCTTTGAACATGGTTTTCAAGTGAATGAATATGGTAATATTAATGAGGTTCATGTGAAGAAAGGTTAATGGAAATTGAATTCAAAGGCTGGCAGGGTTTGATTTGCAATCTAATTTCTACTTAACGATTTATAATTATGTGTAACTATTCAAACATATGTTTTATGTTTTCTTGGAGTTTAGAGTCTGTTTGGCATGTGTGTTTAAAAACTGAAAATTGTTGTTTAAAAAAATTTGTGGAAATACGTGTGGGTGAAAAAGTGTGTTGAAATGTGTGAAATATTATTTAAAAATAGAAAATGGTTGTTTAAAAACACAAACGAAACACCCCCTAAATTACGTACTTTCAGATTGGATTTAATTATCATCATTTAGTTAATAAATTTTTTTAAAAAAAAAATTTAGAAATATAATGACTTCAGTATTATGGAGTCACAGACCTTACATTTAATATTGTTAAGCATCCTAAATTACAATAATAGTTAGTTGAGAATTATTTTCATCGTAATCAGAATTTATATATTGAATGCTTTTCATGCTTTTGAAAACTAAAATTGTTAAAGGTTGGTTTCAGGAGGATAAAAATGACATGGATGTTGACACTACTACATCTGGGACTCAAACTATTGCAAAACACCCCTTGCATGCTAGAGCTAGAGATTTACTGCTAATATTTCTCATTGATCAGAAGAGATACAATGAGGTAACATGGTTAGATCACGGTCCTTTCTTTTTTATCCTTTTTCCCCACCTGAGTCATTATGGTTTTTAACATTGCTTTTGGTATCTGTCAAGCTAAAGTTTGTGCCTTGGCTAGCATTGTTCGATTGAAGAACATGATTGGAGAACCATTGATTTTTCTAGCATCTAGGCTCTACTATTATTCTCTTAGCTATGAACTCACTGGGGGTTTTGTTGAAATTAGAGGGTGAGTTTTCTTTTATCATGACTATCTGATTATCAGGGATTAATTTTCACTTTGTCAGTGAGGCAAATATGTATATTGAATGATATTGTCTCTCATTCATACTGATCGATTGTATGATTAACTTGGACATTCATGCATTCATAGTATCCTCTTTCCCTGCACTGGATTGTGACCTTGCTCCATGATGAGTTGAGTAAATTTTATTTATTTTATTTTTTTGATAAGTGAGTTGGATCAAATAAATTTGTAATTGATAGATCATATGTGTCTATATTACCGGTGTCTTATACTTGGATATTGGTATGATGTAGGAAACACTTCTTTGCATGATCATTACAACTTATATGATCAGGCAAAGAAGCTTCTGTCAAAGGCACCTCAATTTGGAGCCCATTCAAAACACCAGGTAACTCTAAATTGTTTTTACTGCAAAGTTGCTGCCTACCGCCTTCTATTTCCATTGGCACCTCCCCATGCACAAAGTGCTTGGAGATACAAGAGAGAAGAGGTTCGAGTTGTAGGGGATAGCTGCATATTATAACTATCTCAAAAAAAAAAAAAATTTGTTTTTACTAAAAAGTTATATGCCCATTACACTTTGGGGTCACTGACATGTAGGATATGGTTCAGATTTCTGTGGGAGGCCAAGTTGCATATCTACAACTGTAATATTAAGTTTTTAGGGTTCAGTCCAGTGATAGTATAATTATTGTGAAAGGCTGAACAATTATGCCAGAGATAATAAAATGACATGACATAGCTTATCGAAGGTATCTTTTAATGGCATTCTTGTCAACCATTTGTTCCCTTCGTCATGTTTGCTTCAAATTATATATGATTTGGAAACTTTTAGGGAAATGATGTTAGTGAAAATTTAGTTCATGTCAAAGAAAGCAAAGATGGACAGGATCCAATTGTTGTAGAAAAATTACAGATAATAGTGAAGGAACTATTTTTCTTTCTTTTTTTGGGTGGAGGGGTGGAAGGGTTTCTTAGTTTCGAATCTCACTGATGGGGCAGTAAACATGGCTTCTATTTTAAATTGTTTCACTTTTATAAGCTGCACATTCTAAAACTGACTGTTCGCTCTTGTAGTTCAGCCTCTATCTTTTCTACCTAGGAAAGATCAGGACAATTCAGTTGGAGTATACAGATGCAAAGGAATCACTTCTGCAAGCTGCTCAGAATGCCCCTGTTGAAGCAATTGGTTTTCGAGTTCAATGTAACAAGTGGGCAATCACTGTTCACTTACTGCTAGGAGAAATTACTGAGAGGACTGTTTTTAAGCAGAAAGGCATGGAGAAGGCTTGGAGACCGTACTTTGAATTGACAAATGTAAGTCTAGGTTCCCCCTACTTCAGTTATTTATTTAGTTTTTCCATATAGAATAGGCTGTCAGCAGGTTGGACTAAGTGCAGAATGCTGATACAGTGACAGCCAAGTTCTAATAACATACCTAAATCCAAAAAGCAGACTGGTACTTTAAAATTGTGGCTGAGTTTGGATCTGAATAAAAATATAAAAAATGAATACAAATCCAAATAATATACTAATAGAAATTAATTTTTTTTAATAAGAAAGCTAAATCTCCATAAGTAAAGATTATACTTTTTAAACATATAAAGCTTCATTATTAATGTCTAAAATTTTTTGAAATTTAATTGATTCTAGTCTGCCCTAGTCTGTATTGTATCTGATTACTGATTATATCTTAGAAATTATCTCCCTCCAGCTTTTCCATCTTTTCTTTGGGAGATGTCATCATTCTAAAATAAGTTCAGAAATGATACTATAACTTTTCAAATTTACATGAGGTTGTGTCTTTTTGAAAAGTTCAAAAAGTTTTTAAGGATAATTTTAGAAAATTTATACTTTTGAGTGAAATAGACAAAACAGTAAATGATGATCCCTTAAAGTTGAGTTTTTGAAAATGGGCAAATAATATGGGACAGGAGCATTTGAATTAAAATCATCAGATATTATAATGTTTATCATATTCAAAATCAAATTCAGATCCTGAACCAACCCATGGATAGCATAGGTTTTTTTAATCAGTACCCATCAATAGCACAGTAGAGAACAAGGTTAGAGAATTGTAATTTTATGATTGTCTTCTCTTAGCTTTAAAAGTAGATCTTTAAAAGGAAAAATGAAAAAAGAAATGTTCTGAGAAAAATCTTTCATGTTTTTAAAGTCCAGATAGTAAGCTAAATTATAAATGTAGATCATATGCCATGCAGAATGTGGCTAAACTGAGACTAAAGTTTTTTTAAATGTCAATTTACTTAGATAATTACTTGCATGACACCTGGCAGATGACTTTGAGGCCTGAAATATGGCTGCTCGGGATTCAACTCTCCAGTTAGGTTCATGAGCTTTTGCTGTTGATATTGACAAAGACAAGGTCTTTTTAGGCGGTATGGATTGGTGATGTGGAGCTCTTCAGGAATGTTGCTGAGAAGTTTTCTAATACTTTCAATTCAAACCAGACCAATAAATTGATTGTTAGGCTGTGGCACAATGTCTTAAGGACTGGGCTTCACATCACCAGAATATCTCATTCCCGTTTCGCTCTGACTAATGTTGCAAAGAAGCTGAGACTGGACTCTGCAAACCCTGTTGCTTATGCTGAGAGTATTGTATCACAGGCAATTCAAGATGGTGCAATTGATGCCACAATAGATCATGTAAATGGATGAATGGTATCAAAGGAGACTGGGGACATCTACTCTACAAATGAACCTCAAATTTGCATTAACTCAAGGATTGCTTTCTGCCTCACTATGCATAATAAGGCAGTGCGTGTACTTAGATTTCCATCAAATTCTCATAAAGAGAAAGAAAGTATCAAGAAGAGGAGGGAGAGACAATAGCAGGAGCAAGAACTTGCAAAGCACATTGCTGAGGAGGATGACAGTGGGTTTTGATTGCACAGTAATATGCAAAAGGCACTTTAATGCTTTATGCAATGTTTTCCATCAAGTTTTCATTTACTGGTCTTTTGACCATTATTGGACTTATCGTTTAATTTATTTTATGTCTTAGGTTCATTGCTTAAAATCTAAATGACTTCTCTTTCATCATATTGAAGTATATTCTGAATTTCATCTGTTCCCGAGTAATTTTTTTTGTGTTGATGGCGGTTACAAAGTGAATGTTCTACATTTTCTCAAGGCAGAAAACGAGCACTTATTGCTCTACCCTTCCTAGAGTGGGTTGGACTAGTTGGTTGGTCAATGCCTGTAATTTGCAAATTGGTGATTGGTATATTGCTGTTACGTATTTCATGGTGTACAGTCCTTGGTTTAAAACTCTTTGCTGGGAGGACATTTGAAGTGTTTTAAATCAAAGTTGCTCCTCGGAAGGGTTGGTTTAGTCGAATTTGAGATGACTAATCTTCTGAACATGCTAGAGACTTTTATTTTATTTTTTATTTTTAATTCCGCTTGATTTTCATTATGCATTCCACTTCCACTTATATAGATAGACTACAATGAGATAAACTTGTTGACGAAAAATTGTTAACCAATGTTTAACAATAATTGTTAGATGTTTAACAAACATTGTCAACTTATGTTTAACAACTATTGTCAAATTCGTCAAACATAATTTCACTCATAGGCATTTTGGCATATGAATTTTATTGATGTGAGTAGTGCCCATTCAAGATAATATATCTCTTAATTACAATCCCTTGTTTCAAGGGAAGACCCTTTGATTCCAACCATGTCGTCTTTGTACATGAGTTTATTTATTTTTTATGTTTAAAGGGATATATGTTTTTATTTATTTGTGGCTGCACCTAATAATTTTTTTAGGTTGCCTACGTACCCTTGGTGGGGATCAAGCCACTTCGTAGTTCTTAATTTGAGATTTTTGATTTAAAGTCTCAAATATAGTATTGTCCAATCTTTAAATAATGGATCTATCTTTAAGTCAATACTTTGTGTTTAATTAAGTATTGACATAATTTATTTTTGAGATAATTGATTTTAGTCTCAAGGATCATCTCTTTTTTTATTTGCTTATTTGTCGAAATTTCAATAAAATTTTGATTAAAATTCCCAAATTTAATTAAAGGAGAGAGAATTCCCTTTGAAGCAATTTAATCATTGTGAACATACTTGGAATTAGAAAATTTCCTCAACCCAATTTTATGGTCATTTTATTTTAAGAATTATTAACTCTAATCTTGTTTTAAGGAATTAATAAGTCCAAAGAATTAGTCACGATTAATTTGGTAGAGTTAATGTTTCCATTAATTTGATGGTGGAGTCAAGGACTCAATTAAAATGGTAGAGTCAAGGACTCCATTTATGGGGTAGAGTCAAGGACTCCAAAAATGGGGTAGAGTCAAGGACTCCATTGATGGGTAGAGTCAAGGACTCCATTGATGAAAACATTGCACCAAAAGTTTGAGAAGATTTTTATTTGGCAATTTTTAAATAGGATTTAAGAGTCAGGAACTCTTGTATAAAGCTTTATCTATAGAGTTAGGAACTCCTCATGAAACTCAATCCTATTTGTTTTACCAAACAAAAATTATTTGAAGACGATTGAGAGAAAGATTTTGGTAGTGAAAGAATTTTTATTTGGTAATATTCAAATAGGATTTAAGAGTCAGAGACTCTTGTATAAAGTTTTATGCACGGAGTTAGGAACTCCCCATGAAACCCAATCCTATTTGCATTACCAAACAAAAATTATTATTTGAGAATGAGAGAGAGAGAGAGAGAGAGAGAGAGAGAGAGATAGAGAAGAAAGGGACTGATGAAATCCCGTATACAAACATGTGTTGCATATTTCTCCTCTGCTTTATGTTGCTCTCTCTGTTTGTGCCTCTCTTTTTTGTTCTCTCTATGTCTTTGTTGTGTGTGTATTTGCTCTCTTTTTCTGTATCTGCCTTCTTTCTTTCTTTTTTTTCTTCCCTCCTCCCCTTTTTTGCTTGCTGAAGGCTCTTTATTTATAGAGAAGTTTGAGAAACTGTTCCCACCTTTTTTCGTTCCTCAACTGACCGGTTAATGGGCAATTTTCATGGACCATTATCTTTTTTACGTGCTCATGCCATCCCCCACTCTTCATCCTTTTGGTTTGTTTTGTTTCTAGAATTTTCTTTTCATAGGTACTAGGCAGTTGACGTGATCTTTTCTTTTTTGTTTTAATTGAATTTTTGTTCCTGCCGTGGCCTCCTTTTCAGCCCTTATCTCCTTTTTTTTTTTGGGATAATGGCAGACTAGCTTTCCTTTAGCTCCTTATTTTTCTCTTTTCAATCCTTTCTTATAGGGAATGGCAGCTTAGGTGGCTTTTTAGCCTCACGTGGACTCCCCCTTTATATATATATATATATATATATATATATATATTAAATATTTTCTTGGTCTCACCCTATTATTTAGTCCACAACAGTGTCACTTCTATTTGTATTTCCGTGTAGGTGGATGTACCTATAACACTTTTTATGGCACATTTTTTTAGTTTCAACAAACCTCATTACCAATCAAATGTCCTAGGAGGTATACATTCTCTCTTTCACTTTTTGTGAGCGTGTCTCCCAATAACGAAGAGAATAAAGAATAATTATATTTTAGGAAAAATTACACTTTATCACCCTAAACTATACACTAAATTATACTTTGCACCTTAAACTATTTGAATGCACACTTTACACCCTAACATATCACACTTATCACACTTTTACACCATAGCATTACTTTTACTGTTAACTTAGACAGAAATTAATAGCACATAACTTGCACATAATTTATGCTTAAGTGGCACACTGTTTAACGACCAAAACACCATTTTCACAAACAATTAAAAAACAAATGCTTTTTTCTTTTTCAAGTCTCTCTCTCGCATCCATACAGGTCCTCCGGCCCTCTCTCTAACCCAACAGCTCTTCTCCTATTTCTCATTGTTGAATTGCTCCTCTCCCCAAATCAAACATACATGTTGTCTCTAATAAGACCAAAACAAAATCATAAGCGGTACCAAAACAAAGTATTCTAACATTTTCAGTTTTGCAAATTAGATATAAAAGTATTCCGTGAGAGTGACTACTACTGACACCACCAAATGATAAACATTGACAAAGTAGAACTAAAAAACGCTTAAAAGGCTGCACTATTACTATGGCTAGTCACATTCGGAAAGTGAACAAACAATAGAACTGTAAATTGTAGTATCATTATATTTTCGGTTTTGCATATTAGTTATAAAATACCACATGATAGTGACTACTATTGACACCATCAAATGCATTAACAAGATTTAAATTTCCCAATTTTTTTTTTTTTTTTTTTTTGCAGCATTTAAACCAAAATCGATTAGTACAATAAATATACATAACCCATATTCCAATTTTATCACATAGCTAACAATCAAAATACAGTAAACAAAAAACAACCCAGATACAAAAAATGAAAAACAAGGAGAACCCAATTGAAAAAACAGCGAGAAAAAGAAATGGGTCATCAACGATACCAAAACAAAGAATCCCATTTAATGAAGTTGTTGCAAATGTCTCGATGATTTGGGGATATAATTTAGGGCTTTGAAAAAATTTTGATTTTGGGACTTAGAGATAACTTGTATGTTTGATTTGGGGAAAGGAGTAACTGAAAAATGAGAAAGAGGAGAAGAGCTGCTGGGAAGAGCTGTACGCGCGAGAGAGAGAGAGAACTGGAAAACGAAAAAAAAAAAAAAAAAAAGCATTTGTTTTTAATTGTTTGTGAAAATGGTGTTTTGGTCTTTAAATAATGTGATACCTAAGCAAAAATCACATGCAAGTCATATACTATTAATTTCTGTCTAACTTAACGGTAAAAGTAACATCAGGGTGTAAAATGTGATAAGTGTGATAGTTTATGGTGTAAAGTGTGCATTCGAATAGTTTAGAGTACAAAGTGTAATTTAGTGTATAGTTTAGAGTGGTAAAGTGTAATTTCCCCTATATTTTAAGTATTGGACATATGCGTTTTCCCTTTCACTTTTGGTGTGTGTGTCCCACAAAGAATGGAGAAAGTTCATGTTTGGTAAGAGTATTTAAATATAGTTTTATGTTTTGCAATTCATAAAATGGTGGGTCCTACACTTCAATCTATTGTTTGGCTAATGTTCTCTAAAATTCTAAATACAGTTTTCAAAAAATTGTTTCCTATTTTCCTTATTCAAAACAGGATCTTGAAAATGGTTGAGAGGATGTTTTTAGGGTATAGAAAATGTTTTTATTGGCATAGTTATAAATAAATTGAAAACAGTGGACCTCACATATTTTTCCACACTCTTCTATCTTTTAAATTAAGAAGTTTATCTTTATCAAAAAAGAATTCTTACTCTTCAAATTTGAAACTTATCATTATAAATTTATTAAAAAAAAAAAAAAATTCTTATACATTACTTTTTGTAGGTTTTTTTTTTTTTTTTTTTAAATCTGAAAAATAGACTTTTTTTTGTTTTGTTTTTAATATTTTAAAAATTGTTCTTAAAAGTGGGAGTCAAACATATATAATATAAAATTACCATCTAAAAACTAGTTTCAATTTCAATTTTTTGAAAATTACTTTTATACTGTTTTGAAAATAAAAACAAAAATCCTCCTTACTGCCGTTATTTGTTTATTTATATTTTAAACCTACCCTTAAAGCCTGAAGTGTTTGGGTTGTACTCTTTTTTTTATTTTTATTTTTATGGCCAAAAAAAGGTACGGGGCGACCATTATGAATTTGTGACTCACCCTCCTAAAAATGGGACACCTTTCATTAGAGAACGTTGAATTAAGTCACAACTATTATTGGTGTGAGTGACCACAAACCTTATCCTATCCTTACGAAAGAGCCAATAAATTAGGGGTTAACTTCAAGAGGCAACTCCACTTACTATTGCTGTGAGGACCACAAGCCTCATCCTATCCTTACAGAAGAGCTAGTAAATTAGGGGTTAACGGCAACTCCACTATCCGCATAGGACCTCAAGACAGGGAACGTGTGGGTTGTACTCATAGTCATAGGTACAAGGGAAACCCTCGTCCTCCGATCATCAGACAAAAAACAAAGTTAAAAAAGTTGACATTTTTAACAAACATTTCTGCTTTGGTCGCTCAGTAGCCTGAAGTGTTTGGGTTGTACTCTTCATCTTGTTGGTTTTAGTCGGTGACTCCTTCCAACCTCTTTGGCTTTCTGGGTCTGATCCTAAACAATATGTCTCACACAAGGCAACCTCCTCCTAGTCAGATCCTCCGACAAAACAAGAACCATCTCCCACACGACATCGTACTCAACATCTTGGCAAGGCTACCTGTCAAATCAGTCCTAAGATTCAGGTGCGTCTCCAAAACCTGGTACTCCTCTATCGCCACTCCTAATTTCATCTCCAACCACCTTATTTATCACAAAAACAACAACAACAACAACGACAACAACAACTTAGCTTATCTCATAAGCATTCGTCCTAACATCAACATCCCAATCTTTACCGGTGGTTACGACCACGCATTTAATAGGATTTCCGAGTACCCGATTCCCTTTGATTTTCTTGTATCTTATGCCCTATCAGCTGGTTCATGCAATGGCTTGGTGTGTCTCTATCAATTTAGAGACGTTCCCACTAATGATTATCCTATATATTTGTGGAACCCCAGCATTAGAAAAGTTAAGAGGTTGCCTGATTCTATATATTCCTCAACACATTTTGATCGGCTTTCTACTGAATTGGCTTATCAGTCTGAGACCAATGACTACAAGGTTGTCAATATCTGTCAAATGCCTGCTCCCAACCACCGTGGGTTTGAGGTTGAGGCTGAGCTTTACACATTAAGCTCTAACTCTTGGAGAAAGATTGGAATCTCATTGACAAACAATATTGTGGTCTCCCCTTTCGCCAATAACACTTCCACATTTGTTAGTGGGGCTTTGCATTGGTTGGGATGCATTTCTGAAGCCGCATTTCCTTACATGATTTTGTCATTTGATGTCAATAATGATAAATTTGGAGAGATGGCACTTCCTGATGTACAACTGCTACCACAAGGTCTAATGGCGGTACCAAATTATCTGATGGTGTTCAAGGGGAAACTGGCCTTCATTACATTGGGTTACCGCCACATCAGTGGCGTCATCAACTATGAATACAGAGACTTTATGAGTTCTCATCGTCATTCATGCTTCATATGGGTGATGGGGGAGTATGGTGTGCACGAATCATGGAGTAAACTTTTTTTTGTCAAGTTTGAAAATGTTCACTTTGTACATTTCTTGGGTTGCACCAGTCGCGGTGAACTGCTAGTTATAAAGAATGGAGTTTATCCCGAATCCAATGCTGAACGGAGACGCAAGGTGATTGTTTCGCTTGACCTTGAAACTTTACATGAGAAGGATTTTGGTTTCCAGAATGCTGCACATATAGCTAGTTCTTTCATGGAAAGCCTTGTGTTACTTGATGGAGGCAACTGAGCTATCTGGATAAAAAGTGAAATCTTAGTGATAATCATAGGATTTTGTTATGTAATTGTGATACAAATGAGACCATTATCATGTTGTTCCCTTTGGTATCATTTTGTTTTGAGGTAGGCAAAAAGTATTGATGTAATGTAGGTGAATTTTATTCTTGATTTGTATCAAACCTTAATGATTCTTAGGAATCTCATATTATGCCTCATATGTGTTCTGTGATCTGGTGTTGTCTAAATCCTAGAGCTGCTGCTGTGTGCTTTGATCTGGTGCTGCCTGAGCCTATGAGCTGCTCTGGTGCCGTGTTAAGTAGTGACTGTGTAAGAAAAGCTTGCTTGCTTGTTTGAACTAATTCAAGACCAGTTGTAATTACTTAGGCACATATGTATGTTGATAAGGGCAGTATTATGCTAGCTTAGTAGTGTAGCAGAATTTAGAGCATGTGCTCAATTGTTGGAGCATGTGACTAATTGGTAGGTTGTTAGAGGTAGTTATGCCAGCTGGTCCAAGTAGTTACTAGATCAGCTAGGTAGTTTATCTACTGGTCAGGATGGTACATGTGCAAATAGGTATTTGGCCTTGTAAGGAGATCATGCAGAAATTAACCAACAATTTTGTTTCTTGTTCTCTCTTCCCCCTCTCAATTCTTGGAGGTCAGTCATATCCTTCAATATTTCAATCAACCCTTAAACACTACCTGCCACCAAAGCTCTTAGCAATGCCTGTGGCAATTTCATAAAAGAATTATGACATTTTACTTGTAACTTTTTGTGTGCCTCTCTGATGGTGTTATAACTTGTAAACAATTGGATTAAAGACCTTATTTATATCCAGCCAAATAAAATAAAAACAGAGAAAAAGAGAGTGAAAAGAAGAAGCTCTAAGGTAAGAATGTCGGATTAGACTAGAGATCTTACTACGATCCAAAAAAAATAAAATTAAAATGGAACAAAAAAGAGGGAAGAAAAGAAGCCCTAAGATGTGAATGTTAAAATTGTGATGTGGAAGTTCTTATTTGGCAAGCATAGGCCCAGCAAATGTCTTGTGCTTGGTTCCTTGATCAGAATGATATATATCTTGCTAGTGGCAGTGCATTTGCAATGCAATTTAAATGACACAATCAACTGACAGATAAACATTTCCAAGAAAATTGAGCTTGTTATATTACTTCTCATGGGGATCTCATTCCTGTGACAGGAAGATTGAGATAACAGATAGTGCAGGAAACACTTCTTAACCTACTACTTTGCAAATACATTCATTACAACTTATATGATTAGGCAGAGAAGCTTAGGTCAAAGGCACCTCAGTTTGAAGCCCATTCAAAACAGCAGGTAACTCTTAATTGTTTTTAGTACAAAGCTATATGCCCATTACACTTTGTGGTCACTGAAATATAGGATATGGTTCAGATTTCTGCGGGAGGCCAAGTTTCGTATCTGTGACTTTATATTAACTTTTTAGGGTTCAGTCCAGTGATAGTTATAATTATTGAAAAGGTTGAACAATTAAGCCAGAGATAATAAACATGACATGACAACTTATCGAAGACATCTTTTAATGGCATTCTTCTCAACTCTGCACAGTAATATCAACCTCTAAAAACTGTTATATATTCCAATAATTGTTTATAATTTTATACATCCCTAATTTTTTATTTTTGGGTTTAGGGTTTTTGCATTATAATCTAAATTTTGTTGGCTGATGTTGAATTTGTGGAATTGGAAATCAGGGGCTTTTTTTTTTTCCTTTTTGCTCAAATATTGGTAATTGCATTTTAAAATTTAGATTTTGCTGTGGTTTTGTGAAATTGGTGTTTTCTAAGACAATGAACTTAGCCACAAAGTAGAAATGGACTTTCTGAAATTGGTGACCTGGGATTTGATTGCTTTGCTTATATATTGGGAATTGCGTGTTGAAGTTCAGATTTTGATGTGATTTTATGAAATTTGTGTTTCTAAAACAATGAACTTAGCCACAAAGTACAAAAAAAAGGTCTTGCACTGCACCTTTATGTGGCTGCCAGTGTAATTGGATGCACACCCTAAGAATTGGGTCAGGTAAATTTTATTTATTTAATTTTTTGAGAAGTGAGTTGGATCAGATAAATTTCTAATCGATAGATCATATGTGTCTATATTACCGGTGTCTTATACATGGATATTGGTATGATGCAGGAAACACTTCTTTGCCTGATCATTACAATTTATATGATCAAGCAAAGAAGCTTCTGTCAAAGGCACCTTGATTTGGAGACCATTCAAAACAGCATGTAACTCTAAATTGTTTTTACTCTAAAGCTACCTAGAGCCTTGTAGCTCCATTGGCACCTCCCCGTGCACAAAATGCTTGGGGGTACAAGGGGGAAGGGGTTCAAGCTGCGGGGGTTAGCTACATATTATAACTATCTCAAAAAAAAATTGTTTTTACTAAAAAGCTATATGCCCATTGCAGTTTGGGGTCACTGACATGTAGGATATGGTTCAGATTTCCGTGGAAGGCCAAGTTGCATATCTGCAACTGTAATATTTAGTTTTTAGGGCTCAGTCCAGTGATAGTATAATTATTGCAAAAGGTTGAACAATTATGCCAGAGATAATAACATGACATGACATAGCTTATCTTTTAATGGCATTATTGTCAACTTTTTGTCCCTTCCTCATGCTTGCTCCCTAGCAATTCCATCGCTAGTCTTTACTAAATATATTGTTACCTATGTTTGCTTTAAATTATATATGATTTGTAAACTTCTAAAGAAATGGAAAATGTTAGTGAAAATTTGGTTCATGTCAAAGAAAACATAGATGGACAGGATCCAATTGCTGTAGAAAAATTACAGATAATAGTGAAGGAACTATTTTTCTTTCTTTTTTGGGTGGAGGGATGGCAGGGTTTCTTATTTTTGAAATTCACTGATGGGGCAGTAAACGTGGCTTCTATTTTAATTTGTTTCACTTTTATAAGCTGCACATTCTGAAACAAGTTCTCTCTTGCAGTTCTGCTGCTACCTTTTCAACCTAGGAAAGATTAGGACAATTCAGTTGGAGCATACAGATGCAAAGAATCCCTTCTGCAGCTGCTCAGAAAGCCCCTGTTGGACTAAGTGCAGAATGCAGATACAATGACATCCAAGTTCTAATAATATATACCTAAATCCAAGTTTAAAAATGATACTATAACTTTTCATATTTACATAAGGTTGTGTCTCTTTGAAAAGTTCAAAAAGTTTTAAGGATAATTCTAGAAAATTTATGCTTTTGAGTCAAATAGACAAAGCAGTAAATGATGATCCCTTAAAAGTTGAAGATGGGCAACTAATATGGGTCAGGAACATTTGAGTTCATATCATCAGATATTATTTTTCATGATAATGTTTATCTGATTCCAAATCAAATTCAGATCCTTAACCAACCCATTGCTAGCATAGGATTTTTTAATCGGTACCCATTGATAGCACAGTAGAGAACAAGGTTAGAGAATTGTAATTTTATGAGTGTCTTCTCGTAGCTTTAAAAGTAGGACTTTAAAAAGAAAATGTTCTGAGAAAACTCTTTCATGTTTTTATAGTCCAGATGGTAAGCTATATTATAAATGTAGATCACATGCCATGCAGAATGTAGCTAAACTGAGACTACAGTTTTTCACATGTCAATTTACTTTGATAATTACTAGCATGACACCTGGCAAATGACTCTGTGAGGCCTGAAATATGGCCACTCGGGATTCTACTCTCCAGTTAGGTTCATGAGCTTTTGCTGTCGATATTGACAAAGACAACGCGTTTTTAGGTGGTACGGATTGGTGTGCTGGAGCTCTTCAGGCATGTTGCTGAGAAGTTTTCTAATACTTTCAATAATGACCAGACCCATAATTTGATTGTTAGGCTGTGGCACAATGTCTTAAGGACTGGGCTTCACATCATCAGTATATCTTATTCCCGTATCGCTCTGACTGATGTTGCAAAGCTGAGACTGGACTCTGCAAACCCTGTCGCTGATGCTGAGAGTATTGTATCAAAGGCAATTCAAGATGGTGCAATTCATGCCACAATAGATCATGCAAATGGATGGATGGTATCATCAAAGGAGACTGGGGACATCTACTCTACAAATGAACCTCAAATTTGCATTTTAACTCGAGGATTGCTTTCTGCCTCAAAATGCATAATGAGGCTGTGCATGCACTCAGATTTCCACCAAATTCTCATAAAGAGAAACAAAGTGCTGAGAAGAGGAGGGAGAGACAACAGCAGGAGCAAGAGCTTGCAAAGCACATTGCTGAGGAGGATGACAGTGAGTTTTGATTGCACAGTAATATGCAAAAGGCACTTTAATGCTCTGTGTAATGTTTTCCATCAAGCTTTCATCTCTTTGCACTGTAAGATGTTTTCATTTACTGGTTTTTTGACCATTTTGGACCTTTCGTTTAATTTATTTTATGTCTTAAGTTCATTGAATAAATCTGACTGACTTCTCTTTCACCATATTGATGTATATTCTGAAATTTCATCTGTTCAGTATTGTGTTGTTGATGGCGATTACAAAGTGAATGTTCTACATTTTCTCAAGGCGGAAAAGGAGTACTTATTGCTTTACCCTTCCTAGTGTGGGTTGGTTGGTCAATGACTGTGTAATTAGCAAATTGGTGATTGATATATTGCTGTTATGTGTTTCATGGTATATAGTCCTTGGTTTAAAACTCTTTGCTGGGAGCACATTTGAAGTGTTTTATATCAAAGTTGCTTCACTACTGCATTGTTTGGTCCTGAATTTTTTTAAAGAATAATGGAAGGTTGTGTAGTTGAATTTGAGATTATTAATCTTCTGAAAATGAGAGAGACTTTTATTTTGCTTGATTCTCATTATGCGTTCCACTTAAATAAATAGACCACAATGAGATAACCTCATCACCAACTAATCTGATTGAATTTCAAATTATTAAACTGTTAAGGAACTAAACCGACAAGCTTGGCTTTGTTGTCTCACACTGCTCCTATTGCTTGTGTGAATGCTGCACTGTCTTGAGCTGCATCGGTCATAACATGCATATACAAGTACACAACCAATCAAATGCCTGGGAGATGAGTATTGTATTACATGTATCGGTAATTTACCTTTCAACAAGGGTTCAATTACTTCATACAGCTTCAAAACCTCTATGGCTTAAACTGTTTGTACTTTGGAACATCTGAATCATCCCCACCCCCACCCCCACCCCCACCCCCGCCCCTCTAAATATGTTTGAAAATTTATGTTCAAAGCTTGTCAAAAGAGCGACCCCAATAATAAAGGGAATAATTACTCATTAGTATAAGTATAAGATATATACATTCTCTTGATCTGATAGTCACTTCACAAGTAAAAAGAAAAAAAATATATTCATTCTATCTTTCACTTTATGTGCCTATCTCACAAAGAATGAAGAATTTTATTTATGAACAAAGTTTTGCTTCAAACTTAGTTGTAGCCATGTGCTCATTTGGATAGCACTAAAACCTGCGTTGCGTTTTGTGAGTTGCGTTTTCTTCTCTATTTTTTTTTTTTTTTGGGTCAGCTGCAGTAGGAGATAGCGGCTACTGTGCATGAACAGTAGCCGCACTTTTCTTACTTTTTTGTCCCTTTATCACGTCAGTGGGTCCCGTACACTGTTTATGAGACCTACAAATATCACTTTTTAACAACTTTTTCATTAAAAATGGGTCTCACGATACTATTCACATATTTAAAAATTATTTTACTACAGTGTTTTCAGTTTCAATTTTCAGTTTCAGCAACAATAAGTTCAATCCAAACGAACCCATTGGGTCCGTTTGGATTGAACTTGTTGTTCCTTGAGAGATAGACTGAATCACCATAGCTGAATCACCTTCAAAGATCACCTCTATTAAGCCTATCTCCATAGCAAATTGCACTGTCCTTCGACAAGCTAACGCTTATAACTCAACCACAAACTGACATAGTGGAACTGACATGTTTAATGATCCAATAGCCTCCCCATACCAATCTCGAATAATGACCCTTATGCTTGCCAAGTTGCATGACTTAAACACAGCAACATCAAAATTTGCTTTAAAAATCTAAGCTGTAGGTGGGTGCGATTGATGATTTGGTGATGACACTGGAGCAACTGGTATCGGATCTTGAGCATCAAAAAATTCCTGAAGTAAACTTCCTACCAATGAGCAAATCTTGGGTAGGAGTTGAGTGGATAGACCAAGCCTTGAAGTATTGTGATGATTTTATTGTAACCAATTTTTATTAAGGATCTATTTGGATACCGTTTATTGTTGAAAACTGAAAACTTATTGGTGAAAACATTGTAGCAAAATAATTTTTAAATGTGTGAATAATGTCGTGGAACTCTGTTTTAGGGAAAAAAAAATGCCAAACACAGACGTTGGTTGTTTTCAGTGCAATTCAAACTCACATTAAATATGAATTTTGAAAAATTTACCGTAAGATTATATTTTCTTCTTATATCCTTTATAATTATAAAATTAAAAAAAAAATAAAACAAATAGTTATACCATTGATAAAACCTTTAAAATTTAAGTTTTTAGAGTCTAAAATTATTTAAAAAAATAAATTTATAAACCGAATATTAAATAATACTCTCATTAATACGGAATTTACCATGCATAAAATATGTAGCCTCTCTTTTTTCTTTTTCTTTTTTGGGTGTGTGTGGGAATTAAAGCCAAACTTTACCATTTATTTATTTAAGCTGTAAGGTGTGAAGCGTGGGTTGTAGTGAAGGTACAATTAGGTTTGTTATTTCATCAAATTCAAAACAACAACAGAGTACGTTGGTCGCTCAGTAGCTTCATCATCAACGAACTTTTCCTCTTCATCTTCTTCAGTTCAGTAGCCGCAGCTTGTTGTTTCTTGTTGGTGACACCAACCAACCTCTTTGGCTTTCTGGGTCTGATCCTAAAAGGCTTCTCGATGTCTCAAACAAAGGAACCTCGTCGGATCCTCCGACAAAAGAAGGACCATTTCCCACATGACATCGTACTCAACATCTTGGCAAACCTACCTGTCAAATCAGTCCTAAGATTCAGGTGTGTTTCTAAAACCTGGGACTCCTCAATCACCACTCCTAATTTCATCTCCACCCACCTTAATCTTAATCTTAACAACAACAACAACAACTTAGCTTATCTCATAAACAATTCTATTCCTTTTAACAGCAACATCCCAATCTTTATCGATGGTTATGACCACAAATTTAATAGGATTTCTGAGTACCCAATTCCCTCTGCTTTTCTTTTGTCTAATGCCCACTCGGTTAGTTCATGCAATGGCCTGGTGTGTCTCACTGAATTTAGAAAAACTATATATTTGTGGAACCCCAGCATTAGAAAATTTAAGAGGTTGCCTGATTTGTCCCCAACCAAACGTGATTGGCTTTCTACTGGATTTGCTTATCAGGCTAACACCAATGACTACAAGGTTGTTATGATCTCTCACATGCCTGCACCCGAACCCAACCACCATTGGGGTGAGCTTGGAGCTGACGTTTACACATTAAGCTCCAACTCTTGGAGAAGGGTTGGAATGTCATTGACACACATTTTTATGGTCTCCCCTTTCAACAATTGGAATACCACATATGTTAGTGGGGCTTTGCATTGGTTGGGAGACGTTTGTAAAGCCGCGCCTTATCGCATGATTTTGTCATTTGATGTCAATAGTGATAAATTTAAAGAGATGGCACTTCCTGATGTACAACAATTGCTACCACAAGGTCTGATGGCGGACCCAAATTCTCTGATGGTGTTCAAGGGGAAACTGGCCTTCATTACATTGGGTTACCTCAGATCCAACCACGTCAATGAAGACGAATACAATGACTTTATGAGGTCGCATACACCTCATTCATGCTTCATATGGGTGATGGGGGAGTATGGTGTACATGAATCATGGAGTAAACTTTTTTTTGTCCGGTTTGAAAATGTTGTCCCTGTAGGTTTCTTTGGTTGCACCAGTCGTGGTGAACTGCTAGTTATAAAGAAAGTTTATCCTGTAACCAATGGTGGAGAGAAGAGGTACGTGGTTGTTTCACTTGACCTTGAAACTTTACATGAGAAGGATCTTGGTTTCCAAAAGGTTCCAGATATAGCTACTACTTTTGTGGAAAGCCTTGTGTTACTTGATGAAGCAAGTGAACTATCTGGATAAGAAGCGAAATTGTTAGTGATAATCATAGGATTTTGTTATGTAAGTGTGACACCAATGAGACCATTATCATATTGTTTCCTTTGGTATCATTTTGTTTTGAGGTAGGCAGAAAAGTGTTAATGTAATTTAGGTGAATTTTATTCTTGATTTATACCAAAACTTAATGCTTCTTAGGAATCTCATATTATGTTTGTTTCATATGCATGCTGTGATCTGGTGTTGTCTAAATCCTAGAGCTACTGCTGTGGTGCTGTGTGCTTTGATCTGGTGCTGCCTGAGCCTATGAGCTGCTCTGGCACTATGTTAAGTAGTGACTATGTGTAATAAAAGCTTGCTTGCTTGTATGAACTAATTCAAGACCCGTTGTAATTACTTAGGTACGTGTATGTTGATAAGGACAGTATTATGCTATTTTAGTAGTGTAGCAGATATTAAATTTAGAGTATGTGCTCCATTGTTGGAGCATGTGACTGATTGGTTCGTTGTTAGAGGTAGTTATGCCAGCTGGCATAAGGAGTTACTAGATCAGCTAGGTAGTTAATCTACTTGTCAGGATGGTACACATACAAATAGGCATTTGGCTTTGTAATGGGATCATGCAGAAATTAACCAACAGGTTTGTTTCCTATTCTCTCTTCTCCCTCTCAATTCTTGGAGGTCAGTCATATCCTTTCTTCAATATTTCAATCAACTCGTAAACACTACTTGCCATTTAAGCTCTTAACAATTCTTGTGGCAATTTCATGAAAGGATATGACATTTTACTTGTAACTATTTGTGTGCCTCTCTAATGGTGTTGTAACTTGTAAAAGATTAGATTAAAGAGCTTACTTAAATTCAAACAAATAAAAATAAAAATGAAGCAAAAGAGAGCAAAGACAAGAAGCCCTAAGATGAGAATGTTGGATTAGATTAGAGATCTTACTATGAACCAACAAAATAAAATAAAAATGGAACAAAAAAGAGGGAAGAAAAGAAGCCCTAAGATGAGAATGTTAAAAATGGGATGTGGAAGTTCTTATTTGGAGAGCAAAGGTCTTGTGCTTGGTTCCTTGATCAGAATGATATATATCTTGCTAGTGGCTGCAGTGCATTTGCAATGCAATTTTAGTGACAAAAAGCTCATTCAACTGACAGATAAAAATTTCCAAGAAAATTGAGCTTGTTATATCTCATGGGGATTGCATTATCTCATTCCTGTGAGAAAAAGGTTGAGATAACAGATAGTACAGTAAACACTTCTTAACCTACTACTTTGCAAATACCTTCATTACAACTTATATGATCAGGCAGAGAAGCTTAGGTCAAAGGCACCTCGGTTTGAAGCCCATTCAAAACAACAGGTAACTCTTAATTGTTTTTAGTACAAAGCTATATGCCCATTACACTTTGTGGTCACTGAAATATAGGATATGGTTCAGATTTCTGCAGAAGGCCAAGTTGCATATTTGCAACTATATATTAATTTTTTAGGGTTCAGTCCAGTGATAGTTATCATTATTGCAAAAGGTTGAACAATTAAGCCAGAGATAATAAACATGACATGACAGCTTATTGAAGACATCTTTTAATGGCATTCTTGTCAACTCTGCACTGTAATATCAACCTCTACACACAGTTATATATTCCTATAATTCTTTATATTTTATATATCCCTAATTTTTTATTTTTTGGTTTTTGGTTTTTGCATTATAGTCTAAAGTTTGGTGACTGATGTTGAATTTGTGGAATTGGTGATCTGGGTTTTGATTGTTTTGCTCAAATATTGGTAATTGCATTTTAAAGTTTAGATTTTGCTGTGGTTTTGTGAAATTGGTGTTTTTTAAGACAATGAACTTAGCCACAAAGTAGAAATCCACTTTCTGAAATTGGTGACCTGGGATTTGATTGCCTTGCTCATATATTTGGAATTGCGTGTTGAAGTTTAGATTTTGATGTGATTTTATGAATTTGGCATTTCTGATATGATGAACTTAGCCACAAAGTACAAAAAGAGGTCTTGCACTGCACCTTTATGTAGCTGCTCGGATGCACACCCTAATAGTTTTTATTGAATCCATTTTAAATTTGTTATTTAAAAAAATGCAACTTTATGGAGCATACATGTTTTAGATTTGGTGTTTATGCATATGTATATGTGTGTTTGGATTTGGAAGGGATTGCGTCTCTCATCGAGACCGGTGCATATACCTGAGAGGTGCAATGTGTTGTGCGTGTGGTTCAGCTTACCATGGCGCTGAGGCAGAAGCTGAATGCGACCGTGCTCACTGCATTCCTCAATTTCACTCTCATCCTAGGATCTGAGTTGCATGGTTGGTTGTTTGTGTATCTTCCCAAGGTAATTTTGGGGGCATTTTGAATTTGGGTCCTTTTGTAATTTATGCTCTCTCTGTTCATTCTTTGAATGGTGTATTTTTAAAAAGTGAATAAAGGAATTGGCAATTCGCACAATTGATGATGCACCTAGCTTATTCTGATGTTAAATAATAATAAATGAAAACAGGGCTAAATAAATCGAGCCATTGATAAACAGCTCAGGTAAGAGTTGATAAAAATCTCGTTCATTTTTGTTTATTTATCAACAAGCTGAGCTTGAGCCTTTTTAGTCTTGTTTGATATTCAAACAAGCCAAGCCCATGCAAAAAGAATTTTAAGTCTAGCATTCCTTGCAAGCCAGAACCCGAACCATTTTAGATTGTAGTTACACATTGGACTTGTTTAACAGCAAACAACCTATCTCCAGGATGTTTCAAGTCTAGCACTTTCAATCCTCATCCAACCAGAATTTCCTCAAATGTTTCCCTTTGATGCTGACTAATTAGATCAAGCAACTATGATACCAATGATGATGAACCTAACTGATTGGACTCTATATGGCAGTGCATCTAGTTGGATCATGCATTTTTGCTAGTCCTTGAAGCCCAATATTACCAACCCATTAACACCCATAGTTCCTCTATGTGCTACTACACTCCAATCAAGTAACTGATGCCAGTGTGTGTGCCATATCCAATGATGCCAAATGTTTTAGCCTTTGAACATGGCATTCAAGTGAATGAATATGGTAATATGAATGAGGTTCGTATGAGGAAAGGTTATTGGAAATTGAATTCAAAGGCTGGCAGGGTTTAATGCAATCTAATTTCTACTTAACGATTTATAATTATCTGTAACTATTCAAACATATGTTTTATGTTTTCTAGGAGTTTAAATTTCTTGCAGATTGGATTTAATTATCATCATTTACTTAATAATTTTTATAAAAAAAAAGGTTTAGAAATATAATGACTTTAGTATTACAGCGTCACAGACCACTGCATTTAATATTGTCAAGCATCCTAAATTACAAGAATAGTTAGTTGAGAATTATTTTCATCGTAATCAGAATTTATATATTGAATGTTTTTCATACTTTTGAACACTAAAACTGTTAAGAGGTTGGTTACAGGAGGATGAACATGACATGGATGTTGACACTACTACATCAAGGACTCAAACTATTGCAAACACTCCTTGCTAGAGCTAGAGATTTACTGCTATTTTCTCGTGCTAATATTTCTCATTGATTAGAAGAGATACAATGAGGTAACATGGTTAGATAAAGGTGCTTTCTTTTTTAACCTTTTTCCCCCACCTGAGTCATTGTGGTTTTTAACATTGCTTTTGATATCTCTCAGGCTAAAGCTTGTGCCTTGTCTAGCATTGTTTGATTGAAGAACATGATTAGGAGAACCGTTGATTTTTAAAGCATCCAGGCTCTACTATTATTCTCTTAGCTATGAACTCACTGGGGGTCTTGCTGAAAAATAAGAGGGTGAGTTTTCTTTTGTCATGACTATCTGATTAGCAGTGATTAATTTTCTCTTTATCAGTGAGTCAAATATGTAGATTGAATGATATCATCTCTTATTCATATTGATTGATTGTATGATTAACCTGGACATTCATGCATTCACAGTATCCTCTTTCCCTTCGCTGGATTGTGACCTTGCGCCATGATGAGTTGGGTCATGTAAATTTTATTTATTTAATTTTTTGATAAGTGAGTTGGATCAGATAAATTTCTAATTGATAGATCATATGTGTCTATATTACTGGTGTCTTATACGTGGATATTGGTGTGATGCAGGAAACACTTCTTTACCTGATCATTACAACTTATATGATCAGGCAAAGAAGCTTCTATCAAAGGCACCTCAATTTGGAGCCCATTCAAAACAGCAAGTAACTCTAAATTGTTTTTACTACAAAGCTGCCTAGAGCCTTGTAACTCCATTGGCACCTCCCCATGCACAAAGTGCTTGGCGATACAGGAGGGAAGGGATTCAAGCTGTGGGGGATAGCTGCATATTATACGTGTCTCCAAAAAAAAAATTTACTAAAAAGCTATATGCCCATTACACTTTGGGGTCACTGACATGTAGGATATGGTTCAGATTTCTGTGGGAGGCCAAGTTGCATATCTGCAACTGTAATATTAAGTGTTTAGGGTTTAGTCCAGTGATAGTATAATTATTGCAAAAGGTTGAACAATTAAGTTAGAGATAATACCATGATATGACATAGCTTATCGAAGTCATCTTTTAATGGCATTCTTGTCAACCATTTGTTCCCTTCGTTATGCTTTCTCCCTAGCAATCCCATCACTAGTCTTTACTAAATATATTGTTACCTATGTTTGCTTCAAATTGTATATGATTTGGAAACTTTTAGGGAAATGGAAAATGTTAGTGAAAATTTAGTTCATGTCAAAGAAAGCATAGATGGACAGGATCCAATTGCTGTAGAAAAATTACAGATGATAGTGAAGGAACTATTTTTCTTTCTTTTTTCGGGTAGAGGGATGGAAGGGTTTCTTAGTTTCGAATCTCACTGATGGGACAGTAAACGTGGGTTCTATTTTAAATTGTTTCACTTTTATAAGCTGCAAATTTTGAAACAACTGTTCTCTCTTGCAGTTCTGCTGCTACCTTTTCAACCTAGGAAAGATTAGGACAATTCAGTTGGAGCATACAGATGCAAAGAATCCCTCCTGCAGCTGCTCAGAAAGCCCCTGTTGCTGCACTTGGTTTTCGAGTTCAATGTAACAAGTGGGCAATCATTGTTTACTTACTGCTAGGAGAAATTCCTAAAGGACCATTTTTATTCAGAAAGGCATGGATCAGGCTTTGAGACCATACTTTGAATTGACTAATGTAAGTCTTGGTTCCCAGTACTTGAATTGTTCATTTTAGTTTTTCCATATAATATAGGGCTGTCAGCAGGTTGGACTAAGTGCAGAATGCAGATACAATGACATCCAAGTTCTAATAATATATACCTAAATCCAAAAATGCAGACTGCTGCTTTAAAGTTGTGGCTGAGTTTGTTCTGAATAAAATATAACATCGAATAAGAAAGCAAATAATATACTAATAGAAATTAATTTTTAAATAAAAAGGCTAAATTTTCGCAAGTAATGATTATTATTTTTAAACACGTAAAATTTCATGATTGATTTCTAAAACCATGTGAAATTATATTGATTCTACTCTACCCTAGTCTCTATTGAATCTGATTATAAGTAAATCTTAAAAATTGTAGTCCCTCCTGCTTATCTATCTTTTTCTTTGGGAGATGTCCACATTCTAAAATGAGTTTATAAAATGATACTTTTCAAATTTTCCTAAAAAAGTTGTGCCTTTTTGAAAATTTTGAATAGTGTTCGATAAAATCCAACAAATTTCATAAGTCTGGTGAGCAAGGGGTTAGGAAGCTTAATTCTGTTCCAAAGATTGAAAATCTCTTTTCTTGGGAGATAGGCATGAGACGCTCCCGGAATATCACCCTCCAAGCATGAGAAATGGCAGGGTTGTTGTATTCCCTCCTCAAGAAGTTATTGAGGTTGTGCAATTGTCTACATGTTTGGTATGCCAATTTTTTGATAAACAGTTACCATTTTTTCTGGTAAAGAGGTCTGTTCAGACTTTGTGGAAGCCATTTGGTGGGGTGGAGGTGCTCACTTTTGAGAATGGCCTTTTCTTGTTCAAATTTGTTTTGGTTCAAGATCAGGATGCTGTCCTTAATGCTAGATTATGGTATGTGGCCAACAATCCTCTCTTTCTTTGAAGATGGCAGCCTGGTTTGCAACTTTGTAATCTAAAGTTGGGGCAAATTCCTTTCTGGGTGAAATTTCTGCAGCTGCCTATAGAGTTATGGACCCCCAAGTGCTTAAGTTATTTAGCAAGTGGTGTGGGAAGGCCATTATATGCTGATGCAGTCACTGAACTACACCAGAGGCTTGGATATGCTAGAGTTTGTGTGGAAGTTGGATTTGATGATGAATTTCCTGATTCCTTGGTTTTTTTTTTTTTTTGGGGGAACCTTGGTTGTTGAATTGCCTGATGGAAAGACCTTGGAAGTTGGAATTGAGTATCCATGGAAGCCTGAAAATGTTTGCATTGCAAAGCATTGGGTCACTTATCCAAATTCTGTCCGTCTAAACCTTCCAAGACTTGGGTTCCCAAGGATAAGGGTCAGGTTGACAGGACCTCCCTCCTCTCCAAAGAAATCTGTGGCTGGGTGTGGAGGAATTTCTGTGTCATCTAATAGATTTGGCCCTCTTTAGGTTGGGAATGGTAATGATGAGGGGCTACAGGGGCAGATCTCTGTCCTCAGGAAAGATGACGTGAGTGCATTTCAAGATAAAGCTAAAATTTCTGAGTCTGCTGGTGGTACTGTGAATGATGTCGTCCCTGTCCTCTAGATACTGGAATAAAAGACCCCAATGTTGCATTTGTGGTGTCTCCCAATGCTAGGCAAGGAAATAGGAGAGCCACTAGAGCTCAAGTGGCTGAGGGGGAGAAAGCTGAAGGCTGTGAGAAAGGGGCTCTAGGCCAGTTCACTCTATTGGAATTTATGGATGCTGCCATAGAGAAGGGAGCTAAACTAAAGCAAATAAAAACTGTGAAAGCCAAGGAAAAGGGTAAGATTGTGCTTAACCCTGTTAGTACTCCAGTGGTGAGTGATGTGAACAGTTTACTTGAAAATGGTTAGATGATAGCGTTGGAATGCAAGGGGTCTAAATGATCCTTCTAAACAAAGAGAGGTAAAGAAATTAATTAGGGATCGAAGAGTTAATTTGGTTTATTTAGTTGTGACAAAGGTTAGAGATTGGAATGCCCTACAGATAAAAGAGCCCTTATTTCCAAATTGGGGTTTCCTCAATAATTATGATAATCATGAATTAGGAAGAGTTTAGGTGTATTGAAACGCTAACATTTTCGGTGTCTCAATGGTGTAAAAAGACTGATCAAGTCATCCATTGTGGTTCTTTCTAATTAAGAAAAATGGGAACCGTCTTTTGTTTATGGTGCAATCTGTGGTTTTAAAAGGCTGGAGCTGTGGCAAGCCATTTATGGGTTACAATACAATGGAGGACTAGAGATAAACCTTGGATGGTTTTGGGGGATTTCAATGTAGTTAAAGACTCAAGTGAGAGTTTTGGGGGATTGGGTAACTCTGGTTTTGAAGCTGAATTTGCTAATTGGATGGGTGTTCAAGGACTATTTGATCATCCTTATATTGATGTTCTGTTCTCTTGGAGTAATAAGAGAGATGCTACTATTATCACTCTTGGCTGCTATTTATTCTTTCTTCTCCTCATCTAAGCTCCTAGGTGAATTGAATGCTACCACTATCACCCTTGTACCTAAGGTACCTAACCCTTCCACCATGTCTGAGTTTAGACTTATTTCTTGCTGCAACATTATTTACAAAGGGTTGGGCTTCTGTCCAGTGATCAGTGATCGCTGGACCCGTTAGGATATGGACACGTGTCCAGTCTTGGACACGTGTCCGCATCACAACGTGTCCAGTGCTCACTGGCACTGGACATAAGCTGCTCCCATTTACAAATGCATTACTAAGCTGCTGGCCAATCATCTTAAAGCTTGCCTTGATATTCTTATGAGCCTTACACAAACAGTTTTCATTCCTGGTAGAAGTATAAGTGAAAATGTTCTGTTGGCTCAAGAGTTGGTGATGAAATTTTTATTTTATTTTAATAAGTAACAAACTTCTTCTCATTTGCAACCCCCATTCATCAAGTGTAGTCTTTGTTTTATTTTCATTGGTGTTTTGGTAATTTTAGTCTTTGTTTTATTTAGGAAAAGCATTGTAGGAAAGAGAAGAGAAGGGGGGGGGGGGGGGTGTTGTATTGCGAGACAGTCTGGGATACTCAATACTTATAGGTACTTCTATTAATAACATGGCAGAAATATGGGCTGTAAGATATAGTTTAAATATGGCTAATAACATGGCAGAAATATGGGCAGTAAGATATAGTCTAAATATGGCTTGGGAATTTGGCTTTAAATATATAAATCTAGATATTGATTCTGAGCTTGTTATAAGCCAGCTATCAACATGTGGTGTAATGGCACCAGAAATTGCTATTTTGATATGTGATCGCAGGACCTACTCGCTTGAGAATGGACCGTCCTTTCTCATCATCACGTATACCATGAAGAGAATGGAATGGCAGATGGACTAGCAATGAGGGGAAGGGTGCAGGCGTGCACAATACAAGAATATAATCAATGTCCATCTTTTGTGCATTATAACTATATATGGGACATTTTGAAAAAAGGAACTCCACAGAAGTGTCCTATGGACTAAAGTTGATGTAATAGTGCTCTCTATTATTAATAAATAAAATCCCCTCTTTCTACCAAGAGAGAGAGAGAGAGAGAGAGAGAGAGAGAAGAAAGTGCAGAGCTCTTTCATTTGTGTGCTGCTGTAATGATATTGGTTAGGAAGAAGGAATCTTAAATGCATTTGCAATATGTATAACCTAAATGACCTAGTAATGCTATTGTGACATTCGATATTAAGTATCTTTTATAATCACTCTCAAATTTTTATATTTGGTCATATATATATTCAGCCTAAATTTTTAGTAGGATTGAAAGAAATCTTTGAGCTTTTCAATTTAGTTTTTTATGTATTATAATTTGATAGTTACAATGGTAAACAATGGATTTGAATTCTAGATATCTTCATTGGAAATTTCATGATTTGCTAACCAATTGAATTACAAAGTTCTATACTTAATTAATAAATGAGAATAGCATTTACAATTCAATAACAAAAATAAATAAAAAAGGATCCATTTTAATTTTTGGAATACCAATATTTATTAAGTCATGAGCAATTTAATTTCAAAGCCAAATATCAGAGGTTCATTAGACATAACGAGAAAGTATCTCATTCATCTGTTATATACAGTGGCCGCGTTACTCCATATTGGTTTCTCTCACAAGCATGTAGATATCCACTGCATGTATGATATAAACATATGTAGGAGATAATTCTCACACGAAACTATGCAAGCACCAGCCATGTGATTGCACATATTATTCAAAACAGAAATGTCACTTGTAATCTTCAAAAAAACTTAAAAAGCAGAAAGAAAAAAGAGAAGGAAAAATCCATCTCTCTCTCTCCCTCTTATGAAGATGTAGAATGTGTCAGAAACACTATGAAAGACATCAGCAATGATGTTGGAATTGAGCTTCTTGGAAACAAGAACAAGTCAAATTTAGAAAAAGCAAAAATCATTGATATTGCTTTACAAAAGGGATTTGTTTAAACATGCACAAGCTAAAGGTGGTATAATTCAATGTTCTACGGAGTGGGTATATTGACACAGTGCCAACCACATCCAGGTACTGAGTCTACTGACTCATCCACAACAAAAAAACAAAAACATGTAGTCAAAGTTGCACGAGAAGCACTCAAAATCACTTTTCTTTTGGTGGGTTACATTACAAAACCAAATAACAAGGAGCATGCATGGAAATAATAAAGATGGGATGGGAATCACCCCAAAGACACTTCACATGACTTTCGTTTTGTGGGTCTATTCTATGTAAACAGAATGTGAAATCAACCCTGACATGATCACATTAATCAATTCCTATCTTCTTTATGAAAGAAGAGCCTAGCAACTTGGAAGAAAAAATGGGTGCTCCTTTTATTTATATTATTATTATTTTAATTATTGTCTTTATGAGAGGGGCAACATGTGGCCCAAACACCTAAAATAAAGAAAAAGATAGATGAAGAAAACAACAAAGTGGTGACTACAACTTCAAAAGGTTTTCCTTCCCTTGAGAATCTAAGCTTTGAATATATACAACAATTTTTGGTGTGTTTGATACGTGGTAGAAGATAGGGCTCTCTGGGTCTCCTCTTTTTTCACCTTTACATCATGCTAGTTTAATAGCTTCATCATTGGAAACATCTAGCCCGGCCTTTGTTTATAGCTATAGGAAAGGTGGAAGAAATTACAAGATTTTGACAAAAATTGAAACCATCCCTTTTAAGCAAATGAAATAGTTTTCTTGAAGTGTTAATTTGTCGGTATAACTTATCTTCATTGGTTATTTTGTTTTAAAAAATTAATTAAATAAAAATATAATTAATTAAACATCCTTTCAAACTAATTATTGTTGCACACGCTGATTTTTAAAATTGTATTTTAAAAATATAATTTCAATTATAATTGTGAAATGGTGAAATTGAGTTTTGAAAACATGATTTCATAATTTTAATTGAAATCATGTTAAAAACACAATTTTTAGTCATATGTCCCGAACACATTATGTGTAATATTTTAATTGAAATCATGTTAAAAACACAATTTTTAGTCATATGTCCCGAACACATTATGTGTAATTATCAATACTCTTCTTTTTACGAGGAAAATAGTGAGTCTAATTTTTTCAAAAAAGAAAAAGAAAATAATGAGTCTAATCAATTAGGTTCAAAGAACGAAAGAAAAATAAGGACTAACCTAGCCTAGGAGTCCAGGATTTCAACTTGAAATAAGTTTAATGAGTTTTTAAATAATCTCCATATGGATTTCACATTGACGTGTTTCTATGTATTTTAATCTTTTTCTTTTCACAAAAGGTAGAAAATGGCCTTCCATGCACCTTCTACTAATAATATGGCACCCTAATTAAGTAATCATTCTGCCATGTCTTACTTGGAGATAGGTTGGTAGCCCGAGCTATTATTTTTTGGCTTAGGGACTTAATTAGGGTAAGCTAAGATTAACTCCAAGGGTTAATATTTGACAAAAAAATAAAGATCTTTGCCGATTCATTTTGAGATTCAGTTGAAGTGGTCGTACTTTGACTTAACTACTTAATACCTAAAGACACAATACAAAGAGAGTCTTGAACATCAATTATGGTTGTTCAACTTTTGGTTGTGAAATAAAACTTACTTACTCATTGAAGACAAAGTGACAAAACTCCTAATGCATGGCGCAAATTTAGCTCTCACATGTAATGAAGTTCACACTATGAACATAGAATATATATAATGTTAAAGAATCTTTCATTATTCAAAAGATTGCTTCCCTTTGTCTCCAATATCAATCTCAAAGCTTTCATGAGTGTTATTGAAAACTAAACAAAATATTACTTAAATTGCAAGGACAATATTATATAATCTCTTACTTTTATTTTTTCTTTTATGTTGTTTTTTCAGAGTTCAGACCATGCATTTGTATCATAGATGGTATAAACAATATAAATTATAATATTCATACAATTGGTCTCCACTATATATTAGATCCAGTCTCAATATTGTAAGTTTTGTTGTTTATTATATGGCATATCTCCAAATGTCTTGATTTTTTAATAACTTTTAGGAATATTTAATACAACAAGCTTAAAGTCTGAAACTAATACGTACGGCTGCTGAATTAACAGAGACAAAGAAAGGAACAAAGAAAGCTGTGTTGTGAACATAAGACCACACTATCTTTAATTAATCACTCCTGTTCAAGGCATGTAAGGACTGTAAGAGTAAGACAAATCCACTTATTTTTATGGTGGGTGTGTTTAAAATTGCATACTTGATATAATCAATCTTTGAAATTTGTTAAAAATCTTCTTTATAATGCTTCAAAAACATTTTTATTGCTATTTGATTGATCAAAAACGTTGACATAACAAAAAATAAATTTACTAATTAAAGTCACTTTGAAGACATAAAGCCTATGATGTGACATGTTGTTTAATTTACCAAGTTAGTATTTTCCATATACCATAGGACAGTATGAACCTTTTTGAAACAATTTTACATATATAAGAACTAAAGTGAAATATTTTAAAGTATAAATATGATTTGGAAACAAATATCAAAATTTGAAAACCAAATATGCAATTTTTTTTTTTTTCTTGTTATCTCCCATCCCCCTCCCACTAATTTTTTTTTGTTAACAAGTGAGGAGTTACTATAGTTATCCTAAGAGGTAAGATCATCATCATTGATTGTTCCCTATCTTTTTTTATTTAACAAAAAAATTGCAATAAATCATTCTAATATGACAAGGGTTTCATCAAATAATAGCCTAATAGGAATAGTAATAGTATCCTTCATCGTGTATCATGTCTTTGGTTTGAACTCACCTCTTTCCATTATTTACCTGTCTCTCCCAAAAAAACTTATATTTAAAATCTTAAGTTTACAAGTTACAACATAATTAATCAGTAGAGATTTATTGTTGTGCTCTTTTATTTATTTATTTATTTTTACTTCTGAATAATTCATTTCATTAGTAAAGTTTTGATGTTCTTAAAGCTCTAGTCAGTATATATGCATGACCTTTTACTAGCATAATACAGACAATACCACCTAGCTTTGTTGGCTGGTGCCACGGTAGCCCCATGGCAATTGCCCTTCCCAACCCCCCAAATCATTCAGTCTCTTTCAAATCCTCAACAAACATGAGTAAAAAAGACTTGGGCAATGCATTACGATTTTATGAAAAGTAGACATTGTTCTGGATAACGTAGGATCATCAGCAATCTTTGGCTTGTTATGAAAAAGTAGACATCTTATAAGATAAAACTAGTTGATTGAAGAGTTTGATCAGCATGCAGGTGAATAGTCTCAAACCTCAATGATTTTTTAATTTTTGTTTTTTGGTATATATACTGTGGATAGGGAGATTAATGATTAATGATTTCAATGAATTGGGTCTTGAAAGAGTTATTAGAAGAAACTTCAACGAAAAGAATGGCTTCCAAAATGGCACAAGAATTTCTTGCTTCAAGAGTTCCCCAAAGACTTTCAGCGTGAACAACCAACTTGTCTTAGTCACAAGAAAAATCAAGAAAAAATAAAATAAAACAATTGAGGTTGACGGTTTAATTTAAAAGTTTATGCACATAATTAAAACATGCCTTTTGGGTTTTGTTTTCATTATATTTTCAACCCCATAAATTATGGCATATTGTCAAAAATTTTAAAACCGCGTAGATTAGAAAAGTATCATCATTGTTTCTTCTGTCAAATTAGTCCATAACCCCAATATTTAAGCAATCATTATGTTTTCTACAACGAAAAGCAAAATCTTTATATATCCTTGAAAAGCATGCTAGAAATTATGATCTTTCCCTTCAAACACAGCGTACGCAAAACGATTTACGCAAAATATTCCAAAATTTTTAAAGAAAATAATAAAATTATAAATTGATATAACATAATAAATAAATATTTGATTTTTTTTTTTTTGTGACACATGAGTTTATTAGGCTTATATATATATATATATATATAATAAATTTTATAGTATTCTAAAATCAATCTTTTACTATGCCTTCATTTGGGAAGTACGTTTTGCGCGTTTCCTAACAAAAATGTTATTTTTCTGTGGATCCTGTGTACTGTTCACGAGATCCACAAGTGTCTTCATTCAACAACTTTTTCTTTAAAATTAGGTTTCACAGTACTATTCACACATTTAAAAATTATTTTGTTACAGTGTTTTCAGTTTTCAATTTTCAGTAATAAACGATATCCAAACAAACCCTATATAAAACTTATGTCAACATGTCAAAAATTTTATAACTCAACTAATTGACACCTCCTAATATTTTTTACTAAGATATCCAAAATTTGAATATTCACAGTTAATAACTATAGAAATATATATATATATATATATATATGAATTTATATCAACATTTAATTCCCAAAAAAGATTTTTATTATATATGTATTGTAAATGTGTCACCAATTTTTTTTTTTTTTACTTTGATAGGAAGATATTTGAATCTTGATTCTATGAGAAAATACTATATTGTTGAATTATAAAGTTTTGGACAAATTATATTTATTATAAAGCTATTTACTTTATAAGCATTTAGTAAAAATAGAATTGGTAGTAATTTTTTGGTAAAAAAAATTAACAATTTTAGCAATTTTATGCAAATCATATAGGTTTCCACAGTGTGGTTTGTCCATGATGGGAAGAGAGACTAACGCAACCAACAACAACAATAACAGTACGACCACATCACTTTGCCAAAAGCTAGAAAACAAGGAGTAGTAGTTGGGGAGTTGCAGAGAAAGACTTTTTCATCAAAATTCGAGAAATGGGGTTTTGGATTTTTGTACCTCCCTCATAAATAAGAATAGTATTAAACCTAGTCAATGAAGAGAGAGAGAGAGACTGAGTGAGAGGTGGGTCACATGGATTGCACAAATGGTTGCAGAAGAGCCAACCATCGAAGCAGTGAAGAGCTTTTTCATTTGGTCATGTTTGGTGGGCATCACATGGGTCCACCATCACCCTCGTATGTTAGCTGAAGCTCTCTCCCTCTCTTGCCCTTTCCTTTTCTTTCTCTCTCTTTTTCCTCTCTGTTTCTCAAATGCATGCAAAAGAGAAAACTATTGCTTTCAACACAAAAAAAATAATAATTATTATATTGATGATGAATGAATGACCGTTTGTTTTCAAAGACCTTGGGAAATGTGACAGGGATTTGTTTTTCCTTTTCTTTTTTTTCCTGAATGACTTTTGTGGTTGTGGAAATAATCTTTTTGATGACATGGACAAGTTTTGCGTGATTTAGGATCCATGGGGGGTACTGTCCTATATTTTTATGTTGGGGGGGGGGGGGGGGGGGGGGGGGCCTTGAGTTCCAGTGGAGGTGTTTGTTGGGCATAGGCCAACGTATAATACATGCATGTGCAGTGCCAAAATGGCAGAGATATCAAAGAGTTCAAAATTCAAGATAGGTTAAAGAAAACAATAACAAAAAAAATGTGATATGAAAGAAAGTATTGTATAGCAGAAAAGATTTGTATGATCTAATTTCATAAGAGATGGGCCTGCAAGAATTTTATTTTTTTTGTTTGTTTTTATTATTAAAAAAAGTGAAGAGGGATATTCCAACCCTAATTTATAAGAAGATTAGGCTTGTAAAATTATTTATTATCACATTATTTAAACTTTTGAAAGATTTAGTATTGTTCATCCAAAAAAAGAAAAAAAGAGAAAGATTTAGTATTGGATATACATGTTTTTGGAAGGAATTTATAGGATCTAATTTAAATAGTAAAATAGACACATTTGGAAATGATAGGAGCTTTTGATATATCTTCTTCTTTTGTTTTTCATAATGAAACTCATAAAAGACAGGCCCGATAGGGAAGCATTCTAGACTTACATGATTCAATTAATCATACCTAAGTCTAAGTCAAAAGTTCACCAACATGATGGCTTTGAAGAATCAAAACTTTATATTAAATAAAGTATTGTGACATGTTTTTTATTTTTACTAATAACAAGTGGAAAATGGGGTTTTTATTTTGGAGAATAACAATTAATATTATTGAAATTAATCAACCAGAAACATCAAGGTGTACTCTTTTTTTTTTTTTTTTTTCCTTTTTTTTAATGAAACCATCAAGGAGTACTTGGTTCTAAACGAAAGAAAGAACCTCTTCCATCTAAACCACAAAATTTGACAAGAATTCTACATGTTTAGCTAATTTGAGAGCTCTCTTTTTATAGAAAGAACAACGTTGAGTTTAGAGACGGAATCAGGATTTAAACTTAGGGGGGGTCAAAGTTCTTTGTTCAAGAATATTAGAAAGCTGGAATATTAATACTAGAGATTGACAACGATGCATTATTAGCATTAATTTTTTTAAGTTTTTTCTTTTTTTCTTTTTTTAAAAATCACTAATAGATATTTATAATCAAGAATTTTGTAAGTCAATTGGCACATCTTGATATTTTCAAGGTCTGATTAAGGTTAAACCAATTCTTTATTCTATCCACATTATTTTTTTTAAAATCTATTTATTCTTTTCACATAATTCTATACCTAATAACTTCATAATGCTATATATAAAAGATTCTAAAAAAAAAAATGCAAAATTATAGTTAAAAGTTCAAATCCTTGTCTAGTATTACTTTAATAAAACAACTAAAATAATGGTTAATCAACATCATGCACTAATATTCAGCAAAAAAGAGGGTGAGACAATTATCGGTGTCTTGGTTAAGGAATTTTTTATTATAATTACTTGGTTAAGGTTGAGGTAGCATAAAGATATGAGATATTTTCCTTTAAAAAATTTCCATTTTGAAAAAGTAGTAAAAAAAATAAAAGAAAAAGAGATTTGTTAAATAATCACATGATAATAAATGGTAACTTTGAGTCTTCAACTATGTAAATAATGGGAAATTATTGTCTACTCCCGAAATACTATAAATGCGTACTCCCTCCTCTCACATGAATGGCGGGTCCCACTAATTAAATTCATAGTAGGACCCACCATTCATGTAAGAAGGAGGACTATGCATATATGGGTACTCCGAGAGTACTTAATAATTTTTCGTAAATAATAAACATTTTCCTATCACTACATTAATTTAGCTAAGGCACAAATTAGTTTATTACCAATAGACTAATCACACACATGCTCTAATGGCAGTTTAGGTAAGGCACAAAATAGTAGATTGTTGTTTCACATGTGTATTACATTTATGCATGCATGCCAAGTGTGTCTCAAAGTTAATAAAACATTAAAAATTAATAAAATTCTATCATTAAAAAAAAAAAAATTTCCATAGGTTGTGTTAAAGTGTAGCAGCCCTTTAAAAAAATAATTTTTTTTCATGGGTTGAGTTAAAGATACCAACTAATCCAAGTCACTGGTGACACTAATTGGTGTGTGGATGGAATGATTAGCAGCATAAGAGTTGTTTTTGTGACTATAGGGTGGAGTCATTTGAGAGGGACAAAGAGCTCTCAAATTAGAGGTAAAAATTGGGTAAAAATTATTGGGTTTTTTGTGATTTGTTTTGCTAGGATTTATAATTAGTTTGTTATAATTTTTTTTTTTTTTTTTACTTAGACCATGTCCAGAGGTTTTTTTTTATTTTTTTATTATCTGAATATGTGAATTGTTTTGTAAATTTTCCTTGTTGTCTAGATTTGTAAATTTTCCAAATGTTTAGCTAAATGTTTTTCTTGATATTCTTGGGACAACCAAACAAGGGATGATTTGATAATTTTTTTCATTTTTAGTTTCATGGGTCAACTTGTAAATTTTTTGGGAGAGGGGGGCCAAGTATATTAAATTTAGAGCCAAAAAGTAAATTTTTAATGCTAATATATATATTAGGAATTTTTTTTCAAAGGCTGGGGGGGCCATGCACCCCCCCCCCCCCCCCCCCCAAGCCCCTAGGTTCCCTGGACTTAGAGTTATAATGTTCTTGACCTAAATAGATTATTAAAATTAGACAAGGTCCATAAAATAATCTTAAGTCTACCTAAAAAAGGAAAATGCTCATTAGGAATCTTAATAAAGTTTATAATTTGTTTCAAACCTCTTGAATTTGTAAAGAAAAAATTGACACAATGTTCACGTGACCCACTTAGACAGATTAAGTTGATGGGATATAAACAATCTAGAGAGGTGGAACTTGGGGCTGAAAATTCATGGAGTTAATGAGTAAGAATGCCACCCTTACGTCAAAAAAGAAAGAGATATCACTGCTTTCATGTTTCAACCACCTACTGTATTTAGGGAAACACGTGGGTAAACCTAAAAAGTATAACCACAATGAAAGCCATTGATGATGTTAATCCAATCTTCTCTCTTTTTGACAATGAAATAATAAAGGGGAGTAATAAGTGATTCTTATGAGAAATATGGGTTCCCCTTTGTGGCCAAGATATTATAGCAACAAATAAAGATGTTGATGTGTGGGTAAGTATGTCCTTGATTGGGGTAATTTTCTTGAAGGAACATGATGCCTTTAGAAAAATATATAGTAACAAGGTATAGGTTAGAACAATGGACCTTTTTCATATTTCGTGTTGAAAACTCCAAAGATATCACCTGCGACCGATGAATGGTCAATACATTAATCATCAGCATTGTGGAATATAAGGGATACCACTAAGAAACTAGCTAGATAGCCTCAAATGATAATGTGTAGGGTATATTCTTTGGCCATATTCACTATTAAGTTTGTTGAACTCTAACTTTACTAGAAGCACTTGAGAACATAGAAATAATAATTATCTTCGACCCTACGTTTTGAAAAACTACTTGATACTTTAGCTCAAATGGTATTTTTTTTTTTCAATACTTTTAGCCGGAGGGTTTCATAATTGAATTCCTATCCCTCACTTAAAATGTGAAATTTTTTTAAAAAATTAAAAAAAAAAAAGAAAAAAGAAAAAAAGAAAACTATCTGGTTAATAAGAAAAAAGAGAGAAACTACAATCTATTTCTTGGTATGTGTTAATTAGTCTGCAATGATGATTTCTTTTATCTAATATGTCAAATCATCTGAAGTGTGATTGAGAATTTCTGCTGTTTATTGAATTTAACATATATATATATATACACACACACACTTTAACTAGCTATACATGTTGAATCGGTGGCCTTTAAACCAAATAAAGGGTGAGAACTGAGAAGTGTATTGAGGCCATAGTACACACATCATAACTCATATTAAAATAAGTCATTGTGTCTTATGTGGTTCTCTCGTGTACATTCTATTTCTTAACGAGGAGTAAAAGTGTTGTAGGCATGAGTCCCAAACTCATCACAAAATGAATATCCAACTCTCAAGATCGGTTTTTTATTTCAATTAATAAAATCTATTATTGTCGAATAAGTGACTTAAATTGAATTTTACCTACACTAAAAAGAAACTATTAGATTAGAGAGCAAAAATTAATCATCATAAAATGGGTGCTATATATTTTAAATCTTATCTCATATGTATAATGTTTATTTTGATAACCAAGTCACCTAGTTCGTCATATATTTGATCAAAATGAGAAATCATATTCATATATACCTAATTATCAAAGCTCAATTGAAACCCAAAAAGGGGTAGCTGCTTGAAATTATTATTATTATTATTATTATTTGCTAATAAGAAAAAAAAAATCCTATATAAACCATAATTTTATTTCTGGTGCTACACACAGCATATGGTAACGATAAATTGATAATTAGTAAACAAATGTCGATCCATAAATACAAAATCATTAACCAATATCTTATATGTACAAGGCATTAATGTTTATGCAAATTTGTAATGCTCATTGACTATATATTTGGGTTTGGAAAATGATTTCTTACCAAGTTCAAATTGGTTAAATTTTATTCATGAATCATGAGCTTCAAATAATGTCCATATTAATACTGATATTTTAAATTTCCTAGAGAGGCCATTTAAAGGGTTGGTATTTATGTGGATTGTAGTTGTTGAATACAGGACATGCGATCAATTCTTGTCTAAATTATCTTGAAACTTATTTGATGTATTGATTTGATAGTAAAGAATAATAATTATAGAGTTCACGTCATATATTGAAATGTTATCACATTTGTTAAGAAAAAAATTAAGATGATATCTAGACCATAGGAACAAAATGACATACACAGATACAGTATACTAAAATATAAGAAATTTTTATTTGTTGCTATATGTGGTATGTGGTAGGATAAGTCTGTAGCCTGCCCTGCACTAATAAGATATACATGGAGTTTTAATTTGACTTTTTATGTATATAAATATATATATATCTATATGTATATGTATATATATTAGAGTAAAATTATGGCCAACTTTAATACCTATTTTTTTTTATTGGTACAATAGTAGTTCAAATGTATGTGTAAATTTATATGATTATGATTATTATTTCTCTCAAGTTTGATGAGAATAATCCTCTTTAATTTTGGAATTTCGCCTTACCTTGAAGTCCAAAGAATAAGAGGAACAACGATTGAGAAACAATTTCAAAATCCGAATTGACAAAGGATTTTTGTTAGATATTGAATTCAAATACCCAAAAAATAGTGATAGTGATTAAGAGAATTTGAAGTCTGGAAGATATGAGTTGTTGTAAAATAAATCCTCCCATACTCATTGATCGTGATTACATTAAAGAGTATTTGAAGTGTGGAAGATATGCTTTGTTGTAAAATAAATCCTTATATAATATATATACTCATCTATTAGTTCCTATAATATTGTGTAATTCTATCTTTAAAACATAAAAACACAACTATTATCAAGCAGTAATTTTCTCCAAGGTACTAAATTTTCAAAGGTAAAAAATTCTAGTAGTACAACTCAAATTTAGCTGTTACATTATATTGGAACAAAACTGAGATGGTATACTTAATTTAACAATCTTACCAAAAATACAAAATACTATTTATTTTTCTCAAAATAGAATAAAATAGTTTAAATTAAACAGTTTTTATTTATTTTTATACTCCCCCAAAAAAAAGAAAATTTTAGAAATACGAGAACCCAAAAAAAATAAAAATAAAATCCTATTCTTCAGCCTTTCCAAATGACCAAACTGACAAATCACCGATTCTCCTCCTCTCTCTCTCTCATATAAATGAAAACTGACTTATTCACAGGGCTCAGAGACTCTCACACCCGTATATATAATATATGTGTGTGAATGTACATACACAGAGTCTAGGAATTGAATATCTTCTTTATTCAAAGAAAGAAAAAACGCCCTCTGAAATCTCTGACCCGATAGTTTAGTCACAAAATCTGCATGTGTACGTTGTTGCATACCGCGTCCCATACAGCTCTCTCTCTTTAATGCTTAGACTATAGAGAAAAAAAAGGTAGAAAAAGTTAAAGATAGATAGAAAAGAGAGAGAGCAGTATCCTAGGCTATCTCTCTTTCCCTTTCAAGTTTTCAGTCACTTTAATTCAATCAAATTTATCTATTACGAGTACTATTTAAAAATTATAATCACACTTATTTCTTTTCTCAATTCCCCATATATATATATATATATATATGCACCACATCCCACACCCCACACCCCACCACCTTTGTTTTTTATATGTTCCTCAAAACCATAGCAATATAGAGAGAGAGACCATTAGAGAGACACACACATACATGGAGTCCTTATGATTCAAGAACAAGTTTTGATGCAACCCCATTTGGTTATTTGTTAGAGAAAGAAGAGGGCTTTGTTGCACTTGATTTTGTTTGGTCTGGTTCTGCCATTTTTGTGTTCTTTTGTTTTCTGAGAGAGGGTTGGCGTTTTTTTTTTTTTGACAAAGATATGGCTATTCAAGCGCAGTTGTATTCGGAGAATCATGGGTTTCCAATGTTTGGGTCACATGATTTGATCATGGATAACGGTTGTGGCGTTGGTCTTGGTGGTTTCAATCACTTCAGTTTTGATCTCCAACAGAAACAACAACTGCAGCAGCAACACCAACAACTGCAACGCTTGCAACAGATACAAAACCAGCAGCAAAGGAATCAACAAAACCTGTTTCTTGACAACGGTAGTTTTATTGCTTCTACTTTGAAAAACAATCCCATCACCACCACCACCACCATCAACAACAATAGTCATCTATCAATGCTGCATTCTCAAAGCATAACTTCTCAGTTTGAGAAGCAAAGGCAGGAGATTGATCAATATCTCAGATTACAGGTTAGAAAAAGCGTACCCTCAAGTTATTGAAAATTTTAATACTCTTCTTACGTTGTTATAAATTGGATATTTGGATCAATGGAGTTCTTCATAATTGGTATAAATTTTTGTACATTTTATAATATCCCATTGATTTGCTTTTTTTTTTTCTTGTGGAAACAGAATGAGAGATTGAGATTAGTATTGCAAGAGCAAAGGAAGCAACAATTAGCAGTGGTGCTAAAGAGAATTGAATCAAAAACGTTATTTTTACTGAGACAGAAGGACGAGGAAATAGCACAAGCGGCTAATAGAACAATGGAGCTTGAAGATTTCTTGAGAAGAATGGAGGCAGAGAACCAAGCGTGGCAGAGAGCGGCACAAGAAAGCGAAGCCATGGTTGTGTCATTGAATAACGCATTAGAGCAAGTTAAAGAAAGAACCCCTTTCGGCTTCTTTAACAATGATGCAGAGGACGCGGAGTCTTGCTGTGATGTAAATATGGAGAAAGACGAAGAATTATTACAAGAAGTAGTACAAGATGAAACAGAGGAAAACAGAGGAGTGCTAGAAGTGTGTGAGCTTGAGAAGCAGAGAAAGTTGATGATGATGACGGTGTGTAAAGGCTGTAATTCTCGAAGCTCGTGCATGTTGTTCCTTCCTTGCAGGCACCTTTGTTCATGCGAAGTTTGTGAGCCTCTTCTTGATTGTTGTCCTGTCTGTACAAAGGCAAAGAAGGCTAGCATAGAGGCTTTGATTTTCTAGGCAAATTTTCTGGGAAAAGTAAAGTGGGAAAAAAGAAAAAGAAAAAGAAAAAGAAGGGAACATCGAAAATATGCTTGGATTTGACCTTAGGATGATGAATGAACAGAACCCATTTCGATGTTTGCACTGTTATTAGTTTTTTAGCATTTAGAATCTTTGATTTTTAGATTTAATTTGTACCTTAAAGAACCAAAAATCAATTGAACAGAATTATAGGACAGCATCTTTGCCTTTCATGGATTTATTGCTTTTCCCTTTTTTAGATTGTTTTTTTCTCTGTTTTAATTTTTTTTTCTTGGTTATGGTAGAAGTGGTAGATTGATTTGATTTGATTATTCATTTCAGATTTTACCAATTATTTTGCCTTTGGCAGTGTTCTAAATTTACAGTGACAGGAAGGATTGAAAGCAATGTCAGACACACTAGCCTGTCTATCAGCCTATGTCCACGCTTGAGTTTTGTTAAATTGGCTTAAATAATTTTGTGTTCTGAAAAGGATAGGAAAAGCATGCTGCCAAAGCAGATTAGCAGAAAAACTTCGCAACTGCGAGGAAAAGGACACCCCCATTGTATGCATTAAAAACACCCAAATTTGCCACTTCATAATTGCAAGTCTGTTTTTTTGGCTTTGTTTTTTTTTCTATATCCTCTACAAGTATATATTTTAATGATTGATGGTATTTTATAAATGAAAACTAATACTACAGAGATTAGTGAAATGGTTAATTTTTCTTGGAACATGACCAAAAAATAATCTAGTTTGGATATCAAACACCATGTTTACAAGGATTGGTAGCATTTATTTATTTATTTTTTTTGATAGGGTGGTAGAATTTATTAGTCCTTGGGAAATGTCAAATATAAGCATTCATTGATATTGAACACTAGGTTTTAAGAATAGAAAAGTGAGTTGTTTATATAGGTAATCAAATACGTAATCAATCCCATACAAAATAGTACTATTAGCTTGGAATGCGTGCTTTGAACTTGCCAAGTTTTTATTATTATATACATATATACACTATATGCCGTACAATTTATAATTTATTGCAGTCTATAGAGTCTAATAAGGTTGGAGATTTATCACACGCATTATAGGTTTTATTATATGTCTATCTCATGCACCCTTTGGTTGTCACTCTTTGGTAGAAATAATAATCACTCACTCCACTCCAAAAACAACCAAATATCTTTCATAATCTCTATTATTAGGCCATGTCGGTCTATCATAATAAGTTTAATGCTTGACTTACTAAGGCATGTCTGTTTCAATTCAAACAAATGATAATGCATTGCACACGTTAATGGGGTTGGTTTCAAACTTTCACTCATAAATTGAATGCCACCCAATTCAACTCCATTAGGCTATCATAAATGCACATTTTGATAGATCAACCTACTACTTTTTTTTTTTTTGAGAATGGATCAACCTACTACTTGTTTGTATATATACACACATATTTAATATGATCATCTCAAGGTACATTTTTTTTTTTGGGAAAAAAATATCAAGTTGCATTGGTGTAATTATTTTTTAATATTACACAATTAATTAGATTAACATTTTCAAAATTACAATGTTGGATTGGCCAGTTTTGGGTTTCTACATATTATTTACCATCTTATCTCTTAATTAATGATTTGTTTAAAAAAAATTAAAGTAGAAAAAAACTTGAAATTTAAACATGTTTAAATGATATAGTTATTGATATTGGATAGATTTTCAACCTTGCTCGGGGTTCAAACTTCAAACTCCATATATTTTTTTCATCAACAAGAGAATTTATCAATCTAAGATACTAATGGAATTTTTTTTTCGCACTTTGAATTCAATACATGAATAAAAGATGGAAAATAAAGAAAGAAAGAAAGAGAAAGTAACAAAGAAGTCATGGGACAGTGATTAATTTGAGTAGTCTTTGGTGGATGTGAATTGTGGACTCATATGATGGAAATGGGTATGGCGTTGACAGGAGATTTCAATTTTTCTTGTCCTATAAGTCGTCCTTCTTTATCGCAATTTGTTTCCACTAAACCCCTACATCTTTTTTTTCCTCTTTGTTTTTTTCACACTTCGATAATTGGTGGGAATTCATAGGGGTCTTGGTCCCTAGCTACAGCTCTCTGTTTCAACGTGTCTACGCGTGTGTGTTATTTCCTCGCTGTTTCTCTAACATGCAAAGCAAAATTCATGGGGCCCTTGAAGATTTTGAGTAAGAAAATGAAATGAGGGATTTTGATTGGAGTTTGAATAATGCTATTACCATTCACTTTCGCCAAAATAGGTATGGTATATCATTTTGTGCTACAAGTTTGATATGATGTGAATGGTAAAAAAAAGTGGTTGGTCCGCGTACAATTAACATGAAAAGCAAACACATGGAGTTGTTGTGAAGATTTTGAGTGAGAAAATAAAATGAGAGACTTTGATTTGAGTTTCAATAATGCCAATACCATATACATTCATGAAAAAATTTAGGACCACAGTTTAGATGTGGTCGATTGTGAGTAGTGAAGAAAAAGTAATGGGTCTATATACAAGTGTTAAACAGTTAATTATAGTCTACTACATATAATAGTTATGGAAAAGTGTCCTACGTGACAAGCTATGAGTTGTAGAGAAAAAACTGTAAGTCCATATTATAGTAAGAGAGAACTAATTACAGTCTATCATATAAAACAATTATAACTAAGTGTATGATAATATATCATTATTGTTTTGAGTATTTCTTTTTTTTATCTTGCTGTCGTGTTTAGTTAATGCTGACATGGAGGCAGATTGTTCATCCATGTCAGATTCCCAACAAATTTTCTGGGCTTTAATGGTGTGACTTTGAGGTGATATATATGATAATGAAACATAGCTTAAAAGTATTGTATAGAATCTTGAATTAGATGCATGGGTTTCAAATCAAATAGTGAAAGTATAGGATTATGTTTTGTTGTTTGTCCGCTAATATTGCTATCCCATCGTGGTACTAGTTTAGTTTCATGCTTTCTAATCACACATGGCTTTTCAATTAGGTATGGCTCCAACTCTTAAACTTTTAATATTTGTTATCAACTTCTTATCAAAATCTATATGAAATTTTATGACTTTCATCACAAGCCAATCCGATCTATATTTGAAAATTTAAACTTATTCAAAGATTGCCTTTATATCTTAACATGAGTTAGGTCAAGCAAGTTAGATTAGATCAAGCTAACCTATAATTTTGAAAAAAAAAAAAAAAAATTAAGCATTAATAACCACTTTTATATAAAATTACACAATATTTTATGAGCAAAATAAAGACTTTCTTTTTCTTTTCTTTTTTTCTTTTTTTAAGGAATAAAAAACCAAACCCTAACAAGTTTGAATGTGTGGATCCAAACCTATTCAAATAAAATCTCAAACCCTTCCTACTATGGCATTGGATTAAGTCAAAAAAAAACCTACCAAACCAGCCTAACCCATTGGCATCCCATTTTCATTCTCCTACTATTGAAAGGCATTGCAATCAATTAATGTAATTTAGTCAAGAAAAATCTTTGACAGTCATTATTGATATTATACAAAATTTCAAATCTTAATAGCTTGTTTGGACTAGAGAGATATGAAGGAATGAATTGAATTAGAAAGTTCCATTTTTTTTTTAAAGTTTAATAGGAGGGTGGAATGGAATCCATTCCCTTATAAGTCCATTTTCTATCCCTCAAAAAATAGGAGGAATAGGTGAGAATGAAATGTGTTTTAATGAATTCTTATTGAGGTCCTCATAATATCACTATTTTTTTTTCCTTTTAAATGTCTATTCTATACTTCTATTAAAGAAATGGCATAATAATAATGTTGTTAGAAAATGATTCATTTCCATTCTTTTATTGACAAAGATTTAAATAATTTATGATATTTCATTATTTAGTATTCTATTCATTCCATTCTATTCTTGTTCTTTCTAAACTCCCAAATATGGTGTAAAGCTTCATGCGTGTTTTCTCTATTTCTCGGAAAACATTTATTCACGTTCAATGTCAAAGAAATAGAAAATTATTCATAATCTTCAAGATGAACGAATAATGAACGTGTTACTCTTTTTATTAAAATGAAAAACCAAAATGCAAATTATGACGAATTAATGACCTAAGGGGGCATCATCATTCTATGAAATTTGGTGTTTTGATAAACTCTTTGATCAACACCCAACTGAGAAGACGTTAGATATGAGGAGTTAATGACTTGAGGGGGCATTATTATATGAAATTTATTTCTCTTTTGTCAATGATGGGCCATACTCATTAGCAACCAGCATGTTAATTAGCAAAGAAAATTAAACCAATACCCTAAAGCCATTACTAAGCCATCTGTAATATATCCTTATCATCTTATATACGTGTAAGATTGATTCCTTCTTCTAAGGGGTCGCTAGATGAAGACACCAAGAAATTTGTTCAACATTTGAATATGTGCCACATTTGACGACATCCCTATAAAGTATTGAGTCATAGCCTAATGCATTGAATTTGAAATGAGAGATTTTAAAGTTTTCTAACAGACTAAAACTCTTGCTATTATTGAGAATTTTCTTACTCTGAAAGGTAAGAATCATTCTAAATATTAAGATTGACACATGAAAATGAAAATGACCCCCCACCTGCCAAACAAAAAATAAAGAAGGAAAGCAAAAGTAAAAGGCTGAAAAGGAAATACAGAAATTAACTATATAACGAACCCATAGAAAGATTCAGCTAATAAAGAGAATCCATGGATGGTGTTGCGTGCAATCTAAACAATAATTTCAAGGTTTGACCTTAAAATAGTTCTTGATTGTACTTAGCATAAGTAGATCCATGTCATTAAGTATTACTAATTGAGTAAAATACGAGAGAGAGAGAGAGAGAGAGAGAGAGTCCAAAGGCCAAACTACATATTCAAAGAAAAATTCCATTCAAGGTTAAAGAACTCTTGCCATGCTCTGCATCCTCCATAATTACATATTCTTGGGAAAATAATCCACACAATTTTTTTATGAAAGAAAAAAAAAAAAAACCTTAAATTTCTTAGGAATAAAAAGCGAGGAACTAAAAGTACAATTCAACACTTAATTAATGTTACAATAACTTAAAATCTCCAAGAATATTAATCCTCCAATCACATTTATTGACATCTATATTAAAAAAAGCTTTATAATGAAATTTGTATATATGTTTGGAAAGTAATTGAACCGTTAGGTTAATTACATTTTTTTTTTTTTTAGGGGAAAGACAACTTGGCTTTTATTAAGAAATACCGACTAAATCAGCCTGAAATACAAAAAGACATTGTGATGGAACATTCTCCATCCACACAGATAAGTCTAAGATTTGTAAAGTATACCTAGCTAGACTATAAGCAGGCTTAGTACCTTCTCTCTTAGTATGAGAGTAACATAATTCAGTAAAAAAAACTAGAACACCATCGTACATCTACAATCAATAGACCAAATGTTGTTAGAACCTCACTATCAGTGTTTAGTCTTGTCATTAGGACTTAAGAATCCCCATCCAAAACAACTTGACTTAGTCCAATCTCTGAAGCAAACTGAAGGGACTTAGAGTTGTAAATAAGCTGAGCCGAGTGTTAAAAGTTCAAGCTCTTTTTTTTTTTTTTTTAAACACTAGTCGAGCTCAAGCTAACAAGCTCATCACCAAACAAGCTTCTATGTTCAAACTTAACTCATTTTCTTGTCAAGCAAGCTCGAGCTTGTTTGTGAGTTAATTGATTAACTTATTCTTTTCCTATAAATTGTGAAATTATGACTAAAATGTTTTACATTTTCTTTTTTCACAATTCTATGAATTTTTATTACAAATGGACCGTTTATATTATTAATAAATTACAATCAATAATTTAATATCATATGAACCTATTGAAAAACTTATACAATATAATTTCCAAGTCTATATTAATATATTTTTAGACTAGAATACATAAAAAAATATAATCAAGCTCCTATGTTCATGAACGCATTATTTGGGTAAACTTGATTTGAAATATTTGGACCTTAATATAACCCTTTGACAGCAAGTTAAAAAAGAGAGTAAAACTATTGTGCACCATTCGTGTGATGATTACTTCACAAATACAAGTTATTGTGGAATAGGGGAGGGAGACAAGGGTTAGAGTTCAAGTTTTTAGAAGTAAGTTTCACACACTTATACATTTAGATTAGGTTAAAGTATATTTTTATCTCAAATTTAAAAAATAATAAAAAAGAAGTAAAAACCCTTCCACCTAATCAATGTGACAAAACCCAAAAAATAAAAATAAAAATAAAAATTGTTCAATCTATAGTCTATACTACAACAATCCACCGAGCCAACATCTCTTCTCTATCTCTTAAACATCATTGGCAACCAAGACCTTGTAAAATAAAAACATAGTGAAACTACACTATTGGTCCATGAAATTTATCTAGTGAGCATAATTGATTCCTTAAATTTTACGTGAATGCTATAGGTTTCTCAAGTTTAAAAAATGAGTAATATCAATCCATATGTTAACTTCTATTAGTAGATTACTTATGTGGCTAACGTAATAGTGACTAGACATTTTTTTTTTAATAAAAAAATAACAAAAATTATTTTACAGTATCAAACCCATAACATGTAGTTACTGTCTTTCATAAACGAAAGGTGAATGGGTCATAGTCCAACAAATCTCTCTCTCTCTCTCTCTTTGGGAGAGAATAATTAGCCCAAAATGCATTCTTATCTTTTTGGGTTTAGGCCCAAAAACTTGTACATCCCCGACAAGTTTGGTTCCTTTTACTTTTTGGGATTCTTTACTTTAACAAGGCCCGAAGAAAAGAACCCAAAAGAGAGAGACACACAGAAAAAACAATCTTCGAAGAATCAAACATACACACAGAGTTTTGAGGGTTTGGGTTTTGCTTTCAACGTTGGTGATTTTCTTCCCAGGTTGGTATCCTTTCTCAGACTTTGTTCAAATTTTTGTGTTCTATTTAATAAAGAACTTAGTTTGTTAAATTCCACTCTAGTGGGTCCCATTTCAGAGATCTGGGTTTCTCGATCTGGAGGGTCTAGATAAAGTGGACCCCATGTCCTCGATTTTATGTGTTTTTTAGATTATTGTTTGCTCTAATTGAATGAATCCCAATTCAAAATAGGAACTTTCCCATTATGGGTTTTTGCCCATTTGTTAATATGTGGTGAATTGCATTGTTAAGCATTGTGTTTTTGACAAGAAATGTGTACGGGGAAATGGTTCATTTGGCAGTTCAATATAGGAACTTTCCCAATAAGGTTTTTGCCTATTTGTTTAAAATACGTGTGATTGCATTGTTAAGCATTGTGTTTTTGACAAGAAATGTGTACAGGGAAATAGTTTATATGGCAGTTCAATATAGGAACTTTCCCATTAAGGGGTTTGCTCTATTTGTTTAAAATATGTGTGAATTGCATTGTTAAGCATTGTGTTTTTGACAAGAAATGTGTGCAGGGGAATAGTTAATTTGGCAGTTCAATATAGGAGCTTTCCCATTATGGGTTTTGCCTATTGTTTAAAATATGTGTGAATTGCATTGTTAAGCATTGTGTTTTTGACAAGACATGTGTACAGGGAAATAGTTCATTTGACAGATCAAAATAGGAGCTTTCACATGAAGGATTTTGCCTATTTGTTTAAAATGTTTGTGAATTGCATTGTTAAGCATTGTGTTTTTTACAAAAAATGTGTACAGGGAAATAGTTTATTTGGCAGTTCAAAATAGGAGCTTTCCCATGAAGGGGTTTGCTCTATTTGTTTAAAATATTTGTGAATTGCATTGGTAAGCATTGTGTTTCTGACAAGAAATGTGTACAGGGAAATAGTTCATTTGGCAGTTCATTCATTTGTGAGTTTTGTGGAGAGAAGCTTTTTCAATGGCCAAGAGAACTGGAACCAGACCTGGGAAACTGTCTGTGTACCTCTACATTCCCAATATCATTGGTGGGTATTTGATTTTTTTAAGTACTATACTGTTGTTATGTTCCTGAATTTGATACTTGAAATTTTGTGCTAATGTTTCTTTGGTTGCATCTAATTCCACCCCAGTAGTGATTGATATTTGTGTAATGAGCACTTTATGAAAGGTCTAAATTTTGATTGATTTCTGCTACCATTAACCAAATGGACTGTAAGCTGTAGCTCTCTATAATATGTTAGAGAGAAATTCTCCAACCCCGTATGACCAAATTCCATTACTAAGTTACTGGTTATTTATTTTTAGACTTTAATACACTGTTGGTCCCTAAGGTTTAGCTCATGAGCGTCCTCTATGTTTAAATAGGTCACTTTAGTCCCTTAGATGATGTGGCTAAACTAAAAATTGACACTTCATCACTCAATAGGGACTAAACGTGATCACTTTAAGTTTGTTAGGGACTAAAATCGATCATTTTAAGTTTTTTAGGCTTTAAAAGCGACCACTTTAATTTTATCAAGGACTAAAAGCAATCTCTTTACACTTCGAGGGCTCAAATTGCTCATGAGCTAAAGTTTGGTGGACCAACAGTGTATTTTGGCCTTCTTTTTATGATATCTGTGTATTGGTTGAATGAATTTATGCTTCATTGAGTGCAGGATATCTAAGGGTCATTATGAACATCATTGCCTTTGCTCAGTGCTACAACAACAAATGGCTTTTTTCTGTTCTATACTTTCTCAGGTGAGAACCAATGTTGTGGGAAGTTTCTTTTGGTTTTGAGTATCATTGTCTTTAAGTTATGTGAAAGTGGGAAATATTACTTGAGTTTGGTTTCAGCTTTATATTTGATGCTTTGGATGGTTGGTGCGCTCGCAAATTCAATCAAGGTAAAGAATCGTATATGGTTTCCAACTATGTTTTACTGAAGTATCTAATGCTGAACATTTTTTCCAATGGAGTTGATATGTTTGCCCATAGTTGTGTGAATTAAATTAGTCATATGTAATTTTTGCCTGTACAGATTCTCATGCCCTCTTTTAGTCTTGGGTTCACATGTCACATGTTTACTTTTCCAGCCTCAAGCTTTTGGCCTTCACCTTTTGATATAGTGGCTTCAACTTGAACCTTATTGCATATTTCTTGTTTCTTAAGGTGAATAGAGCATAAACTCAAAATGAAGAAGGAACCCATATATAAAAATCACCTACTGCTTACTACCGGCCTTATTTTGAAATTGCAGTGTATTACTAATTAAAAAAATTTCCATATATTACTAGATAATACCATTTCTTATGTTAGTGAACTTTTATTGAGTATAGTAATGTAATGATGTTTGTTACCTTTAAATGATATAAGAAGCTGAAACAAATATATGAGGTTTAGCATTTCATTCACATTCTTTTTTCTCGCTGGTTCAGTTTCAACATTTGGATCTGTTTTCGACATGGTAACAGACAGGTGATCTTTTAAGTTCTCTCTCTCTCTCTCTCTCTTGCGCGTTACACAATCATGTGTCAGTTTGGATTTTTCTTTAGGTCTTATCCTTCTTTTAATACTCTTTTCTGTCATATATATCCACTGGGAAGTTGAATTACCTGATTGTGCCCATCTTGTTGTAATTAATATGTTTTGTATCACAGGATTAGCACAGGTAGCCTGTTAGTAATTCTTTCCCAAGTATACAGGTAAGCATTCTCTCAATTTTTTCATTAAAGAAGATTGCTTATATATTGCTTATATTTATATGCATGCATATCTGAGTTTTTTTTTTTTTTTTGGGTTGGGGGGGGTGGGGGTGGTTTCTATGTAGGCCTGGCTTCATCTTCTTGTCACTGCTTGCCTTAGATATTGGCAGCCACTGGCTGCAAATGTACAGGTAAACAACCATCCCTATTTATTATCTTTTAAGTTCATATCTACTTGATGGATTTGGTTTGTTATTTGACAACACTGCTGGATCAGTACTTTCTTGTCAGGCAAGGTTAATCATAAAGATGTAAAAGACAGTTCTAATTGGCTTTTCAAGGCATACTATGGAAACAGGATGTTTATGGCATATTGTTGTCTGGCAGTTGAGGTAAATTTAACATTGTTCAGTTTATTTACATGAAAAGTAATCACTCTTTGCCTGATCTGACTGTTTCAAGTCTGCAGGTTCTGTACATAGCGTTGTTCCTTCTTGCAGAAAACCAAACTGAAAGTTTGATGGATGTAAGCCCTTTATTTTTTATTGCTGTCTAAGGTTTTAGTTAATTCTCCAGGTTCTAGATTTCTTAATTGAATAATTTTTTTTTTTATAGGTCTTGACGAGGTCTGCAAAGCAGAGTTTACTTATTTCTTCTATACTTGCTCTTAGTATATTTGGATGTGCAACCAAGCAAATTGTTAATGTTATCCAGGTAACAACCAATACCTTTATACTTCTGCCAGAACTACAGATAATAGTTAATAATACCTTAATAACTTCTATAAGAATTCCTGTCCACCCAACTTATTTTGGACAATCAAGAACCTTTGTAGAAACGAAGTAGCATTGTTACCTATCAGAAAATACAAAGTATCATTATGCATTCCCTGAAGTTGGTAAATGCTGGATGCATAGCCTCATTTATTTGACATAAAAACAATGGTGTGGCTGGTCCCTATTCAAACCCTATTCTTGACATTAAGTTTTTCTTTTTTTCGAGTGGAGTTTAGTTTTGCCTTCCTATTCTTGTTTTTCTCTCCCCTATCTTATTGATCGTTGTAATCTGGGTTCTTGATTTGTGCCACTGTAGTACACTTCCAGTGTACTTGGTTGGTTTTTTTAATAAAATTCATTACTTTACTTATCAAAAAAAAAAAATATATATATATATATATTTTATTTGTAATAAACCATTGTGTATGGGATCTTGGTGATTTAGTGTATAAGAACATTGTTAGTTTTTTAAATTAACTACTATTATTATCATTATTATTATTTTCCAATCCATTTCATTATTGTAAATTCTTGCAAGTGCTATACATTTATTTGGCATTGGCACATGAATGCATAATATGCAGTAAAATTTCCATTCATTCCATCAAGTTATGGATTATGGATTTCTCAAATTGTTCTCATATTGAGGTTGCTTAAATGGGTTCAGAATTTGTATTGATGCTGCTTATGGCTATCTTAAAGAACTCCTGCTAGGCACAGTACTTTTTTGCATTGAATCAACTGAAAGTTCTCTAGTGAATAATATATGTGAATTGTTATTATATGACTGGCTCGTGTTGTGTTCAAGTATTACATTTAATAACTATTTCTGGAAATCATTTCATTGTTGCAGATGAAGACCGCAGCAGATTTGTGTGTGCTTTATGACATCGACAAAAAGCAGAAGCCCTGATAGCTTTAATTGTTGATAGACATCTATGTATTCTGCTACCAGTGTCAAATACATGTGTTCAAATTTTGCATCATACGTAACGCCGACTATCTATCAATTAATAATCACCTGATGCTAGTTTATAACTCTTAAGAGACAGCTTTCTCTTTCCCTTCTTTCCCCTCAGGTGCTATGGGGGGCCCTTGGCTTGAAGATGGTTTTGTTCATTTCATTTTTGGATTTTGTTTTTGTTTGTTTGTTTTTATTTATTTTTTATAGTTTTCCCCATAGTCTATACTTACTGGGTGAGTGTATGCCATGAATTCACATAGCTTGCATGCTATTGCCTAATTGGCAACTTGATTAGTGATGAATACTGAATTACTGATGTTGATATTATTAGAATGCTGTTCAAACACTATATATTACTTTAACACTCATTAATTGCTTCTTTCCACTATGTATGACTAATTAGAGACAATGGTGAGTTCATGTTGTGACGGGCTTATTCTTCAAACTGTAAACGAACACAGAAAATATGTGTATTTGTATATCTTTTGTCAATGATTCTATTGTTGATGTATAATAAGGTTGCGTTTAGTATTAGCTTAAAAAACTAGATTTTTTAAGGCTAAAATGTAAAATTAACCCTCTAACTTTCTTCAGATTTTATTTCAGTCCTCTAACTTTGCTTTCATTCATTTCAGTCTTCCAAATTTTAGATTTATTCAATTAAGGTCTTCTTGTTAACTTTTGTTAAAATTTTTAGAAAAAAAAAAATCTGAAAAATATTTTTTAATCATTAATTGAATTTTTTTAATTTAAAAAATTTGAAGAAAAATTTATAAAATTGAAAAATTAACCACAACATATAACAAAAGTTGATAGAAAAACCTTAATTGAATAAATTTAAAAGTTAGAGGACTGAAATGAACAAAAGCAAAGTTAGAGGACTGAAATAAAATGTGAAAAAACTTAGAGGGTTAGTTTTACATTTTACCATTGTTTTTTACTATTTAGCTTATTTTTGTTACTATTTATTAATCCCATTGTACTTTTTGGTATTATTCATAGGTTTTACTATATTTTTTCAATTACTTTTTAACTTTATTTACAGTACTTTCAGTAAAAAAATTTCAATTTTAGCTAAATGTGATATTAATAATGGTACACTAACTACAATCTGCCAGTTTAACAAGTAAAAAAAGTAGTTAAATTTGTTGTCTATAGCATTGTTGATCTTGTATCGAGTAGAAGCAAGGACTTTTGTTTCCAAATATTATAGAATACAAAGGTCTCTCAACCACAACATAATATTGCAAGTAGAAGAACAGTATGATCACATTTAAAGAACTTCGATGATGATTTAACGAATACTTGCTCTTTTTTTAATATTTTTCGTTAGTCCACAGTTAATCCCTCTTTGAAAATGGTAAAAGCAATTTCTACCCTGAGCGCCCACACAGACACGAAGGGCAAGGAAACAAGTGCTTGTTAACAAATACAAGCTCGTTTTTGTGCTTGTTTAGATGTCCTTTTTTCCCCTTATTTTACATTGGACTCTCCCTTGTTAAATATGTAATGCGAAAATATGTCATGCAACTAAAAGAACTTGAGGATAATTATATTAATTGTCATATAGGGAATAATAGAAATTTTATTCCAAACTAGTTTGAGGTGAACATTTTCCAATAAATAATGAGTAGAGACAACATTTTTCACAATTATTGACGTTGACATGACTTATTGACTAATTGTGATTGAAATATTGGAAAATTATTAAATATTCTTGGGATATAGAATCATGGTACTTCACACTAATATATTCAAGCTACTTAATAAATAAATTTGACAAAAATTCAAAAAGTAATCCTGAAAATTTAGTTCTTGTATCTTGTGACTTGCATTTATTGATGTGAAATATTAGAATGCCTAATAATTACTCAACATTTCTTTTATGAGTCTACAACTCACCACACTATTATTATCATGTACCAATTATAACATGTCATATCAACAATTTTAAAAAAATTATGAAATATGCCAAATTTGACTTAGAGTATTCTCATCAGCTCTCTCATAAAAAATGCTATTATAACACATCAAAAACATTCTTTATCATTTTAGTACATCATTTTACAATTCATCATTTATCACATCTTCTATCCTTCAATTCTATATATTAAAATAATATATTCCAATATTAAAATAACATTAAAAAAACCAACAATATAGAAAAATACAAAATAAAAAAACCAACCACTCCCACCACAACCCACAGCCCACCCTCGCTGCCAGCAACCATCAACGCCCCACCCACATCCCACCCACCACCGTCTCACACCAGAAATAACACAGTAGAACACCAAAACCACTACCACAGAAAAACAAAAACAAAAACAACAAAAAACACAATCCAACCGCATCCCACACACCCATCCACTGTCGCCACTAACCCATCCCCCGCCAACCCACCCATCCATCAACACCCCACATCCCACCCCACCACCGTCTCACACTAGAACCACCACAGCAAGACACCAAAACCACTACCACAGAAAAACAAAAACAAAAAACACAAAGATCGGCATCAGGTGGCGCGGTGAGGCTAAACGGAAGAGAGAAAAGCCACCCACTGCCAAACCCACCCATCAAATCACCGCACAAAAAAAAAAAAAAAAAAATTCCACAACAACAGAGATTGGCATCAGGTGGCGTGGCGAGGCTAAACGGAAGAGAGAAGCCACCCATTGCCGAACCCACCCATCAAATCACTAAAAAAAAAAAAAACCCATAGCAACAGAGATCGGCGAGGTTGAACAGAAGAGAGAAAAGCCACAACAATTAGAAGAAAAAAGAGATGGGTTGATAAGAATGTCTGAGGAAGAATGAGAGAGGAGAGAAAAAAAAAAGGAATAAAGGGATGAGAGAGGAGAGAGAAAGATGAATAAAAAAACATTAAACGGAAATGGCATTTGAATCCGTACGCTCTCATTACTGTAGCATGTTATATAATTTTAGCACATTTAGCATACCTGATGAGGGTCCGTTTTTGTGTTTGGTGTGTCAAATGTGCCAAATATTTGGCATTTGACACATTTGAGAGATCTGATGAGAATGCTTTTATCCCTTTTAACCCCATAGTAAAAAAAAAAGTAACAATAATAAGAAAATTGTTTTATGAAGATGCCAACAGGACAAGAATAAAAAAGGGGCATGCAACTGATATCTTGCAATCAGTGGAGTGGAGACCACACACTAAGCTCCAGATGTTGTGAAAGATTGATTGCATACAGGTTACACAAGTAATACCTCAGAAACAATAGTGTGCGTCACAAACACAAGAGAACAAACGATTGTGATGTGACCTTAGCCGTTTGGTTATCCTGTTTTAACAAACACTTTCTTGTTTAGCTATGAAACGGTCCATTACATTAGATAGCTGGCCAGATGTGCAGTCTCTATAGGTTCATTAGGTTATACAAGTTTCCTATATGGATAAGGGTCTGTCAGTTTTCCAATTTTCACAAAGAGTAAAAAAAACCCATGTAGCCTATATTCTCTCTCTCCCTTTTGTAGTTCTTGGTGGAGCCACAGGGTTTTTATGTGGCATACACGTGTTCTAACAAGTCATACAAAACATACAGTGATTTTAAATGAAGCAATCAAAAAAGAGAGCATTACCTTTGATGAGACAACACAAGCATAGGACATTTTCATAACCATGTTAAAACAATCTGAAATCTACCATAAAAGAATTACGACAAAGTTCTCAAACTCACTAGTTTCCCTTGTATGTTAAAAGTTTCAACCTTCATACAAAGAAAAAACCTTCAAAAGCAAAAGAAGATAATATTAAGAGGCTGATTCTCAGAGGCAAAGAAGCTGTGCAGACGTACTTTTCCTGAAACAAATTGAATGATCCTTTCTGAGCTCTTTTTCTAACATTAAGGAGGCAAAATGTTGAATCTCCAAAGTTGGTAGGTTTATTAGTATAGGCTATACCCGAAAAACTGGCTAATGATAATGGCAAATCCAAGGGCAATTGCTACAAGGGAAGCAGCCCATGTGAGTTTTTCAGTTATTCTCGGTATCCTATCCTTTAATGCTTGACTACATGAGCCAATAAAGACCGTATAGCTTCCCATTGCAACCACAGTACCAACCAAGAACGTAACTAGAAATAGAGCTCCGGCTAAGCGGGAAGGCAGAGCAAGAGCTGGCAAGACCATCATCAATGCATCTGGTTGGAGCCCATGGATGATCCCCGTGGCAAAAGTTGCAAAACCGACTTTCTTCTTCCCAACTGCTGGGTTGTCGAGGGCTTCATAAACACTAACATCACACTCACCATTTTCTAAGGCAACACATGGAGTAGGGACTTCTGAAGCCTCCCTAATGCCCATAGCACCAATAACAAGTAAGGTAATGCCCACAACTCTTGTGCCCCAAATTCGGAGAACTTCAATGTGGAGCTGATCCTTCAGCAGTAGAAATAGTAAGCCGAAAATAACCTGACCAGCATCATGGCCACACCCCCAAAGGGCTCCAACAGCAGCACTTTCCATTCGGGTACGACCAATAGAGAGTGGAGCTAAAGCAGCAAGGTGGTCAGGTCCTGATAGTGTGTGTAAGCAACCAGCAAAGAAGCCGGTCCAAGCACTACTTAGTAATTCAGTCTGGATCAGTCTTTGCCCAACTGCAGCAGCCGCAGGACCCCCTGCCTTAGCTGCGCTTTGGAAGGATGCAAAAGCTGCTGGCGCAAAAACTGGCTGGAGTAAAATCATAATGAGAGCAGAGAGTGCCATACACGTACCAGCAGTGATTGCCTGAACAGTTTTGCAAATATATAAAATTTGTAAGATTTTCAAACAAATATGACGATTGACCATTTGAAGTTTAAAAACATAATTGAAGTGTTAGGACTTTGCACATCCCATTAAAAACATGACTATTTTAGGTAAATACACGTTATTGCTTGTCAATTGATCATATGATACAATGCCATTAACAATCAAAGACATTACTCTATGTGCATTGAGTATACAAGAGTGTGCACAATTGCACGTGTGTGGAATCATGAGCTTCTGATCACACCCAGAGTTTCATCACAGTGACCTTAAAAGTCATGTATGATAGCCTAGTGGATAAAACATCCTTTGTAGTGCTCCATGTTTGTGATTTGAACCCCACCTCCCCTTCCTCCAGTATATCTACCCATCTTAAAAAAAAAAAAAGGTTATACTTGAGCAGCATTGCAAGTTTTCTACTGTGTAAAGTTCCACCATTTCAGATGTGTTCAAATTTAAATGATTAATCCAAAACTTTCTTTCTACAAGAATTGAACAGTCCAAACACAGGAAGAGATGTGCCAACTAGCACCCAGTGCAAAACCACAAAAATCATAATGCATGAATTGTCATGCAAATTAATAAACTAATGATTACAATGGAACACTGATCACACAGATGACACATTCAATATGGGTGAACTATACCCAAATCAAATATTAAATGAGAAAGATAGAATTGATTCAAGTCGAGGCAACAAGGTAGAAAATGACCTAAAATAACATTAGTATAAGTATTAAAAAGGGACATGTTGAATGATGAAAAAGAATACATGTGGCTAATGGTCACCCTATGGCCAGTGCCTAGCTCAACTCAATTATTTCATGCTCTCCGAGATGGATACCAAAAGCCATTGGTTAACTCTAATAGCTAGGTTTTGAGAGGATTATAGATGAGCTTATAGTCTTGTTACTGTATCCTACCAGAGGAAATGAGAGGCCTTTCGGTGCCAGAGCCATAGCAAGACCAACAATCTTCCAAAGTGGAAGATTCTTATTTCCTCTTTGGTGAAAGAGAAGGTCCTCAAAGCCTCTACATTCCAATGATCATGATGAAGTATCCAATAATTCCTCTCAAAGCCCACAATCATCTATCTTTGAGAAGAATTGAATCTGGAGCCTTCGAAAGCCGATATTTGGGTATCAAATTTGGTTTGTTTTGTGTTGCTTCCAATATAAACATATTAGGGACACCTGACTCTTAGACTTAGGACAGGTTGCCAAGGAGTGAGCAAATGCACTGATTAGTTTATTGAGAATCCATAAATGACCTAAAATTTTAGGACTAAGGCCTGGTTGTTGTTGTAGATTTATGATCAAACAGATAACACATTCAATCTGGATAAGCTATACCCAAATCAAATATTTGATGACTACTTTTGCAACAGAACGGTATCTCAGCACAAGTAAGGATACACAAACCTATTCCAACCTAAAACATCAAGGATCCAATGTATGCTTCCCATTAACAATTTCACTAAACAAATCTATTGGCATCAACTAATTCAGTAGTTCTGGATACTTGGTAAACGTAAGTGGACAGCATGCAGACAGTTTACAGCCATAGGCCTCCAATTCCATATCATAATGATGAGGCATTGAAGGAGATCAAAAACTTATTGAATAATTGGATATCGTACTAAAGATTTTTAATATACATTATTTGTGACAAAATTCACAGATGAAACAGTATAAAGTCTGACTAATGAATAATCTTCTAAAGGAGATAATTCGAATTGCTGAACTTAATGTTTCAAAGCATTAAAATATTGGTGTACGTATTAACTCTACACTTGGCACCAAGTTCATAAACCTTGGTTTTTCTTCCTGCGATCAAATTAACACCAATTTTTCTAAAAGTTATTTATCAAGCACCAACATTACAGAGCAAAAAACAAAAATACATTAAAAAAGGATTTTCGATACTAGAGTCTAGATGTATGTTTCTAATTTAATGCTATCAGGAATCTTTTGTGATAGTTAAAAGAATGAACCTTGCTCATAAAAAATATAGCAAGTGGTGTTAGCATATTTAGGCTGAGCTGCCCAGCCATGTTTCCTAGTCCTACATGACTTGCAACCAAGTTTGCAATTTAGGTGAGACGTCCAAAACCCACCTTGAGCAGGAAAATTATATAATACTCTGGGAGCAATGCTCCCTCTTCTCACATGAATTATGCGTCTCAGTCTCACCATGATTTCATTAGTGAGAGAAGGGAGCATTGCTCCTAGAGTACTGAATAATTACTCCCTTGAGTGGGTTCTGGGGAAAAAATATTCTCATTTTGATAGCCAAACAGATCCCCATAATCCAATTCCCAATCTCAAAAATCCTCAAGTCCTAAAAGTATTAGCCCTCTGATATCTTCAACAAATTTATGAGCCATTGTCATATTTTCTTATCCAAACAGGACTACTACATACACCAAACTTCAGCTCCTATCACTGAATTATATATTTCCCATAAAAAAAATCATAATTAAGGTAACACAGAATGTTCATCAAGGAAAATTGAGAAATTCAATCTAAATGTTGGCATTATAAAGCATTTGGGCTCTCATAAATTGCTCATAAGCCATAAGGAAACAAAGGAAAATGTGGAAAAGACCTCAAAGTTTCTTCTTTTTCCCTCAGTTTTCTCAAAAATCCAATCAAACGCAATAGTTCCTTAAGAACTACCATGAAATCCACACAGCAAAAACAAAGAAGTAAATGCAGCATATGATCTTTTGCAATCAAAAAAGACAAACCCCACAAAGGGAAATCCAAAAAAGTTTCAATTTTTACACAAATCATTGCACAAAGACCACACCTTTCGTTTCTCAGATGCCCCAACTGCGATCTGTTTAAGCAAATTGGGTTTTGGCACCGACCCATTTGGCGACCCGACCGGAGAAGAAGGCAGAGCATGTAAATTATCCAATGGAGACGATGAACAAGCAGAAAAGGGAGATGGGTTTTCGTTTTTGCAAGAGAACAAGCCAAATCGCCTCAACTCGGCCCGAGTTAGCGGTGAAAAGGCGAGTCTTGCCGAGTCAACTCGGGCGAGTCGAGGGACAAATGGGGAGGGTTTTAAGGTCAGCTTAAAAGGGGTTGGAGATGAAGAGTATAGAAGCCTTTCCATGGCCTCTCTGGTCTCTCTCTCTGCCTGTGAAGAGGTTTAGAGCTAAAGGCTTTGAAAACAGAAGCAGAGAGAGAGAGAGATGTGAAAAGAGGGTGGTGGGGTTGAGGATAAAGTGGCTAAGAAAGTTAACTGAATTTTGAAAAACAAAAAAAGAGATTATAATAGTTTTAAAGTATTAAATTAAACCTTAATAAGGAAAGAAAAAATTGTCTTACCAAAAAAAAAAAAAAAAAAAAAAAATATCTATACTAAAAAATTTACTAATTATATATTTAATTTGGGGTGGAGGAATGGAAAAAAAGAAAGAAAAAAGAATTTGTCAACTTATCATTCAAAATTGAGATCACTTATCTACATGTGCTTTTACTTTCATCTTAAAAAGTCAGTTTATTTTACTATTCAATACATTTTTGTTATTATTTATAGGTCACACGGTACTTTTTGATACTATTCATAGATCTCACTGTACTATTTCAATTAACCTTTACATTTATTAACCGTACTTTCAACAAAAAGTTTTCAATTTTAGCAAAATAAATAGATCCCAAACATATGACAGTGGAACCTATGACAGCTTAGTTTGTAAACATTAATCTAAGTTTATTGTATTATATGTCTTAGTTGCTAAGAAAAAAAATAATTTAGATATATGAATAATAGAATATATATAATAAAATATTTTATTATATATTTTATATAATAAAATGATGATAAATTATAACTCCTCCCCTAAAAAAAAATAGTAAAGCTAGTTAAGGGTTGAGCTTTTTTAAGGAATGGCCTAGTTATTATTTATTCCTATTCAAGCAAACAATTTCTTCTTCTTATGTCTATAATATGAAAACATTTAAGTATTATAATGTATTTTTACATATTTTCAAAAAAAAAAAACTAATCTAATGAAGTCACATTTCCCCCATGACCTAACAGCTAACCAAAATCTGCATATGGAGCCCAAAACAAAACAAAAAACCCTAAAATTTGGTAGAATTGCTGAAAAGCATCTTGCACATGTGAAACTCACTACCTAATATTTATACCTTCCTCTTGATTCCTTCCCTCTACACATTCATTTTCTTTGTATGTTTCATTCCTTGTTTGATGTAGCAAATGGAGCATATACATGTTCAGCATTTTTTTAATTATAATTTGTGGAATCATTACACTCATAGGCAGAGCTAATGAGGTGCCAAGGGGGGCCATGCCCCCCCCCCCCCCCCAACTTTTAAAATTTTTCATTAAAATATTCTTTTATTTTTGGTAATAAATTTAAAAATTACACAAAAATGTATTCACTAGTCCCTGAGAAAATTTCCTGACTCCGCCACTGATTACATTGAAATTTTGGTAATTAGTGGACAGACAAATGATGCTGATTTATCATTTATTTCATATATATTTTTTTAAAAAAATTTTAGATTTTAATTTTTTATATATATCCCTCATACCTATTTCATGGGAATGGCCATTGACTTAACAATGTCGTTGGCCATCATCATTTGACTAGTCCAAAGAAACTAGCGGCCTCATTGTGGCCACCACAATTAGCTCCTTAAAACAAATAGTTTTCCCTCACGTCTACTCCTCCTATTCAACTTGTCACCAACTTAGGCCACTTAAATAATTTATTTTTTTGGTGAATATGCCGCTTAATATTTAATGAAGGCCAATTATCTTTACATTAAAAGATGTCATTCTCTCATTCAAGTAAGGATAGTAAATACCCATTATTATAAAAATAAAATTAAAAAAAAAAAAAAGGTTAAGGATAGCAAGTTGTTGGATTATGACTTTTTATAGCTTTTAAATAACTATAAGTTAGTAAAAGTTTAACTTTTTATTTTTTAAATAAATCTAATTTTAAACTAATACATATTTTTTAATAGTTGATTCTAAAATTTTTGAATTATGATTTTGATGTTATTGCTATTTGTAAAGAATCATTAGAATCACAATCCATAGGTTGGGGCCTTCTCGTAAGTTTAAGCATGTCTTTGGAATTTGATTTAGTCTTTTTTATTGAAATTTGCTAAAAATATAATTGTATGTAGAAAGAAAATTTTAAAAATTGCATATAAGTTTTTTTTTTTTTTTTTTTTTTTTTTTAATGAGAAAGAAAAACTGCATATAAGTAAACAAGCTAATAAGCAAAATGATGAAGGGAAAAAAAAAAAAAAAAAATTCCAAATGCAGTTTTAGGTAAGATTTTGGCTTTAACTTAGCTTGTGCTTCTTGTGGATTTGGTCTGAGCCCTTAACTAAACCAAGGTTATGAGGTGGTTGAAAGATTAGCCACAGGTTTCATCCACTTTGAGAAGTAGGTGAGTCGGTGGACTTTGAATTGGCAACAATATTGATAATTGGACTTTTCCTACTTTAGTTTTCTCAGCACAATTTAAAGTAAAGTGCTTGATGAGTTGCTTAATTGAAGTCCACATCTCATACATGAAAGCCAAAACACACACTTGCTCACGCTTGCCTCCACATTGACACATGTGGCCTCTCGATTGATCGTGCATGGCACACTCAGTCACGCACACAAACAAAGACAAAGATAGGCCAATAATATTGGACTCCCTGATGTTAATTGTCTGAGTGATGAGTCCTTTGGGAGGCTATATATTTTGGGCTAGAAATGGAACATTCCACAATATAGTTGGGGCCAATGTAATGGCAGCTGGTTTCTGCATTAAGTAACCCAATGTGGGGTTTGTCTTTTGGGTCCATGTCAAGTGGGTTTATTTTAGAGGAAGATGAGAAGAATAGAATGTAGTTGGTTGGTAAAACCAACACTTGGGTACAGATCTTGGCCCATTGGTACGGTACTAACCAGTTGATTTGCTATATTTTGATTATTTTCTTGGCTGGATTATGGGCTAGGAATCTAGCACTTCTTTCAACAAATCATTTAGAAAACTGTTTAAGGCCCTAAGTAGAAAAAAGATTTCATACACTTACACACAAATTCATGCTGCGTACTTCCTAGTAATGATCTAACTAAGAAACCGATTGGTTTTGATATAAGGATTCAAAAACATGCTCCTTATTTAATGGCAAAAGATTGAGTTTAGCTAACTTTAACTCATAATCTATCTATATATATCTAAAAGTGGTGTACTTCCTAGTAATGATCTAACTAAGAAACCGATTGGTTTTGATATAAGGATTCAAAAACATGCTCCTTATTTAACGGCAAAAGATTGAGTTTAGCTAACTTTAACTCATAATCTATCTATACATATATCTAAAAACTGAAGAGTAGCATTTATTATTGCTATGTTTCGGTTGAGCCATATTATCGACCATATCACCTTTTTTTTTTCCTTCATTTTTTAAACAATATTAATATATAAATAAATAGTGCAACTTTACACATTCTCTAAATCATTAAATCCAATTCAATATAAACAACCTTACACATTCTTTAACTTATTAAATCCAACTCACCATTAATTTAGCGTTCTTCCAATTCTCAACTCTTTATTTTCCCCCTTCAAAACCGTTTCACTCTTTTGCCCTTCAATTGCCACTCCTGTGATTAACTATATTATTTTTAACACTATAAATTTCCAGTTGCTCTCTCTACCTCTGCAAAAGTTGCCAAAGTGGCATCAGATTTGGAAAGTCCCTTTGAGGTGTGTTCTTTCCCTTCTTATTTTTTCTTTTCCCCCAATTTCAGTTTTTCTATTGGATTTCTAAAGTTTGTAACTAGATGATATGCATTTTTGTGGGTTGCTGACAATGTGATCACTTTGGGACTATGGGTGGCTAGGATTGGTTTGTCGATTATGAGAAGGGTTTTCAAGAATTAGAAATCTTTACAACAACTTCTTACTTCATATTCATGTTGTACAATTTTTATTTTATATTTGTGTTTTACCCATTCAATTTTTTTATCTTTGACATTTTAGTTTTCTTACATTTGACATTTGTTTAACTCTATGTATAAAAAAAGAAGAAAAGAAAACCAAAGTTTAATTTATTTACCTATGATAGTTTTGAAACATTTTTTGACTCAATGGTTCTTTTTTGTTGTGGGACCTTTCTCAATTTTTGTTTGGCTTCGATAAATATTGTCTTTAGCACACTTTTTCTTATTATGTGCAGCACATAATAATTTGATCTTGTAGTCTAATAGACAATAAAAAATCTACCTCAAAATTTTGGTCAGAAGGGAATAGAAAATCTCAAAACATGATTGGGGGTTTAATTTTTATCTGATTTTGATAATGTTAAATGTGGAATTTGGTTCTTGTAGGGTTTAGGATTATTGACCTAGATACATGAGTTCGACAATGAAGGTTTCTTAAGTGGCTAGAGACATTTCTAAGGAACTTTAAGAGAAGAAAGAAAGTTTTTTTTTTTTTTTTTTTCAAATCTTCCATTATTATATATAGTATAGATATATATAGACATTGTTTTTGGTTTTTGATTCTTCATTAATTTCATGATTTAGTTATTAAAAAAAAAATCAAAATAATAGAACGGAAATGAATAATACTTTTAAAAATAGTTCACTTTTTAAGGAGAACAAATTATTTTCAATACTTTTTAGAGAATAAATTATACATTATACTATATTACAAAATAATTATATATTCCCATACATCGCGTGGGTCTGCGATTAGTATTTCATAATTCTAGTCTTATCTTCTTTTCTTAGACAACAATAGCTTGCAAAAAAATTACCTTAATCTTGAATGTTTTATCAAACATGATAGTTGATGATACTAAAGATTTAGATTTATTTTACAAACGAAAAGTTTAACAGAAGTCTTATATAATAAACAAATTTCCTCAAATGATGTAGTAAGTTTCAATATTATAAATTATTTCTAAATACATGTACTGCTTACAAAATTTTGTGTCAACCCATTGCTGTTTGCTACTTAATTTTTATTTCACCTATTTCTCCCGGGTTATTTTTTTCCCCCTTGGACATATGGATTATTTTTGTCTATTTGAGAAAAAGGACAAAGGCCTTTATGTGGCATTCAGTCAATAAACATTCATCTTCATTATCTTATATATCCAAATCCAATGAGAGGTCCAAATAATCCAAGCATGAAGCACCACTTCAAGCTTTGCTTCTACACCTCAAAAATGAACTTTATCCCAAAAGGAACACATCCACTAATCAACCATGTACCATGCAAACTTGCAACCCCTTATGATCAGCAAGTCAATGTTATAAAAAGTCAATATCTAGTTAAACAAACTAATCTTATTGGTGGACTGTTTTTCTCCAGTGTACTGCACTGTACCGTATCAATGTAACTTTATTAGAAGCAGAGTAGCTCTTGAAAAGCTCTGTTTCATTACTATACTATACTTGCTTGAACTCTGAGCACCAATTAGCTATCATGGCCAAGCCAGTTTCAATTGAGGTGTGGAACCCAAATGGAAAATACAGAGTTGTCAGCACCAAACCCATGCCTGGAACTCGCTGGATCAAGCTCTTAATTGAACAAGATTGTCGGGTCGAAGTAATTTTCTTGTTCTCAGTCTTTTTTACTCTTCAAGTTTGAATCTTTTTGAAGAATTCAATGTGAAGTTGATGGAGATTTGTTCATGTTCATCTAGATATGCACACAAAAGAAAACAATATTGTCAGTGGAAGATATCATTGCTTTGATTGGTGATAAGTGTGATGGAGTGATTGGACAGGTAATGTTAATTTCATGAATGAAAACAGGTCAGAAATGATATTCTTTTGTTTTGTGAATCTGGGGTTCTTTATTTTGTGTGTTTTGTTTTCGGGTTGTTGAATTGTGCTTGGTTATGTGTTCTAGTTGACAGAAGACTGGGGGGAGGCACTGTTTTCAGCATTGAGAAGAGCAGGAGGCACAGCTTTCAGTAACATGGCAGTTGGTTATAACAATGTTGATGTCAATGCTGCTAACAAGTATGGTGTTGCTGTTGGAAACACCCCTGTAAGTTTTTCTTGGTTTTGTGTTAGTATGATGTTTTCTTTATTATAATAACAGTCTACATGTGTACTTTGTGCATGTGTTTACATACAGATATATGATATTACTGAATGCAACATGCTTGATCATATGGCTATGAGCAGTGTATTATGATGATAACAGATATTGAGTACCATGCTAGTGTTATGATTTATGGTTAAATGATCACACTTGTTTATCAGGTTAAGTTTTTGGCGTAAGTTTTATTTTATTATATTATTGAGGGCATGTGGTACTAAATTTGAACCTTGCCTTCACTTTACTGCATAATTAAAAACTCATCATGGTTAAATGATTAGGGAGGTCGATATTGGTTTAGTTTGTTGGAAAAAAAGAGGTCGATATTGAAATCAATTTATTGCTCATATGGTTAGGGAGTACTTACAGAGACAACAGCAGAGCTGGCAGCTTCACTTTCTTTGGCAGCTGCTAGAAGAATAGTTGAAGCTGATGAGTTCATGAGAGCTGGCTTATATGAAGGATGGCTTCCTCATCTGTATGATTGCTATTATATACAGATTTCACTACATTTCTTGTATTTTCATAGTGATAAGCTTCTGATGATCAAGAAAAATGCATGATTTGGGCCTCGTTTCTCTGATAGGTTTGTGGGAAACTTGCTTAAAGGACAGACTGTTGGGGTGATTGGAGCTGGACGTATTGGATCTGCTTATGCTAGAATGATGGTAATTCCTAATTATTTGATTTATAAATTGAGTGTCTCAAAACTTTATGTAAATTCACTTGATTGAGTTGAATTTGTTGGATTCCTAATGGATAAGTTATTAAGTTTATTACTCCAGCAATAACTATATGTGGATTTGATATCTGGCTAAACTACCAAGTGCTGGCTCCATTAGAAATGATTGGTTTGAGTTTTGGGGTTGTAAAGTTCACCATGGAGAATGTTATTATATTATTCTCAGCTGTTGACATCAAGATACCAAGTTATTGAAGACAACTGTCTTATTGCTATCCATTCTATAACACAACAAGTGTTACTATTTATACTTCAGTGTAGGTTGTGATGCTTTATCAATTGGAAATCATACTACTTAAAAAGTTTGTTAATATTTCAAAAAAAAAAAAAAAACTTCTTATTTTACCGAAGTTTTCAATTTGATGTTCTTAGGTTTTTTTTTTTCCTTGCTGATCTGTGCAACTTGTGAGTTGATTCTCACTGCCTATAACCAAAATTTGTATAAGAATGTAGTAAGCTATTTTGATGGGAGTATATTGGTTCTACTGTAACAGGTTGAAGGATTCAAGATGAACCTGATTTACTATGATCTTTACCAGTCCACACGCTTAGAAAAGTTTGTTACAGGCATGTCTCAGTCAACCGTTGATGTTTAGAAGCTTTGTACTCCCTTAGGCTTATGATTATGCCTTCCTGAATTGCAGCTTATGCTGAGTTCCTAAAATCTACTGGTGAAAAACCTGTGACTTGGAAAAGGGCAGCCAGCATGGATGAGGTGCTTCGAGAGGCAGATGTGGTAAGATTTCACACTGAGAATTTAATGTGCCTTTCATTATCTTAAGTTTGATTTAAGGCTTCAGTAAAATCAGATGTTATTGGCACTCCCTGTAGATAAGTCTTCACCCAGTTTTGGACAAAACCACTTTTCATCTGATCAACAAAGAAACACTTTCAAGGATGAAGAAGGTAAGATCTAAAAAAAAACATTTCATTTTTCTTTACAAGTTGTGTGATTTATCAGATATATCTACTCCCTTGCTAAACGATATGAACTCTATATTTTAGGAAGCAATACTTGTGAACTGCAGTAGGGGGCCTGTCATTGATGAAGTAGCTCTTGTGGAACATTTGAAAGAGAATCCTATGTTTCGAGTTGGTCTTGATGTGTTTGAGGTGAGCCATACCTTCTGTGTCTTGAAATTAGTTCCACTGCTAGAAGAAAATTATATTCAAGTTAACATAGAATTCATCTAATTGACATCGTTTTTTAAGGATGAGCCCTACATGAAACCTGGGCTTGCTGACATGAAGAATGCTATTGTGGTACCTCACATTGCTTCTGCTTCTAAGGTAATTAGATTTACAGACAAGATGGTGGAAACATATCAATATGTCCCCCTGTATCAGCCTGCTTCTTTTAAGGTTACTTAGTGACATTAGTAACAATCGTCCCTCATCATTTATGCAGTGGACTCGTGAGGGAATGGCAACACTGGCAGCTCTGAATGTACTGGTATGCACCTGTAAAGTCAAAATGAAAAAAAAAAAAGATATCACTAATTAAGTTCCATTTCAACTAGCCTTTGTTCTTCTGGTGTGGCTTGTGATTGACAGTGACTTGATTATATTATAGGGAAAGATTAAGGGATATCCAATTTGGTCTGATCCAAATAAAGTAGAACCATTCCTAAACGAGAATGTTCGACCACCAGCTGCATCTCCAAGCATTGTCAATGCTAAAGTCTTAGGTAATAGTATCTTTCTGACACTGCTAAAATTATAGTCTGTAGCTCTCTCAAGTCTTACCTTCAAGTTTTGTTTTATTACAGGTTTGCCTGTTTCGAAGCTATAAATATGGATGCTGATCATATAAGGGCCTTCTAGTGCAAATTGTCTGATTCTTTGGATGTTTGAGCATGGGCTCTTGTGAGATTGCTTCTCTGAGGAGTACTGATAACTTGTATATTTGCATATGAGGTGCTGGTGATAATGTGTATCTACTTTACTATCTTATATTACTGGCTGTAATATCATGCCAATGCAATGGATTTGGAATTATTAGGTTAATTTTAAGCCCTTTTTCACTGGATGGTGGCTTTATTTTGAAGTTTTCATTTTTTTTTTCTTTTTTTTGGGGTGCAATTTCAGGTTTAGTCATATATACCATACATAGTTTCTTTGCCATTGTTTTTTCACAATTGCAGACTAGCAGTAGATTAGCTTTATTGTATTGACTATTTATTTTTGTTCCCATATAACCAAAAAAATTAAGAGACCATACTCCAATTAAAGGCCTAAAGACAGTAAAGGTTGTGATCACCAATGTAACTTGTCTTACATTGGACAAATCTTCCCTTTTCTTATCCTGGGTAATCTATATCTTCCTTGTTCCATCAATGAGATGCTATTGCTTTTTTCTTTTCCTATAAAGTCTAAACCAAATTTCCTACTCTTAGACGATGATAAATTACCATTTGTCTCAAAAAACCTATCAATTAACCATTAAAACACATATCTAATAAGTCTTCTCAAAAAAAAAAAAAAAAAAAACACATATCTAAGTTCATATTCATATTTTAATAAAAAACCTAACCGTTAAGAAATGTTTTGTTTTCATAAATGTACATCATAGGATTTGAAAAAAGAAAATTTGTGAAATTAAAATCCGTTAATATTTACGGAATGCAACAACACCAATAACAACTAAGCCTAAGTCTTAATCTAGACCACAAATCCTTGATAGATTAGTTAGGGTGACCACATACACTCTTTGCTCATTCTTTACGCATTATTTATTTATTTATTTACTTGGCTTCTTTAAGCTAATATGCATGTCCAACATGTCAACCATTAGGCTGCAGGTCTTATCTTGGTAAGCTATGAAAAATTATTATTATTATTATTATTATTATATATATATATATATATACACACAATTGTGCAAGACTTAGGTATAGTACTTAGTATTGTTTCTTAGATTCCTCTCTTAAGATTTTTCCATGTGACTTTTTTCTAATAGGATAAAAGTGTATTTTTTAATTAACTACTAGTCTACTACATGACAGAATCATAAGAATGGAACTTCAAAATAGTGCTTAAGATATTGTACATAAGTTTTGTCTAATATAATTTATGAATTATATTTAAAAAATTAAATAACACATCATAGTTCAACCTCGACTAAACCTTGATCCAATTTCAAAAGTCTTGAATCTTTCTATTTTTCCAATTCTTTGAACAATCCCGATTTTAAAACCAATGTGAAAGACTCTTTTTTTTTTGTGTGTCTAATACAATTTATGAATTATATTTAAAAAATTAAAGGGGAAAACGCAAAACTAACCCTCTATGTTTCTTCTGATTTCATTTTAGTCCTCTAACTTTGCATTTGTTCATTTCATTCCTCTAATTTTCAAGTTTATTCAATTAAGGTTTTTCCATCAACTTTTGTTATATGTTGTAGTTTATTTTTCAATTATATAAATTTTTTTTCAAAATTTTTAAATTAAAAAAATTCAATTAATGATTGAAAAATATTTTCCAGATTTATTTTTCAAAATTTTTTAATAAAAGTTAAGGAAAAGACTTTAATTGAATAAATTTGAAACTTAGAGAATTGAAATAAAAATTAGAGAACATCATAGTTCAACCTCAACTAAACCTTAATCTGATCTCAAAAGTCTTGAATCTTTCTATTTTTCCAATTCTTTGAACAGTCCCAATTTTAAAACCAACGTGAAAGACTTTTTTTTTTTTTTTGTTGAGAGAATCTAGATTCAAGACTTGCGTGGACTTAATTTCGTTGTATCACCCAAAAAAAAGCATGTAAATTTTTATTTTATTTTTTAAAAAATTATATAACTTCTAGATACTTCTATATCGCATTTACTTCTTAAATAAAATAAAAATCAATGAAAATTAACTTCGTCACGAGTCCTATACGACAAAGGATAGGTTTGTTAAGTAGCCTACACAAAAACGACGCCGCCTCAGTCTCCTTATTCTCTTATAAATACCTCACCCACATTCAACTCTTTCTTCCACAACTTCCAATCTCTCTCTCTCTCTCTCTCTCTCTCTCTCTCTCTCTGTTTTGAACTGTGAAAACAACAATGTCTTCGTCTGAGAAGGTGGTGGAGAAGATGATAACGCTGGTGAGCTCAGACGGCGAGACATTCGAGGTTGAAGAGAAGGTGGCGATGGAGTCACAGACGTTAAAAGGCATGATCGAAGACGACTGTGCAGACAGTGCAATCCCATTGCCCAACGTCGCAAGCCAAACCCTCTCACGCGTTATCGAGTACTGCAAGAAACACGTCGAGGCTGCTTCTGAGTCTGAGGTCGATACCTCTTACTCTTACGACAAGACGTCCAACAATTCTCTCACTGCCTGGGATGACGAGTTCGTTAAGGACATTAAGGTCGACCAGAACATCCTCTTCGATCTCATTCTGGTATGTTTTCTTTCTTTTCAAGATGACCCTTTGGATGCTGAGAAAAACAAGTGGGTGAATTCTTTGGAACTTTGGATGTAATTGAGAAAAACAAGTGAGTGTCAACCGGTAAATTCTTTGGATGCAATTAAGAAAAACAAGTGAGTATCAATTGGTAAAGTCTCTGATGGTTGTATAAGAGATTTGATATATAATCTTTACCTATACCAAAAACTAATTTAATGCCTTAATCTAATAATAAAAAGTTATTATTAAAAACAGATGTTATAGATGAAAACTCTTTCAATATATATATTGATATTTTAATAAAGTTTCATTGTTGTTTTTATTTCTGTTTTTGTTTTAATTGATGATGCATAAAATAAAACATTGATTGAGAGGTTGAAGTTTTGTAATTTGTTTATCTCATTGCTTTAGTTTTAATTTGTATTATAGTTATTTCTTGGGCATGGAAGGAATTTTTAGTTTCATCATGGTCAAATAACAGTCTTTTTCTCTTGATGATTGATCAATTGTTTAAGAAACTTGGAGCTAATTAACTTGTTACAGTCATTGTTAGTTGCTATGAACTCATGCACACATGATACATGGCTGGTTTTATTTATGGATAGGGTACGTTGCTATAGGAATATTTTAACTTGGAAATTCTTGTACTCTATATATTGTGGTTTAGTTTACTTCTATGGTATCTTTTTGGTGTTTGTTGTGTGCTCTACCTTAATATGAAGGACATGTTGTATTGACAGTATTCATTTACTTTCACTCTTTTATCTTACTGCTATCATTATCTTCTCTAATTTTGTATCCATTGTCTTACTTGGTGGATGTTACTCCTATTTTCAGGCGGCCAACTTTCTAAACATTAAGGGACTCTTGGATTTAACTTGCAAGACCGTGGCAGACATGATGGAGGGAAAGAGTTTACCAGAGATTCGCAAGATGTTTCACATCATAAATGATTATACTCCAGAAGAAGAAGAGCAAGTTCGGAAGGAGAACCAATGGGCATTTGAATGATGATACTATTTTTATCTTTATTTTTTATTTTTTTGAGAATCTGAGTGATGATACTTGATACAATGATAGTTCAGCTTTTGTTAGAAATCTCGTGTTGTTATGCTTTTAATAAACCTTAAACACATAGCTTCATTAATTTGTTTGTCAAAATGTGTTAAGATTTCTTATCATTATTTTATATATTGGCTTCGGTGTTTGCTATTTGCATGTTGTTTTTGCTTGCCTATGAGTACATAGCTTTAATTTTTTTTTTTTTTTGTTAAGAATACTAAGTATTTTTAACACACACATATAAAGAGAGGAGAGAAGGTGAGTACATAGCTTTAAATAGCACTTGGCCGATAGTGTATATCTGACAATTAAATTATGGTGCTAATTAACATATGGTAAGAGCTCATAATCTTAATGTCGTCAACATATTATTTGGCTAGGCAATTTTTTTTTTAAGAAGAATTTGGCTAGGCAATAAAGATTTCATATTTGTCATCTCTATATATTAAAAGGATTTAGAAAGTTAGTTATGATTTTAAAAAAATGTCAAAAATACCCTTAATTTAATTAGATAATCCTTATTCTTAAAAAATAAAAAATAGGGTTAAAATTGTAATTCAAAAAAATTAAGAAAAAAAAAACTACCGGATAAATATTTTTCCTAAAAATTAGCACACTTTCTACTTAAATATGTCTTACACATATTTGATATATTTTTTCTTAAAAAGTAGTAAACATTAAACTAGCGGTTTACAGTTCACTCCATTTTAAATCCTAAATTTTAGTTTCTTAAAAATTCCTTCCTATGTAACCTCATTAACAATAGATAAATTCATGTTGAAAAATTACATTAAACTCAAAATAAAAAAAGAGCCTCATCACATGCTGAGGCTAGTATTTATTAAGGTATAAACTAATTATATGATACTTAATTCCTGGGTTTTAGAAACAATTTAGTGTGATAACAAGGTATAATTTAGGTTTGGTATATGTTCGCCAAAAAAAAAAGGGTTTGGTATCTGCTATTTGCATGGTGTTTTTGCTTGCCTACGCCAACGAGCTCATAATTTTGATGAGTTCTCCTATTACATGTTTATTAAGCTGATGTGATTATTATTACTAATTTTTTTGGGTGAGACATAATTTATTAGTGTGATAATTTGAATGTTCCTTTTTTGCCTATGCCACATACCATATAAGTTAGTGCAACAATGTTGATGGTTAAAATGCTTTGGAAGTTGAAGGGTGGAAATTTTATATTTGATTCTTTTTCAACTGTTAATTATCAAATTCTTATTTCATCCACTCTTGTCCACTGCATGACCATCTTCAACCTGAATATTTTCATTTTTATTTTATCAAAACGATATTTGGATTCTTGAGTAGGCGTGGAGCATGCCTATATATCAATCCTTATATCATACAATTTTTAAATTTTTTAGAACATATATATAGTATGTTTAAATCACACTTTTATTGCCTTTCAATTTTATCTATAAAATAAAATATTGAAGATTACAAATTTTTGCCAAAAAAATTATTGATACAAAATTTTTGACACAAATTTTTACTAAAAAAATTATTGAAATATTGGAAGAAACTAATAACAAATGCACCACATGCATAATTGTTTAGAAGCTACTAAAATTTGATCCTTTATGCAAATCTATTGTGACAAGAAACTCATGTGTGTCTATTGTGACAAGAAACTCACGTGTGTAATTGCTTATAGCTTGTTAGGGGTGAATGTGATGTAGGACAAATTAGGGATTTGTCTAACATTTCACGTGTAATTGCTTATAGCATGTTAGGGGTGAAACTGATTGTAGGAAAAATTAGGGATTTGTCTAATGTTTAGCTATGATGGGTTTAGGGTTAGGAAAGAAGAAGAATTAGAGAGAAGTTAGGGCTGTTTAGGGGTGAATGTGATGTAGGACAAATTAGGGATTTGTCTAACGTTTAGCTGTGGTGGGTTTAGGGTTAGAAAAGAAGAAAAATTAGAGAGAATTTAGGGATGTTTAGGGGATGTGTGAACAGTAATCTTATGTGCCTATTGCTCAAAACACTTAATTTTATTAATAAACTCATTCTACTCCTTGAATACATTGAGCACCATGTACATATACTCATTCTACTCTTTGAATACATTGATGTGATGTTTGGTACAGGGTAATATTTTAGGATTCTCAGGAATATTTAAAAATTCTCATATTTGGTTGCATATCACACTAAGGAATCTAATGTTAGGGAATTTGGACTCCCCCTTTAATCTCCTTTCAGTAGAAATGTGGATTTCCTTTAAAACAGGTGGGTATCCAGATTCCCAAGCTTAAAGGAAATTGTATTTTTTTTTTTTAATAAATTGACAATTTTAACTCTTTTCCCTTATCATTTAAGCATTTGAGATAAAATATAAAACAAATCATCAATATCTTTTCCTCTTCCTGCCAAAACAACATAAACAAGATAGACAATTCTGTTGATATATTCATATTTTCTTCCAGTTTTAATGAATTTGTCATAATTTATAGTTTATATTTTGTTTTTCATTATTTATTTAGAGGAAGATTATTATTATTATTCCTAAGAATAAACCAAGCATTATAATCTCACGTTCCTAAGAATCTTATTAGATTACCGATTAAACCAAACATAGGAATAGTTACATTCTTAGGTATCTAGAATGTAAGGCATCACATTCTTAAGAATTTAGATGACAGGAGTAATGTGAATTCCCACGTACCAAACGCTACTTGAGTGTACTAGGAGTGTTAGGATTCCTAATAGTACAAGGATTACTATTTAACCCTAATAAATTAAACCAAAGCTCATATATAAAGACCCATAATTAAATAAGACTCATTAATAAAACTCATGGCCTATAACTATGAGCCATACCCAACAATCGTAAAATTACGAGAATACCCTTAACTCAAGAGTAACCAAATAAAATATAAAAACTTAATTAAATATCATAGATACTTATTCTTGAGCTTTGCCTTAGCCTTAGGCTTCCAAAGAAAATATCATTTCTTTAACCATGTTATGATTTCGCCATCAATTCTCCCTTCTGAAAATAACTTGACTTCGGCAAGTTAGGAGTTGGACCAAGAATGACATCAGAAGGTACAATTTTCTAAATAAGGAAGGAACTCTTCTTTAACTTCAAGTTTGGCATGTCTCTTGCCGCCAAAATTGGGAATTGAGCCCATTTTTCAAACAATATAATTAGTAAGCATGGTTTCAAAACTATATTTTTTAGTAACATCTCGAGTCTAAAAGACTCGATTTCCATGGTCTGATCACGTCCGATGTGGCATTTTTTCCACATGGCGACCACCTAGAAATCAAGTCTTTAAGACTCGATTTATAAGCCAACCCTACAAAACAAGTAAAATCATGCATCTTCAGCCTCCTTCTCATCAAAGAAGAAAGAGAGAGGGAAAAAAAAAACCAGAAATAGAACCAAGAAACAGAACACCGGTGCCGCCACCGAGACCCAGGTCACGCGACCCAGGCCAGCACGGCCTGGGTCGCACGGCCCTGTGGTCAGAGTGGGTTGCGCAACCCAAGCTGCACTGCCCAAGCCGTGCGGCCAGGGTCGCGCTGCCCAGCTTGCATCTCCATTTCTTCTTCTTCTTCTTCTTCTCTCTCTCTCTCTCTCTCTCTCTCTCTCTCTCTCTCTCTCTCTTTCTTTCTTTCTGCGTTTTTGCTGTTTCTGCATTTTGGGTCTTCTGAGTAATAATGATTGTAATTATTTTTGGGTTATAAATTAAGTCTTAGAGACTCGATTTCCAGGTAGACGTCATGTGGAAAAAATACTACATCAGACGTGATCAACCCATGAAAATCGAGTCTTTAAGACTCGATTTATAGGCCCTAAATCGAGTCTCTTAGACTCGAGATGCTAGTAAAAAATATAGTTTGAAAACGTGGCCTACTAATTATAATGTTTGAAAATCAAGGTTAATTTCCCATTTTGGCCGTCTCTTGCATATGTAAGAATGCACTTCTTGTTGGCTTTAACAAAAGAATAAGTATTGGCATGTCTAGCATGGTGTGCATCGCGATCCCATATCCATGGCCGACCCAAAATTATGTGACAAGGCTTAACGAGCAGCACATCACACATAACAATCTCCTTAGGCTTGTCAATTTCAAAAGTGACTAAGCACTGCTTATCAACCTTCAACTTTGTGTTTGTGACCCATGCGACATAATAAGGATTCAGGAGTGGCTCTACTTTTAATTCCAATTTTTGCAATATTGCATTAATTCCAAAGAACATATTTGTTTCTTGCAATTAACTCGAGTTTGAAAAACCTTTCCCTATTATTTGTATAAATTTTATATTTGATTCCTTTTTAGCTATTAATTGTCAAATTCTTATTTCATCCACTCTTGCCCACTATATGATTTTTGGATTTTAATTCTTTGAGGGCAAAATTGTGTGGTAGAATGGATTCACTATATGCTCTGATTAATTTGTTCAGGCTAAAATTTACAGGCATATATGGAAGAAAAGTCGATGGGAAAAATTAAAAATATTAGTTAGATTCTAACACGACTAGACCGTCTACTCTTGTTATAATCACATAGAGCTATCTATTAAAGTTTGGGGAAAAATTACAAGTTTGAAGAAATATATACTTACCGGCTCCCCTCCTCAAATTTTAAAGTTTCGACTCAAAAAAAATTTATATAAAAAAGTTAGAAAATATAGAAATTTATATTAATTGGTTCCTAAAATTTTGAACTAATCCAAAAAACCCCAAATTCAACTAGTAAAGTCTCTAATAGTTGTATAAGAGATTTGAGTTTCAATCCTCACCTACACTAAAAACTGATAAATGTCTTAATCTGATAATAAAGAACTCTTATCAAGAGCGGACAAAAACATTACCCATCATCCATTGCTCAGCCCATCAACCCTCCAAATAAAAAACCCATTTTATCCTTTAACAAATCCCTAATTAATTACCAATATATATAAACAGTTCTTAAACAAATCCCTAACTACCCAACTCTGTCTTACTCTTCATTGCAAGTGGTATATCTCACTCTCACTCTCTTTCTCTGTGATATACTCTACAATGGCTTGTGTATTTGTGTAAAGTGGTTTGACTTGAAAAGTCCCCTGATTCATAGTAATTAAATCAGGCGCAATACCTTAAATATTTCACTTGATCTCAAACCGTGTTGAGTTATACTAAATATTATTTATAATATGATATACTTGATAACAATGTTTGAAATATAATAATATATAATGGCATTAGTTGTACTGAAGAGGTTTATGCCCAAAAAAAAGTACTCTCAAATGCTGAAACTTTAGTATTGAATCCTCTAAAAAGGATAATAAAAAAAAAGTATCTTTAGTTTAGTCTTCTTATTTAACAATGATTATGAAATGTGCATTTTTTTAAAAATCATCAAACCTGTCAAAATGAAGTTTTGTATTAAAATGAGACTTGAGTTTTTGAGTTATTGTTTAACTATATAGAAAAAAAGACGGCTTAAAGATTCAGTTCAAATGAATTGTAAATGATTTTAATACTATGAAATATCATAAGACACAACTTTATTGAGTCAAATTTTTTTTTTTGTTTTTTGTTTTTTTGTGTCCTAAGTTTAATTTTTAAAATTTTTTTTTCTAGGAATCTTGGCGCCCTGTAATAATTTCCTGGCTCCCCAATTAAGATTATATACATGCACAAGAGAAAACGATATTATCACAAATTTGAAGTAGTGACGATATGAAATGTATTTTGAAAAGAAAAGGCTAATTTCTATCCCTATGGGGTATGTTTTATTAGCTTATTTTATAAAAAAAATATAAAGTAAGCACAATTGTATTACATAATTGGCATTGAAAATAAGCAAAAGCCTTGATCTGTGTTCATTTGGCATTGAATTATAAACCAACCTTTTGCATTTAGCTTTTAAAACTTCACATTTTTTTTTAAATATATTTTCTCACTATTGTAAAGTACAAATTTATTTTAACACAATTTCAGCAAAAAATTGAATAAATTGTCCCAAAAGGAAGAGAGTCACCTTTAACAGAACCTTATGAAAACTAGTTTCAGCATCTTGCACATTATCAACCGTAGCACAAATTAATAAATAATTGACATCTTATCATTTTATTACGTTTTCTTTTACGTATAGAGTATATATATAGTACATCTTTGGGATGTGAGACCTACATCTTTTCAATGTATCACACCATAAAAGTTAAAAAAATATGCTAGGATCTAGTAGAAATTTAGAATAAGAAAAAGACTATTTTTTTTTCTCAAAAAAAAAAGAAAAGAAAAAGACTATTTTAAGGAATGTGTGTTTAGGATAAATCATATTTTGATATTTGAAGGCAACAAGCTTTTTACTTTTGATGCTTTCTTGGTGGGTAGGTCAGATTAATTGGTTGCTCGATATTGTGTGCAAAGTTTTTTGCTTTTTATTTTGATTTTTTTTTTAAAGTTTATAATTTTGGTTTTAAATAAATTAACTAAGATGTACATTATAAATTAATAAAATTTGAGAGTATGCTCATATTAATCATGATGGTTGCAAGTTGAATGCATTTGTTTGGCCAATCTTAGATTTATTTATTTTTTATTTTTTAAACTACGCACAATAAAAAATACAACAAGTGCAGCATCCTAAATAGTTGTCGTGTTGATAGTTGTCACAAGGGCATTGTTAGCCAAATTCATTTATTCACCAACCTAACAGGATAGATAATGAAATATACAATAACTCTAATGAATGGTTGAATCAACTGAAACGTAAAATATATATTTAAAAAAAATAGTTTAAATATAATATGGAACCCATAAAACATATTATATTAGGTGCAACAACAACCTAATCCCGCAATTAATATTCCTCAGCATAAAGTGAATATCAACCACTATGATAAGGTGAGAATTATTCTCATTATTAATACTATCATGGTAACCCTTACCAAACAAAAATAATTTGCCGCTTTTTTTTAGCCTCTAAGTAATAATAGTAAGAACTCAGCATATAGGATACTATCAAACTTAGTCTAATGTACACCATTGTCTAGAATCATGTGTAGCCACATTTCATCCCTTTAATAAGTTTATTTTGTAGTACCATGATAAAAACACCCTCCGCATGGAATGCAAAGCTCGAAGTTAAGAGCAAGGTGTTTGATCAAACCACTATAAACCAAGAAATTCATCTTGTAGTACTATGAAATAAACATCCTCCGCATGGAATGCAAGGCTCGAGGCCAAGACGAGATGTTTACCTCACACCACTATGAACCGACAATGGAGGCCGTGAGATCCAACCCTTGTATCTCTCTCCCACTAGAAATTTTAAAACAAGTGGATTGTGTTGAAATCATTGTGATCTAATCACAATTTTAACCCTACACATTAAATGTGTTTAATTGTTTAAATTCAATGTGATGTAACTAAGTCACGTCATAATACTGTAACGAACATTCGTGCAATCACAAAGAAGTTTAATCTTGTAATCCGTGAAGTAAATACCCTCCGCATGGAATGCAAGACTCGAAGTCAAGACAAGGTATCTATCCACATTACAATAAACTTAACAAAAGGGTTATTTCAGCACTCCCACTCATTATTTGGGTTTTTCTTTAAATAATTGTGATCCCATCATAACTAATAACCTTGCACTTGTTGAAGACTCTAATCTTATTAGAATCACTAACTAAAATGGAAGTCCTAAACTATTTAGGATTCCTTAAACACTAATGGATCAAAAATTAGTTTTATAGAACTCTATCCTTAACTTATTTGATTAAGAATTTTAATCTCATTAGAAACTATATACCTTTTTGTGTGGGCCAATTTTGCCCTGGGTTCCAACAGTGTAAAGGGAAAGGCCCGGCCCAATATCTTGTATGAAGAGATACAAACATCCGAGGACGACCAGCCGAGGAACGGATAAAATTACCATCCGAGGAGAGGTGCAGCATGTTAGCAAGGAGTGGGGACTGTGTCCGAGGATGATGGTCACCTCGGAACTTTTGTCTGAGGTGCCTGGTTAACTTGTTGATCACTCAGAACAGTGCCCAGGACAATCTTATAACGGCACAAAGGGGAAAATATCCAACAAAAAGTAATGGTAGAAAATGGCAAATATCTAGTGGTGCTGTCACCTCCGCATTAAATGTCTCCCAGCTAACCTTCTGGCCGCATTAATGTGGAGGTGATACCTGAACAGTGAAGGAGCAGCTTTCCAGCTAAGGATGGAAGATTCAAGAGAAGGTGAGAAAAAAAGGCAGAAAAGCTATGATATATAAGGCGAGGAAAGACAGAAGGAAAGGGGATCGGAAATAGGTGGAGAGAAAAACGGAAAGAGAAAAATCATATCTTTAGGGCATGTCCGAAGAGGATTGAGGGTGAGATACCACGTTCGTACCTTAGACCTTTTTTACACTAAAACCCAATATTTTGGCCCAAGATCAGACTAGCTCTTTTTCCTGCACTCTACAAATTCATTGTTTGGGCTACGTGGGCCTGGATCCCTTCCTGTTTTGGATCCAAGTCGAATCTGGTCCTTACAATTGGCGCCGTCTGTGGGGAATTGCTTGATCTGATCAGAAAGAGATTTGGGTTTAGTGCGTAAAATGGAAGAATCAGGTTCGCATCAACCAACGGTAGGGCCACATCAGGGTGAGGATAATCCGCACCAGGCAGCATCAGGAGGGTCGCAGCATAACTACTCGGGGGCCCACCCTCACCAGAGAGGAGCTCATGAGCAAAGTGGGCAAACCATGCACACTAATAGAAGTCAATCACGCGGGAAAAGTCGCGTGTCCCATGCAGAGAATGAGAGGGACATGCAACACGAGATAGATGAATTGAAGAAGAAGTTACATCGCGCGCGGCGAAGACGGGCACCATTTGAACCGGAGTCTTCATCTGAGGATACAGAGGATGACACATATAGGCAAAGATCTAAAACTCCACCTAGTGAAACCTTCTCCGGCGATGAGGACTATAATGATTATAGACGGAAAGGTAGAAGTACTTTGCAGAAAGGTCTAGGGAACAAAGCTATGAATGAGGCTTTGAGTCAAGTGGCCAAGTCGCCCTTCACACGACGGATTGAGGGCGCCAGCCTTCCTCGGCGATTTAACCAACCAACCTTCTCTCTTTATAATGGCCGAACGGATCCTGTGGAGCATGTAAGCCATTTTAATCAAAAAATGGCCGTCCACTCGAAGGATGAGGCTCTAATGTGTAAGATCTTTCCGTCCAGCTTGGGTCCAATGGCAATGAGATGGTTTAACGGCCTTAGGGCAAATTCTATTGATTCTTTTAAGAAGCTTACCCAGTCCTTTGGCGCCCGCTTCATCACGTGCAGTAGGGTACCTTTACCCTTAGGATCCTTGCTGTCGATGTCCATGCGGGATGGGGAGACTTTGAAAGCCTACTCGGATAGGTATTGGGAGATATTTAACGAGATAGATGGAGACTATGATGACGTGGCTATTAGCACGTTTAAGGCAGGGTTGCCGGCGGAGCACGACTTGAGAAAGTCTCTCACTGGTAAGCCTGTCACCAGTGTACGCTTGCTGATGGATAGAATTGATAAATACAGGAGAATTGAGGAAGATCAATCCCAGGGTAAAGGGAAGCCGAAGGTAATCCTCCAGGAGAGGAGGGATCCCAGGTCGGACCGGCCGCAAAACAATCGTCCTCGGAGAGACTTTTTAGGGCAACCTGCATCCGCCAATACTCAAGCGGTCAATGTGGTGTTTCGAGAGCCGGTGCAGAAAGTATTGGAGAAGGTAAGGAATGAACCGTTCTTCAAGTGGCCGAATAAGATGGCAGGAGATCCAAACAATCGTAACCAAAATCTGTATTGCCAATACCATCAAGATCATGGTCACGCTACTGAGGATTGTCGGAACTTATGGGATCATTTAGAACAACTGGTCCGAGAAGGGAAGTTGAAGCACTTACTGCACCACTCCAGTGGCCGAGGAGGCCAGACTGGCGCAGCATTTCAGGGAAACCCTGAGTCCAAGCCCCCTCTGGGGACCATCAATGTTATATTCGCCGCTCCAGGCAGGACTGGATCCTGCCCGACCAGGGTAATGTCAGTATCACATTTCACCGATGGTGAGCCTAACTCCACGCCGAAGAGAGCCAGGGCGAATGTCCCTTTAGTGTTGAGTTTTTCAGAGGCGGACAAGCAAGGAACCATACAGCCGCACGACGATGCTCTGGTGGTTACTCTTCGAATTGGTGGATATGATGTGAAGAGAGTCATGGTTGATCAGGGAAGCGCAGCGGAGATTATGTATCCTGACCTCTTTAAGGGTCTGGGTTTGAAACCTGAGGATTTATCTGCCTATAGCTCGCCTTTGGTGAGTTTTGAAGGCAAGGCAGTGGTCCCTAGAGGCCAGATCAGACTGCTTGTGCAAACTGGGTTGGATGTCGTTGAGGTAGACTTTATCGTGGTGGACGCCTTTTCCCCGTACACGGCAATTATGGGTAGGCCATGGCTGCATTCCTTGGGCGCCGTTTCCTCCACCCTTCATCAAAAAGTTAAATACCCCTCTGGAGGTCAAGTGCTAGAGATAGTAGGAAGCCAGTCCATGGCTAGGCAGTGCCTTATTACGGCGATTCAGCACAAACCACAGACTGGTGCCTCGGCCAGTGAGGGGAATATCTTATAGCAGTTGGGGGCCTCGTCGTCGCTGCGTGGCAGGTCGGATGACGAAACAAGTTGCGAAGGTTTGGAAAGGGTGACGATAGGGGACGACCAGGAAAGGTTCTTTCAAGTTGGGGCTCGGTTGCCCACGCAGGAAAGGGAAGAGTTGGTTGAGCTTTTGAGAGGAAACGTAGACGTTTTTGCGTGGGATGCGTATGAAGCCCCTGGCCTGAATCCAGAGTTTATTTGTCATCGCTTGAACGTAGACCCTTCGGTGACTCCGAAAAAGCAACCTCCTCGGCGACCCTCGAATGAGCATGTGGAGGCAATAAAGTCTGAGGTGGTTAAACTCAAGCAGGCAGGGGCTATTAAAGAGATTTTCTACCCCCAGTGGTTGGCTAATACCGTAGTAGTGAAGAAGAAGACGGGGAAATGGCGCGTCTGCGTAGACTTTACAGACCTTAACAAGGCCTGCCCCAAGGATCCTTTCCCCATGCCGAGGATAGATCAGTTAGTGGATGCGACAGTAGGCCATCCCCGGATGAGTTTTCTGGACGCCTTCCAAGGTTATCACCAAATACCACTAGCAGTGGAGGACCAGGAGAAAACGGCTTTCGTCACTCCTGTGGGGAATTATCACTACAAAGTAATGCCTTTTGGCCTGAAAAATGCAGGCTCTACTTATCAACGGATGATGACGAAAATGTTTGAATCGCGGTTGGGAAAAACTATTGAGGTCTACATTGATGATATGGTGGTGAAGAGCAAGTTGGCATCTGAGCACTTAGCAGACCTTACCAATGTTTTTGAAATTCTGAGGGGGCATAAATTACGTTTGAACGCTTCTAAGTGTTCCTTTGGAGTAGGGTCAGGGAAATTCCTAGGATACATGGTGACTCATCGGGGAATTGAGGTAAACCCAGATCAAATCAAAGCAATCAATAGCTTGCAGCCACCTCGGAATCCAAAAGAGGTCCAGAAGCTTACAGGGATGATGGCAGCCTTAAATCGGTTCATATCCAGATCAGCAGAAAGGTGCAGACCTTTCTTTCTTTTGTTACACAAATGGAAAGAATTTCAATGGTCCGAGGAGTGTGCTAGAGCCTTCCAAGAGCTTAAGCATTACCTATCCCATCCGCCTATAATGTCCAGCCCAGTGGTGGACGAGGTCCTTTTCTCTTACCTTGCTGTCGCTTCACACGCCATAAGCCTTGTGCTCATACGGGTGGATGGCGGCGTCCAACGACCAGTCTATTATGTAAGTAAGTCGCTTAATGAAGCCGAGGTGCGTTATCTACCACTGGAAAAAGCGATACTGGCTGTGGTGCATGCCACGAGGAAACTCCCCCATTATTTCCAGGCACATACTGTGGTCATTCTGACTCAGCTCCCCCTTAAGTCAGTACTAAGGAGCGCCGATTATACAGGGAGGATAGCCAAATGGAGTACGATTCTAGGGGCTTTTGATATAAAGTACATGCCCCGTACCTCAATCAAGGGACAGGTGCTAGCCGATTTGGTGGCCGAGTTTGCTGAATCTCCGGAGGAGGTGGAAAGGAAAGACGAGCTAGTGGATGAAAGAGTGGTAGGCGTAGCCTCTATTCAAGGCCTACGGTATTGGGAATTGTACGTTGATGGAGCAGCCAATCAGCGGGGATCAGGAGTGGGGCTAGTACTGGTGTCCCCTGAAAAGATTACCATAGAAAAATCCTTCAGATTGAATTTCTCCGCTACGAATAACGAGGCCGAGTATGAAGCTTTACTGCAGGGGATGCAAATGGTGCAAAAACTGGGGGGAAAGGCAGTAAGGGCTTTTTCAGACTCAAGATTGGTGGTCGGACAAGTAGGAGGTGATTTGGAGGCGCGAGATTCAAGAATGCTGGAATATTTACATCTGGTCAGGGATATGCAGGAGAGATTCGAAACTTTTGACTTGTCTCACGTGTCCAGAAGTGGGAACACCCATGCAGACTCGCTGGCCACTCTTGCCACGTCCTCGGCTCAGGATCTACCTCGGGTAATCCTGGTGGAAGACCTGTATGTGCAAGCTGTGGCACATTAAGTTGCACCGCGGATACACCAGGTTGCGCTGGGTCCCAGTTGGATGGATGCCATATCACTGTTCCTGGAAAAAGATGTACTACCTGTGGAAAAATCTGAGGCCGACAAAATACGGAGGAAAGCTCCTCGGTTTTGGTTGTTCGAGGACAGAAAATTGTATAAGCGTTCGTTCTCTGGGCCCTACTTATTATGTGTGCACCCAAAGGCATCAGAAATACTTCTGGAGGAATTGCATGAGGGAATTTGTGGAAGTCACACTGGGGGAAGATCACTGTCTCACAGGGCTCTTACCCAAGGATATTGGTGGCCGAACATGCAGAAGGAGGCGCAGGAATATGTCAAGAAGTGTGATCAGTGCCAAAGATTTGCACCAAACATCCACCAGCCTGGAGGAGCGCTCAATCCGCTCTCTAGCCCATGGCCTTTTGCTCAGTGGGGCCTAGACATTGTGGGTCCGTTTCCCAAAGCTGCAGGGAACAGAAGATACCTCCTGGTCGACACAGACTATTTTACCAAGTGGGTTGAAGCTGAACCTTTGGCCAATATCAGGGATGTGGATGTCAAAAGATTCATCTGGAAGAATATAGTTACGCGGTTCGGTGTTCCCAACGCCCTCATCTCGGATAACGGCCTCCAATTTGACAGTAAAGCCTTTAGGAAATACTGTTCTGACTTGGGAATAAAAAATAGATATTCCACCCCAGCCTACCCGCAGGGAAATGGGCAAGCTGAGGCCGTCAATAAAGTCATCGTGAACGGATTAAAGAAGAGGTTGGACGACGCCAAGGGAAGGTGGGTCGAGGAGTTACCTCATGTACTATGGACCTATAGGACAACACCTCGGAAGTCCACTGGTGAAACGCCCTTCTCAATAACATATGGGGCTGAAGCCGTAATACCACTGGAGAGTGGTTTTCCTACAATCAAATCCAGAGGGTTCACTCCGGAGGGAAACGAAGAGCTGTTAAAAAGGAACTTGGACCTAATTGAAGAACGGCGAGAAAATGCTAGGGTACAGCTAGCCTACTATCAGCATAAGCTAAAGCAAGGTTACGATCTTAGTGTAAAGCTGAGACCATTGGCCCCAGGGGACTTAGTTTTAAGGAAAGTTGTAGGGAACGCTAAAAACCCTTCGTGGGGGAAATTGGGTCCTAATTGGGAGGGGCCGTATCGCATCACGGCGGTGGCAGGAATAGGAGCTTATTACTTAGAAGATTTAGACGAGAGAGCTGTACTTCATCCTTGGAATGTAAATAATCTGAAAAGGTATTATTATTAATAATAAAAGTTATTTTTCTCACTTATTAATATACTATGACATCTTTTGAGATATTAAACAGAAACTAAGTCATGTCAGGTCCTCGGACCACATACTTAGTGAAAATTAATATACTATGACATCTTTTGAGATATTAAACAGAAACTAAGTCATGTCAGGTCCTCGGACCACATACTTAGTGAAAATTAATATACTATGACATCTTTTGAGATATTAAACAGAAACTAAGTCATGTCAGGTCCTCGGACCACATACTTAGTGAAAATTAATATACTATGACATCTTTTGAGATATTAAACAGAAACTAAGTCATGTCAGGTCCTCGGACCACATACTTAGTGAAAATTAATATACTATGGCATCTGTTGAAATTTTAAATTGAAACTAAGTCATGACAGGTCCTCGGACTGCAGACTTAGTACATATTAACGTATTATGACATCTGTTAAAGACTTGGTGGAAACAAATATTACAGAACATCCCCTAAAATAAACAACAAGTCATCTTTATTAGATCCGTATACCATAAACCTGGAAACTATAACTGCCCGTGCAGTGTTAAGGAATATATTCCACAAATTGTATGCTATGGTAAATTCTTTAAAACATAATCTTGAGTGTAAGTTATTGTCTCCTGAGTTAGGTATTAACCTACTTTATAGGCCATGATTGACTTCGTGGTTATCAAATAAGTATAAGTATAACTTAATATGCTCACAATCTACTTATTGCCTAAGTGAAGTAATATTGCTTGAAAACCTCGGAACTTATTATGGAACTAAATAAAAGGGTGATACATTTTCTTGAAAGATCAACGTCATGCTTTATTAATTCATTTTTACTCCTCATTAAGGTATGTTGGTTCCTCGGTAATGGATTACGTTATGAAAGAAAGCAAAGAACTGAGCAAAATAAGTATAATACAGTTAATTAAAGCAATGAGGCTGACTGACATTACTTGAAGTAAAGAAAAGAATTCCATATATCATCAAAATTGGCTTTTTAGCATAGCAGAAGGAGTTACAATCACTATCGAAATAAAAATAAAAAAAAAGAGAAGAAAATGAAATTGAAATGACAACATTGATAAAAAAAGGAAAACAAAACTAAGGCTTTAATTTGATTTGGAGTTTTGGCTTGGACGTCTGGTCAGCTGCCTCGGAGTTGGTCTCTTTCTCCTTGTCCTTAAGAGACTCCTGAACAGGTAAGGTGACTAAAGCCAACTGCTTCTCAAAATCTTGAGAAGCTGCCTCTGGCTGAGGAGCTTCAGTCACTTCACCTGGAAGGGGTCCCTTTTGGATCTCTGTCTCCTTCTCCTCACCAAGCTGGACAGCAGGAGGGAGGGGCTGAGGGGGGACCTCGGCGGTAGGCTGAGGCACGGAAGGGGCTGTCTCAGCCTGCTTGGGAATTTGCAGGGCTAAGGGGAAGATGATGCTTTCAGGCCTCCTCAACCCTGATGAGGCCTCAACTCCAGCCTGGTTGAGAGCCTCTTCCCACGTTTGGGCGCAGTAGGCGCGGCAGACCGCAGGGACTTCAGCACGGAGAGTGTCTTCAGTCTCGGCCACGCCGACATCATACCCGTGCTGCTCAGCCTCGTCCCTTTCCTTCTCGGCCTTCAGCTTGTCCTCCTCCGCTTGTGCCCTCGCTTTTTCGGCCAAGGCTTTAAGCTGGTTAGCCTCTTCCAGTTGTTGCCTTAGAGTTGCAATTTGCTCTTTGGCAGTGACCAACTGTCCTTTGACTTCCACTACCAGCTTCCTCTGGCTCTCAGCCTGAGTCTCAGCCCCCTTCAAGGCGGCCTCAGCACTTTTTCTTGACTGCTCCTCAGTCTTTATCCTTTCCTTAAGATCAGTGTTGCTCTTCTCGGCAACGGACATTGTCTGCACAGCAGCTATCCTTCTCCTTCTTTCCTTCTCCTTCTTTCCTCCTCCAGCTGCTGAGCAACGGAGTGGTAAATTTCTTCCATCCTAAAGGTGCTCTGGACAGCCTGTTTACCAAAAAGAAAGGAAAATTTAAAATACAAATAAAATAAATGATAAATAGCACTAATAAAAATATATATATATATATATATATATATATATATATATATATATATATATATATATATATATATAAAATATAATAACATTATTAGTGACAAAGTAATGGTACATACCATCCCTAGACACCTTTTGGCTTGGAGGAAGACCTCGTTCCTCCTCAACCCTCGTAGCTCCACCATGTCCTTGGGGAGCAAGAGGGTCTCTTCCAAGGCCGAAGCTACATGGCAGCCCATGCCCCCGTTGTAATCCCTGATCGACGCATCGTCGGTCAGGGGCTCGCCCCCAAGCATGGGGGCTGAAAGCCATGCCCGGGGCTCGGTTTGTTGAATCTCCCCCATTTCAGGTCCTCGGCTGGGGGCAGGGCCAAGTTTCAGTTGCTTCGTCGGCCTGTGGGCGTCCTCATCATGGGAAGATGGAGCCCTCCCGGTCTCCACAACTTCCTTGCCTTTGGGCTCCCTTCTCCTCTTAGGTTCAGGCTGCTCGGCCCTGGAAGGAGGAGCTGGCTGAGGGGCAGGAGGGGGAGATTTAGGAGGAGGGGGAGGAAGTCTCTGTTGGGTTGACCTTCCAACCTCTCCCCTCCCAGGTTGGCCCTCCAGCAACTCCTGGAGACTCCGTTGGGGTTTCCTCTGGATGCCCATATCTTCGAAGGCGGTGGGTGAGGGGGTGAGCAAATCAAAAACCTCGTAGTCGTCGGCGGCTGAGGATACGTCTACAAAGCCCTCCTCGTCTCTTTCAACCTCTTCCTCCTCTTTTATTTGAGGAACGTGGGGCAAAGGTGAACTGACTCCTGCGAGGCTGGCAACGGGCAGTGCCTCAGTATGCTTGGTATCTTCTGGAAGAGGAACGCCTTGGGGGATTAAAAACCCTTCGTAAGCGACACTAATCCGGCGAAGCCGAGGATCCTTTGCCTTTATCACGCACGAAGGAGCTTGGAACGTCCGAGAAATAGGAGTGTAGCCGAGGATGAGATGGGCCGCCCTCAGTTGACCGTCAGAAGGATTGACGTAGATTTCTGCTCGGAGAACTTTGTCCAAGCTAGCCTTGTTGACTAAGCGCAACGATGGCAAAGTCGCACGTGGATCTGCATTTTTAGTGAAAGCGATAAGAGTCACTTTAATGTAAGCCGACGATAATGGGAAAACTAGAATCCAAACAGTTAAGCATATAGATTAAATAATTCGGACCCCCACCTGACTCACCCTCTTTAACTGGGCATGGTAAGCCGTCATGCCACTGCCCAGAGAAGATTAGGAAATCTTCTTTTAATCCTTTATTGGATTGGGGAAGACACTGAATCATCCTAACCTCGGCCTGCCTGGATTTCAGGTAATACCCCTGATTTTTTAAGTGCTGAAGGTTGTAAACCCAGTTTATGTCATGATGGGTCAGATTTAGATTCATTCTTTCGTTCAAGGCCTCTATACTCCCTAGTACCCTGAACATATTCGGTGCACATTGGGTGGGAGATAGCCTAAAATACCTAAGATAGTTCCTAGTGAGGGTGCCCATGGGAATAGTCATCCCTCCTTCTATGAAAGCGATCATAGGAATGACAACTTCGTTCGTCTTTCTTTCGTCGTACCATTCGCCCTGGGCCGCGTATCTAACGCCCACATGGGGGGGAATGTTGTACTTAATCCTAAAGTTTCTCATTCCCTCCTCAGTATCTACTAACTCCTTAAATCTACCCATCCTTTTTTTAGGAGGCCCTAGAGGAGGGATTCTACAATAAAAAGGAATAAAAGTTAAAGAGAGTTTAGGAGGACTTACAGGTTTGAGAAATGGTCCTCGGACAGGATTTATGTGTTTGTATACGCACAAAGGAACAAGAGAAAGAAATAAAGTCTCAGGTTCTAGAATAACGCAATCGTTCAAAAGTGGCAAGAAAGTGATTTGAAAGGTTATTTATAGTTACGCAAAAATTAAAAGCGGGAGTTCGCCCGCCCAAATTCCCAAAAGGTCCAACCACCGTTGGATTGGCATCTCACCGTTGAACGTGGGAGACAGGGGGGTTGCCAAAATTAAATGAAGGCACTCCCTGGACACTGAAGAGTCAGGAACGGGTCGCGAAAAGAAAAACGCATGCAGCTGTGATTTGACTCAATAGAATCAGATCATAAGGGAGATCCGAAGAGAAAGTCAAAATCCTTCTTTTCTCCCGAGAAGCCGAAAAGCAAGATTTTGAGGGGCTATTGTGTGGGCCAATTTTGCCCTGGGTTCCAACAGTGTAAAGGGAAAGGCCCGGCCCAATATCTTGTATGAAGAGATACGAACATCCGAGGACGACCAGCCGAGGAACGGATAAAATTACCATCCGAGGAGAGGTGCAGCATGTTAGCAAGGAGTGGGGACTGTGTCCGAGGATGATGGTCACCTCGGAACTTTTGTCCGAGGTGCCTGGTTAACTTGTTGATCACTCAGAACAGTGCCCAGGACAATCTTATAACGGCACAAAGGGGAAAATATCCAACAAAAAGTAATGGTAGAAAATGGCAAATATCTAGTGGTGCTGTCACCTCCGCATTAAATGTCTCCCAGCTAACCTTCTGGCCGCATTAATGTGGAGGTGATACCTGAACAGTGAAGGAGCAGCTTTCCAGCTAAGGATGGAAGATTCAAGAGAAGGTGAGAAAAAAAGGCAGAAAAGCTATGATATATAAGGCGAGGAAAGACAGAAGGAAAGGGGATCGGAAATAGGTGGAGAGAAAAACGGAAAGAGAAAAATCATATCTTTGGGGCATGTCCGAAGAGGATTGAGGGTGAGATACCACGTTCGTACCTTAGACCTTTTTTACACTAAAACCCAATATTTTGGCCCAAGATCAGACTAGCTCTTTTTCCTGCACTCTACAAATTCATTGTTTGGGCTACGTGGGCCTGGATCCCTTCCTGTTTTGGATCCAAGTCGAATCTGGTCCTTACACTTTTAATTAAGCTTTAATCTTATTAAAACTTCTAATTAAAATAAATTAAGTTAAAGACTTTTAATCATACAACAATTCTAATCTCATTAGAATGTTTCTTAAAAGACAAGTCCCAAACTATTTAGGACTAAGAGTTCTATTTAACTAACACCTTTGATCTCATTAGGTCTTTTAGTTAGAACCATGTGTAATCTAATCACACATTGCATTGCTCTTTATACATGTGAAAACACTTAGAAAAAAAATTCTGATTTTCTTTCTTTCGATCGATCGAAAAAATTAAAAAATTCAAACTCAACCTTCTGACTTGTTCGATCGATCGAAAGTGATTTCCGATCGATCGAAAAACATGAAACTCAAATTTCCAGAATTTTTCTAAGGCAGTTTTCTTCATTTTTCATGAACAAACATTCAACATATGAACATTACAGACATAGAGTGATGTCAAAACTGAATTCTATTGATGCTATAGCCTTAAGATTCAATTTAACATACTTAAGTTTAAATTTAAACAACATCATAACATCAATTTCAGTTTTCATCAAATCATAGTTTCAACAACATGCAGAAAATTAAAAAGCATAATCTTCTAACAATATGAAACTATCATCTCTAATTCTAAAATTCACAAAACATGTTATACAAATTCGAAATTGAAGACCGCTCTGATACCATTTGTTGGAAAAATAGATGTGCGCAGCGAAAAAAAACGGATCTACTTCATTAGAAAATGATAACATGTGCTACGTAAGTTTCAGAATTAGAGAACAAGAATGCGTACCTTGGTGCGGTAAAATTCAAAACCAAAGATCAGAAGTTCTTGGGAAGACTTTTAATCTTCACTCCAATTCCACTTGATGCCCAAGATGTGTGGTCTCTTAATCAGTTTCCAAGGAGAGAATAAAGAGTGTCTAACACTCACATAAAAACATTTCAATCCTTATGAGAACTCTCATGACAAGACTTAATGAAAAGTTTCATGACAAAGCCTTATGAAAATCTGTATGTTTCTCTTCTTATATATATAACTGATTATCTAATTGGACTAGCCTTTTGGGCCTTCCCAATTGAGCTTTAGTGTGTGGCTTGGAGTGGGACCAAAAGGGACCAATAAGACACTAGCTCCAATGGGCCTTGGGCTTTTCTGTCAACTCTTGACAAGTCCAAAATTACCATTAACTATATTTAATACCACTATATAAATATAGTTGCACTCTAGGCCTTATCTATAAATTATATCCAAAGACTTTATTGTACATGCAACCCCTTCATTAAAATATTCGTAGTAATACAAAGTCATGAATATTGACTGCCACTTTGAAGATTACTACATTTTAATCCTTGAGTACCCGGTTTAATCCTTTATGTTATTCAATATATATTTATAAAATCCAATTTCATAAATATATATACTTTAGTAACTCCTTACTAAAGTGGTTGGGTCCAACACTCTGAATAACCAAACTTATTAAACTTATCTCAAGGGAATATTTTATATCTCCGTTAGAAGATTATGAATTCCATCTTGAAAATATATGTTCCATCAACACTAAATGCGGTTGCCCAACATACTGAGGTTTTGACCATAATTTATAGATCTCACTCCTGATATATCAAAGCAACCTACATCTCATGATCAAGTCCATTATTCTCTCAGGATTTAGAGTTGATGTAAATAGAAGTCGTGAGATTTATTATTCATTTGACAGTCGTTAGGAGAATAATAAATCTCACAGTGATCCAGTTCAATATGTTTTAACTCTTAAAACATATCAACATATCAACTAGAAGTCTCCACTTCCATGATCAAGACAAATCATCTTAGTTGCATTTCATCACCGACTACGAACTAAAATTCTGAGTTTACAAAGAACTTGTGATTTATATCTTTCTGTGACTTTTCACATAAATCTCATACTATGCATCTCATGGACTAAGATAATGTCATATTAGTTCATCTATAGTCTCATATAATTAAACAACTTAATTATTTATAACATGCCAATAAATTGGATTTTAGGGCATAAACCCCAACAAAATTATGTGACAAGGCTTAACAGGCAACACATCACACGTAACAGTCTCCTTAAGCTTGTCAATTTCAAAAGTGACTAAGCACTGCTTATCAACCTTCAACTTTGTGTTTGTGACCCATGCGACATAATAAGGATTCAGGAGTGGCTCTACTTTTAATTCCAGTTTTTGCAATATTGCATTAATACAACTTCTAGTGTCAATAACCAAAGAACATATTTGTTTCTTGCAATTAACTCGAGTTTGAAAAACCTTTCCCTATTATTTGTATAAATTTTATATTTGATTCCTTTTCAGCTATTAATTGTCAAATTCTTATTTCATCCACTCTTGCCCACTATATGATTTTCGGATTTTAATTCTCTGAGGGCAAAATTGTGTGGTAGAATGGATTCACTATATGCTCTGATTAATTTGTTCAGGCTAAAATTTACAAGTATATATGGAAGAAAAGTCGATGGGAAAAATTAAAAATATTAGTTAGATTCTAATAAAAACTTTCAATACTAGATCTGAAAAAACAGGTAGCTCTTTGTAATTATAACACGACTAGACCGTCTACTCTTGTTATAATCACATAGAGCTACCTATTAAAGTTTGGGGAAAAATTACAGGTTTGAAGAAATATATATTTACCGGCTCCCCTCCTCAAATTTTAAAGTTTCGACTCAAAAAAAATTTATATAAAAAAGTTAGAAAATATAGAAATTTATATTAATTGGTTCCTAAAATTTTTGAACTAATCCAAAAAACCCCAAATTCAACTAGTGAAGTCGCTAATAGTTGTATAAGAGATTTAAGATTCAATCCTAACCTACACTAAAAACTGATAGATGTCTTAATCTGATAATAAAGAGCTCTTATCAGGAGCGGACAAAAACATTACCCATCATCCATTGCTCAGCCCATCAACCCTCCAAATACAAAACCCATTTTATCCTTTAACAAATCCCTAATTAATTACCAATATATATAAACAGTTCTTAAACAAATCCCTAACTACCCAACTCTGTCTTACTCTTCATTGCAAGTGGTATATCGCACTCTCACTCTCTTTCTCTGTGATATACTCTACAATGGCTTGTGTATTTGTGTAAAGTGGTTTGACTTGAAAAGTCCCCTGATTCATAGTAATTAAATCAGGCGCAATACCTTAAATATTTCACTTGATCTCAAGCCGTGTTGAGTTATACTAAATATTATTCATAATATGATATACTTGATAACAATGTTTGAAATATAATAATATATAATAGCATTAGTTGTACTGAAGAGGTTTATGCCCAAAAAAAAAGTACTCTCAAATGCTGAAACTTTAGTATTGAATCCTCTAAAAAGGATAATAATAAAAAAAGTATCTTTAGTTTAGTCTTCTTATTTAACAATGATTATGAAATGTGCATTTTTTTAAAAATCATCAAACTTGTCAAAATGAAGTTTTGTATTAAAATGAGACTTGAGTTTTTGAGTTATTGTTTAACTATATAGAAAAAAAGACGGCTTAAAGATTCAGTTCAAATGAATTGTAAATGATTTTAATACTATGAAATATCATAAGACACAACTTTATTGAGTCAATTTTTTTTTGTTTTTTTTGTTTTTTTGTGTCCTAAGTTTAATTTTTAATTTTAATTTTTTCTAGGAATCTTGGCGCCCTGTAATAATTTCCTGGCTCCCCCATTAAGATTATATACATGCACAAGAGAAAACGATATTATCACAAATTTGAAGTAGTGACAATATGAAATGTACTTTGAAAAGAAAAGGCTAACTTCTACCCCTATGGGGTATGTTTTATTAGCTTATTTTATAAAAAAAATATAAAGTAAGCACAATTGTATTACATAATTGGCATTGAAAATAAGCAAAAGCCTTGATCTGTGTTCATTTGGCATTGAATTATAAACCAACTTTTTGCATTTAGCTTTTAAAACTTCACATTTTTTTTAAATATATTTTCTCACTATTTTAACGTACAAAATTATTTTAACACAATTTCTGCAAAAAATTGAATAAATTGTCCCAAAAGGAAGAGAGTCACCTTTAACAGAACCTTATGAAAACTAGTTTCAGCATCTTGCACATTATCAACCGTAGCACAAATTAATAAATAATTGACATCTTATCATTTTATTACGTTTTCTTTTACGTATAGAGTATATATATAGTACATCTTTGGGATGTGAGACCTACATCTTTTCAATGTATCACACCATAAAAGTTAAAAAAGTATGCTAGGATCTAGTAGAAATTTAGAATAAGAAAAAGACTATTTTTTTTCTCAAAAAAAAGAAAAGAAAAAGACTATTTTAAGGAATGTGTGTTTAGGATAAATCATATTTTGATATTTGAAGGCAACAAGCTTTTTACTTTTGATGCTTTCTTGGTGGGTAGGTCAGATTAATTGGTTGCTCGATATTGTGTGCAAAGTTTTTTGCTTTTTATTTTGATTTTTTTTTTAAGTTTATAATTTTGGTTTTAAATAAATTAACTAAGATGTACATTATAAATTAATAAAATTTGAGAGTATGCTCATATTAATCATGATGGTTGCAAGTTGAATGCATTTGTTTGGCCAATCTTAGATTTTTCTATTTTTTATTTTTTAAACTACGCACAATAAAAAATACAACAAGTGCAGCATCCTAAATAGTTGTCGAATAGTTGTCACAAGGGCATTGTTAGCCAAATTCATTTATTCACCAACCTAACAGGATAGATAATGAAATATACGATAACTCTAATGAATGGTTGAATAAACTGAAACGTAAAATATATATTTAAAAAAAATAGTTTCCTAAAACTTTTCTTTTTTTGTTAATGTACTGTAAAATAAATGAAAAGACCATCTTATTCAAAACCCTAATAATGAAATTTCTTCTCTCCCAGACTCTCAACCTCCGTAGAGACCTCATGTGATAGAGTCATAGAGCATGGGATTTTGTTATATGGTGCGTTCTTTGAGATTTTTGTGATTTAGTTTATTAAATGAGCCAATGAAATAAATGCATATATAAAATATCTATAGTTTTCCATTAATTATTTATACAAAATGAATTTATATGATTATTTTTATAAAATTTATATAAAAAATATTTTATTTGGAATAATAATAATTGAATGTTTAGTTGCTTTGAAAAAAATTGACATAAAAGCAATAAAAAAAAATTAAATATTGGTGAATTGTCTAAAATTAATCTTACCGTTTAGATTTCCTAACTTCTTAATTCTCCAAAAAAAAAAAAAAAAAAAATTTCCTAACTTCTTATAGTGACATGTAATATATATGAACCAATATTGTAATATTTACTTTATGTAATTAAAAAGATTACTAATAGGATAAATACATATTTTGTTATATTAGTTCTTTTAAGTGGTGTATTAATTTTTTAAGTATAATGAAATTTTGATATTATTTTTTCCAAGTTTTATATGAGAAAAAATTAATTTAAAATATGATATTCTTGTTCAAATTTAATTGCTTTTGAAATAGTTGAAATAAACTAGAAAAAAAGAGGAAAAAAATGACACATAATCAAAATGTTTTTTAAAAAATGATTGAAGAATATTTGCATTTTTATTTTATCAAAACAATATTTGGATTCTTGTGTAGGTGTGAAGCATGCCTGTATATCAATCACTATATCATACAGTTTTAAAATTTTTAAACATGTATAGTATGTTCAAATCACACTCTTATTGCCTTTTGATTTTATCTATAAAATAAAACATATACTAAAGATTATAAATTTTTGCCATAACAATTATTGAAATATTGGAGGAAACTAATATCAAATGCATAACTAACTGCTAAAATTTGTTCAAGCGCCTTTGCTTAATTTCCTCTTGCATTTCCTTATTCTCCCTTATCAAATCTGGTTTACCTTAAAATATGTTAGCCTTGCCACCACCCAACATGTTATCAATATCCTCATCACCAAAATCTTATATTCCACTAACATGGTACGACTATCCTTTATTAGACAGATCAAATGATACAAAATTTGCTTTTATAGATCTTGCTTTACAAAAATCTGCCACCGAGAATATTAATTTAAATTCTTGTATTTCTAAAAACTTTAGTGTTGTAATTAGTCCTAGAGTTTTCACTGAGGTTTTCATGCTTAAGAGGAAACAACGTAAATTCGTCCGTGTCCTCCTTGAGTTCAGCCACCTCTTAGATTGCCACCATATTTTTATTGAAAAATTGTGGGTGATCAGCAGGGTCAAGTACATTGGCTTCTAGTTCTTTCATGATTTCCAATGAATTAAGTTGCATGCCACTAAAACTGAAATTAAATTATAATGAGTTAGAAAAAAAGGAAAAAAAAAAAAAAAAATCTAAACTAAGGACACATATTGATAGAAGAGTAGAAATTAAGAAAGAAAATTTCCTTCAAGTCAAGAGGATCATAAAAGAAGGAAAGTAGAGGCAACGAGAAAATTTTTTTTTTTCACTCTATGTTTGAAAATGGAAACAGAGAAATTGCAATTGCTTAAGTTTGAACTTTTGAAAATGAAAATATATGGGCCTATTTGGTAAGAGTATTTAAATATAGTTTTTTATTTTACAATCCATAAAATGGTGGGCCCTACATTTGATTTATTGTTTGATTGATGTTCTCTAAATACAACTTTCGAAAAATTGTATCCTATTTTCCTTGTTCAAAACAAGATTTGGAAAATGGCTGGGATGTTTTTAGAATACAAAAAATATTTTTAATAACATAGTTGTAAATAAATTGAAAACACTCAAAATAATGGACCCCACAGATTTGTCCAAAATCTTCTCTCTCTTAAATTAAGGAGCTTATTTTTATCATAAAAAAATTCTTATACTTTAAATTTGAAACTTATAATTATAATAATAATTAAAAAAAAAGTACATGAGCTATATTACTTTATCATTATCCAAAAGAAGTACAATAATCTACAAATTTTACACATTACTTTTTAAAAAAAGTTTTTAAAGAAATCTCAAAAATAAAAATGGTCTCCCAAACTTTTTTTTTTTTTTTTAGTATTTTGAAAATTATTCTTAAAAATGGGAGTCAAACATAGATAATATAAAAATTATTATCCCAAAACTAGTTTCAATTTCAAATTTTTGAAAATTGATTTCATACTGTTTTGAATACAAAAACAAAAATCCTACTAACAAACAGGCCTGGTTGGGGATACGGATTGAGAGTGTCCAATTGACACATGTAAAAAGTTAACTCAAATAAAATTTAAACTCTGGTTAAAATAAACTTAAACCCACAACTCAACTCTAGTTAAAGTAAAGTTACTCCGGTTACCGCTAGTTTCTTTAGCAGTTGGAGACTGATGATTAGTTGAAAATGTGTGCATTCGGTCTAGTTACTATGTACATTGTATTTGTAATTGGATTCGATTGTGGTAATTAGAATAGAGAGGAATTGAAGTTTGCGGTAGAGTCGAGGATTTTAGTTACTTGTAATTAATTTGTGGTAAAAAAAAAAAAAACATATGGTGGTTTTAGTTGAAAATGTATGTGATAATCGGATTTGTTCTAGTTATAACGTACATTTTAGAATAATTCAAACTGAATTGTGGTAAATATTTGTTACAAAACACTTGTGAGTCATAAACTCACGACCTTACCTTGACTTTGCTCTTGCAAGGGGACAAAGTTCCATTTGAGCTAGAGTTTATTGGCTGAATTTGTGGTACATTTGGTGGAGTTCTTTTTTTTCGACTCAAGGGGGAAATTGTTTGTGATGGTTGGATTATCTGGCTGAAATCTAAGCTCTGTAAGTTTCATTATAATCTAAGCTCTGTAATTTACTGGACTGTTGATGTCAATGCTGCTAACAAGTATGGCATACGCTGTCAAACAAAGAAAGTACATTGTTATCACACTAAATTGTTTCTAAAACCCAAGAATTAAGTATCATATAATTAGATTATACCTTAATAAATATGACAAATATGAGATCTTGCCAAGCCAAATAATAGGAGAGTGAATGGGTTTCAGACTTTCAGTTAACTTAACTGGTAAAGTCTCTGATAGTTAAATAAGAGATTTGATGTTCAATCACTGCCTACATAAAAAACTAATTGGCTTTTTAGTTGAATGAAAAAAAGTTATCATTAAAAGTGAATGCTATAAATTGAAATTTTCTAAAAATAAAATAAAATAGGAGACGACATTAAGATTATGAGCTCTTGGCATATGTTAGCACCAAAACTTAATTGGCAGATATACACTCAAGGACGGAGCCAAAACGTTGAGTTAGGGGGGTAGTTTTACTATTGATTGTGTGCAGTAGTTTCAACCTTTGACATAGCTACTACTCAGCTGCTGATTTTTATTTTCTTATTTTTTTATGGGTAAGAACAAAATTATTTTTGTTTAGAATTTTTTAAAGGGCATGGATGTTTATTTTGGATAGAATTGATTAATTGAGCTTAACTTTTTTTAGTTTAACTATTAGTAATTTTTGTTGTTTAGCTATTTTTTTGGGCCTTGTATATTTTGTTTTAAATTTTAGATCTATAAATTTTTTTATGGTCACTAAAATGAAGAAAATGCTAGAACTTCTAATTTTTTTTATAAATTACTGATGTGATAAGTGGTTATTAGTAAGTTAAAAAAAAAAAATGATGTGAATAGTAGACTTATATGCGAACCAATAAGAATTTGCTACCAAAACAATTTGTAAAAAAGTTTGTGAGTATAGTATTACTCTCAAAAGAATCAATGAAATTATTTAAAGAAAACAAAAGGTAATTTTATAGAATAAAATTGCTAAAATTGATACACATACATGAGGGGTGGGGGGGGCATTGCCCCCTGGTCCAATGATGGCTCCGTCCATGAATACGCTATCTGCCAAGTACCATTTAAAGCTATGTACTCATAGGCAAGCAAAAACACCATGCAAATGGCAAACACCGAAGCCTATATATAAAATAATGATAAGAAATCTTAACACATTTTGACAAACAAATTAATGAAGCTATGCGTTTTAGGTTTATTAGAAGCATAACAACACAAGATTTCTAACAAAAGCTGAACTATCATTGTATCAAGTATCATCACTCAGATTCTCAAAAAAATAAAATAAAATAAAATAAAACAATGAAATGGCTTCCTAGTTCTTCTAATTTAGGACGAATTCGGCTAATAATATAGAAATGATATAAATAAACAAATACACATGAGCTTTGCAATACCTAGATTTTAAAAGAGGGAGAGATTGATATGCATATGAGAGAGAGAAAAAGAAAACAAAGATAGAGGGGAAGAGAGATCTTACCTAAAATCAAAAGATGACTTAGTACAAAGGAAAACAAAGATGAGTTTAAACATATATGAAGAGAAAAAAAAAAAAAGGAGGGAAAGTAAGAATAAAAATCCCCATCCTGATGAAAATCACAAATTTGATCTGTTTTGATTGGATTTAGAGCCAATATTTGTGGGTTACAAATTCCAACAATAAATTTCACATGGAAATGGAGAATTTTCCTTTTTAATTACTGTGCCAAACCACAAAGTTGATTAATTTAGTCTCTATAATTCCGACTCCTCACCAAATGCCAGCTCCAAATCCCTCACCCAAACACATGGAGGAATATTTCCTGAATGTGTTATTTTGGCTATGGTAGTAATAATTTTTAAATCATAATAACCCATAGCTAAATTGATTTTGAATAACTTTGTGTAATTGGCAACCACGGAGTCACCTATGGCCCCAACCAGTGAATTTTTTAGGAATATAATTTCGTAGTGGCATAACTTACTTTCCTTTATTAGGAGAAATGAGATTTAAATTTCCCTTCCCTATTGTTGAATAACTAGTTTTTCTCCATTGTTGTAATTTGGTTTTCAAATGTATGATGGGTATTTGATTTTGAAGAAATATCTTGATATAAATCTAGTGTTATCGGTATTTGATTGTGATAGATTATATCAGTTTAGGGGATAAAGAGCTCCAAACCATGCATAATAGTGACATGATCAACAAATAAATTACATTGATCTTTCTTGAAATTTTTGGTTATTACATTTATCTCCCTTTCTGATTTGGCATAATACACTCACCTCCCCTTAAATGGACACTATGTGCACTGACTTCCTTTAAATGACTAAAAAAAAAGTGTTAATTTTCTATTTTACCATCCAATTAAATTATTATCCACAACCTCTCTATAATAAAAAATTAGTATTTATGAAGGCCTTTTTTTTTTCTTTTTCTGAGGGGGATTTTAAAAGCAATTTTAGGAGAGATGAAAGTTTTTGATTCCAAACTATAGGTAAGGTGAGTGTAATAACAAAAATCTTAAGGAAAGGTTAGTGCAATTTTCCTTATGATCATCACAAAAAGTAAATTATTGTAACAATAAAATATGAATAACTCAGATTTGACCAAGTAGCTAAATTAAATAAACCATATTTAGTAATAAATATTCAGTTGCTAGGCACATTACCTAGCAACTAAAAAGTAATATAATGTTTAACCCATCCAAAAAGTTACTCACCTAAAGCATCACTTCTAATTACGACATAATCAACATTATTCAAAAGACGTTAGTACATAGAAATTTACGTTGTCACCTTGACAAGTATAAAATATTTTGTAAAAGTGTTGTATCTCTAAAGTTATTGTAAAAAGAAAAAGAAAAAAAAAAGTGTAGTATTTATGAACTCTCTAATGAATCTTATCTTATTTCACCCCATATATAAATTTATGTACAATTTTTTTGAATCCTCGTCTTTCTTGATACAAATTTACTTATTTTTAAATAAAATAAATCAATGGAAATAAACAAATCTAAATCTAGGACTTGATCAATGATCATCCAAAGACATTCTTAATAAGCCTTTCTTTTTTTGCCAAGTACTCTTCTTCTTCTTTTTTAAGATATATTATTGAGCATTTGCTTGAAGTTATTTAATTATGCAGACCATTTTGAAACTCAAGTTTACTAAACTTGAGATCCAAGTGAAAATCGACTTTAGCAAACTTCAATTCTAAGCAGATAACACTTACGTGGATATTCTAATGTAGTATTTTAAAATAAAATATTCCACACGAAACTGAAGTTTAGTCCATCAAACACTTAATTTAAAATAAGGTCGTGTTAATGAATGCCCTTAAAAAATTTAGTAATAAACAATTTCAAAAAAAAATTGATACGAATTTCATTGAAAATATTAAAAAGTATCAAAAAAGTCAATTTTTTCCCCCATAAAAAATGTTTAAAAATATCTCTTAACCCAATACTCTTATAATATCCGTTAACTTTTCACTTTAATATAAAAACCTCAGTCTCTCCTCTATTTGCAATTTTTTTTAGAGATTATGGAATTTTATCCCTTTTAAAAAAAAATTTGGCAAAATGTTCATGTTTTCAAACTATATAGGAGCGTGCCCTGTTTTGATACTCGATTACCTTAAAATCAAGTTTCAATTAAATACTCGATTCGTAGAAAATCGAGTTATGCCCGTTCAAACTTAAAAAAAAATAAAATAAATAAATAAATAATGCATGGAACTCGAGTTCCTGGAAATCAAGTTCCATGCAATTTTTTTTTTTTTTTTTTTTTGTGATCGCCCCATACCAAGTTCAAGGAGTCTTACAGTGGCATTTTTAAGCCCTATAGTGACGTTTTAAAGCCTATAGTGGCATTTTCCTGCCAAAAAAAAAAATTTATAAGTGTGATCGTCTTATACTAGGTTCAAGGAGCCCTATAATGACTTTTTAAGCCCTATAGTGGCGTTTTTCTACAAATTTTTTTTTTATAAGTGTGATCGCCCTATACCAAGTTCAAGGAGCCCTATAATGACGTTTTTAAGTCCTATAGTTGCGTTTTGGAACTCGATCTCCCTAAAATTGAGTTCCATGCATTTTTTTATTTTTTTTTATTTTTTAAATTTGATCAGGCATAACTCGATTTTGATAAAATTGAGTTTCGAAACAGGGGCATGGCCCTATATAGTTTGGAAACAGGGGCATATTGCCAAATTTTTTTTTAAAAAAAAGGGGTAAAATGTCAGATTCTCCATTCTTTTCAAGTGAAACTCCCTAGAATTTTTTTTTTTTTTCTTTCCAAGAAGAACTTGAGCTTGCTAACTAAATAACTTCAAAATAAAAAATTCAGTAATATATTTTTTTTAATTACAAAAACTGAATATTTGGACCCCAAAAAAAAAAAAACTCATAATTTAAATAAATCAAACTAGGATTTTTTTTTTTTTTTTTTTAACCTTATTAGTTATTCCCTTGTTTTTCTTTTGAGTTTTGACGCCGACTCAAACATTTACGACGAGTCCGATGCGATATAGGAAAAAGTTTCTCAGAGTCCGAACCAAACACGACAAAGATTGATGATATAAATACCTCACCACCTTCCCTCTTTTTCTCACGCCTTCAATCTCTCTCTCTCTTTCTTTTTTGTGTTTGTGTGAAAACGATTGACAATGTCTTCGGTGAAGAAGGTGACGCTGAAGAGCTCAGATGGCGAGATTTTCGAGGTGGAAGAGACTGTGGCGATGGAGTCACAGACGATAAAGAGCTTGATCGAAGATGACTGTGCTAACAATGAAATCCCATTGCCTAACGTCACGAGCCACATACTCTCACTCGTCATCCAGTACTGCAAGGAGCACACGTCCTCCTCTGACTCTAAGTCTTCCAAGTCCAATGAGGAGCTCAAGGCCTGGGATACCCAGTTCATCAATGTCGACCTGAATGTCCTCTTTGATCTCATCATGGTATGTATACAAAACCAAACCGTTTCTTTCATTCTTTCTTTTCAAGAAAGACCCTTTTGGCCATTCAGTCAGCTTTCACTTTTTATGTTACCGTGGTTAATTGATTGTTTTTCTTTTTGGTTGCCATGAAATATATATATATATATATATATATATATATATATATATATATTAAAGATTGTTTTTTTGGGGTTTTGTTTGGATGCTGAAAAAACAAGAGAATGACGACTGAAGAGGAAAAATATGGGAGTTTGAGGAAAAACTGTTTTCTTTGATTAGTATCTGTCTTGTTTGTGGTGTTACTCTTTTCTATTGATTGTGTGTGTGCGTGTCTTATTTTGGAGTTGCTATGCAATTTTTGTTATTGTTTTTTAAAAAGATTGTTTTTTTTTTTTTTGGGTTTTTGTTTGGATGCTGTGAAAACAAGAGGGTGACGACTGAAGAGGAAAAACATGGGAGTTTGAGGAAAAACTATTTTCTTTGATTAGTATGTGTGTTGTTTGTGGGGTTATGCATAGAACGTGAAAATTTTGGAAAAATAAAAGTTTATATAATGAGCTGAGAAGAAAAAAGAATTTCGCTATATGTTAAAGTTGTGTTCTTGTAATATTTCATGTAATTATTGGTTGGTGGGTCCTGTTGTTAAGGATTTTGGTGAGTTTTGCTTTTTTTCATGAATTGTTTTTTTGGTTGTGGAGAATCTGTCTCTTCTTTTTTTTCTTTTTTTCTTTCAGGGGCAGAGAAAATTTTAGAATATATTGATTAATGTAGAGTTGCTATTTAGGTGCTATTGAGACAGCATGATTGGTTTTTTTTTTTTTTTTTGGGTTTTAATTGATGAATGTAAAATAAACTTTTAGAGGTTGAAGCTCTGTAATATATTTTATCTAGTCGGATGTCATTTAATTACGAAAGATTGCTTGCTACAATGGGTAACAATTGTTGTTCAATAATGATACCAATTCTCATTGCTTTTAGTTTTATTCTGTTTGGTTATTTTTTGGGTGTTGAACACATTTAGTTTCTCATGTGTTGCCTTTTCTCTTGATGGTTGATGAATCGTATTTAGAACCTTGAAGCTTAACTGATTACACTCATTTCTAGTTGCTATTTAGTTATGAATCTATGTGGTGTCAAGAATAATTTTTTGTATATTTTTTGTTGTGTTGTGTAACAATTTGTGCTTTAGTATCTCTTTGGTCTTTGTTGTGTAATGCTCTTTGTAGGAAGTATATTGACTGGTTTCATGTATTTTCACTCTTTTTATCATACATTATCATTATCTTCTCTAATTTTGTATTCATTTTTTTACTTGGATTGGTGTTCCCTTTGTTCCAATTTCAGGCGGCTAACTATTTGAACGTTGTGGGGCTATTGGATTTAACTTGCCAGACTGTGGCAGACATGATAAAGGGAAAGACTCCAGAACAGATTCGTGCGATATTCAATATTGTGAATGATTTCACTCCAGAAGAAGAAGAGGAAATTCGAAGGGAGAATGCGTGGGCATTTGAGTGAAAGAAATAGAGTAGTTTCCCTTCTTTTCTATATATATTTTAGGATTTTTTTTGAGAAACCTATATTTTAGGAATGTTGATCTAATGATAGGGTTCGGGCCGTTCGGCTTTTGTTTTGTCTCAAGCAGTAATAATAGGTTTTGACAAAGAAAGTTTATGTTGTTATGATTTTAATTAACCTTAAATACGTAGCTTAATTTATTTGTGGTCAAAATGTGTTAAGATTACTTATCATAACAATGTAGGTTTTTGTGTTTCCTATTGTCATGGTCTTCTTGCTTTCCTATACGCACATAGCTTGAAATTGTAATTGGCTGATCAGATTGTGTGTATCTTCCAATTAAGTTGTGCTGCTAAATATATGCTTAAGAGCTCATCTTGATGTCATCTTCTATTATTTGGCTTGCATGGCAAGATCTTATATTTGTCATATGTATTATGCTGATCTAAGTAAATGAAATTTTATTTTGGGTGAGATATAATTTTGTGTGATAGTGTGGATGTGTCTTCTTTACTTGTGAGCTTATGCCCCATACCACATAGCTAGGGTGAGGCCATGTGTGATAATATTGATGGGTCACCGCTTTGTAAGTTGATTGATGGAAATTTTATAAGTGTTTCTTTTCCAATTGTGAATTATCTTTTCTTGCTTCATCCGCTTCGAGTCCATCTTGCCCAACTTGTTTGATTTTTGCATACACAAATCAACAAGAGCTGAGGCATCATTTGATTGTCAAGGCTGGCACCAAAATGTTAGATGTACAAAAGATTTTATTAAAATGTTTTTTCCCCTGTTTTGATGATAACAAATTTAACTAAATCCGTCTACAAGTAAGTTTTAAAATATGTATTTGGTTGTTTGTTTAAGGCATTTTTTTTCAGGACAAAATTCTTCTCCAAACCAGTTTGGAAGAAAGTTCGTCTAACCCATTACACGGCAACTTGAAAGATTATTAAACTTTGTTGTTTGTTAAATTTGATATAAACTTTTCAAGAGATACATGATGCTAATGATTAAATGTGATGTATTCACTCTATTGACATTATATCCTGATTCCTTCAAACTTAACATAGATGATCAAACAAAACTTTCTTACGGAATTTGATGCCCAATTTGAGCTCATTGAGGTTCAAAATCTAATTCTTACATTCACTTACATTTATTATTGTTGATTGTAACTTCCTTATCAACTAGTTGGAGTATTATCTGACTAGCCATGCCTATCAAGAAGGAAATCATTGTGCCAATTTCTTAAGACTTGAATTCTTTTGTTTTGTATGCTATACTTCTCCTTATTTTGTTGTAGGTCAACTAGAGGCCAATGCATAAGAGGTGTTTGTTATCTTAGAATATTATCTAGTTGACTTTCCCATATGTTCATTTTTTGTGAGCTATCTTATTATTCAACAAACTACAGGGGTTTTAGAATATAGATCCCATACCATTGGGATGGTCTACCCCAATTTTAATGTTCATCTAATAATCTTGTCTAGATTTTACCACCATGCAGAAAAATAATTTGAGGTTTAAATCCTCCTCAAATAAATTGAGGGTCTCCACTTTTTAGAAGGATCAGGGTTATTAATCGTTGCAAATCATCTTCATCTCTGAATCAGTTGTAAGAAAGATCGAAAATTTGCTGTCAGCTTCCAGACCCCAGTACATGAAATATCTTAATAGTGCTGTGTGCTGCTAGGCCTACGCTGTACGTAACACTAGTGCTTTGAGCTTTGTCACTTATGCACAAGAAAAATAATCAAATGACATTGTTTTGATGGTACAACATATGTAACACTCAAAATGACATCGGTTTAGACACATTGAAGAAGTCAAAAGCCATGTTTTTGTAACATGTGTGGAGATAAGGACTTCTTATCTCACATTTATGGACATAAACAATATGAACATAGTTATATAGAGAAAGTCTACAGACAAAAAAATTCATAAAAAGTCATGGCAACAACCGTTCTAGTAATAATTGTAATGCTCAAGAAGAATTACTAATATTTGAGTTGCTAATGTAATTAAACCATTTAACTGAAAAGTGATAACCCATTCAATCTTATCCAAATTGTAATTTTCATTGCTTAAACTCAATACCTACTACTACTAATCCTAATAAGGAAACTAAGCCCAACAGACTCATTGACAACCTACATGATGCAAATAGCTGTTCTAAAATTCAGTGGACATGGTTCTGCAGAAAGCTCTGTTATGAGATTGTTTCTCTGTGTCTCCATAATCCAAAGTTTCTCTTCAAATTTGTTCATAATTTTTTTTTTTTTTTTTTGTGGTAGTATTGGCTGATGAAGTTTTCTCTATAAGCTGATTATCAAAAAAAGGTTTTCACAATAAGCTTTGCAGCAAGTTTAGCATTATGTTCCTTTAATAACAAGTGGAAAATTTTGTTAGGGTCATACAGATTGGCTTTGTAATTTTCATAGAACTTTGTTGTCACAGGAAGCTATCACCAAAAAATAGTGACGATGACGATACCACAAGGAAAGCAAACCTTTTTGTGAAGAGAAGAAAGCTCAGGTTTATATTCATGGATCGATGGTTGACATATTAGTGTATGTAGGACTATTAATAACCTAAAATAACACATCTTAGATAATTAACTGGGTTAAAGGTGACACTGAGGGTGACAATTCCCAACATTTCTTTTCTCATATTTGGGCATTGACGTATTGACTATTGCGTAGTAAGCATAGAATCTTCTCTACCTAGGACTAAGCAACTTGTAGCACACAATTGTCAAATATTAAGAGTGCTTACCAAGACCATTGGAATCCTCTCACTTCTAGCGTCCATGGTAATATTGAGGGCTTCTATTTGTTGGTGCCTCTTGTGAGGAAGATTATTTTCAACGAAAATAAAAGAAAAAATATTTTTGGTTAAAATTTTATTTTACTTTTTTATAAAAAAAAATATGTATATATTTTGGGGATGATGCAATGCAATTAGAGCAAATATTTTCATTTCAAGGGGGCAAGTTATATGCACCAAGTGTTACCTCTAGGGAAAGCTATCTTTTAGGAGTAACGATTATCACGCAGTACATCATCCATATACACAATATCATACACATTGTAAATGTGGACATCTCACATTCAATTGTAAACGTAGCGTGTAAGGAGTGTACATTAACTAACACTTGAGAAAATTTATTGATCTTTTAGAACGTGTGTGATTACTTTTAGGCATTAATTTTAGAAGTTAGTTAGATGTGCTCAATTAATTTAGATATATAGGAATTGGCTTAGCATTATATTTTAGCATGTGATAAATTCATTTACACGTGCTTAAGAAATAGTTATGCTGATCATATAACTAACTCTTTGTAGTATAAAACTATAAATAGCTATTCTATGACCTTTTAAAGAAAGTTACTGATAATTGAATGAGAATTTAGCATTCGTGAGTAGTGTTTGAAGTGAAGAATATCTCTCAAAAATAACAATGTCGTTGATACGTTTGAGGTAGAAGAGAGCGTGGCAATGGAGTTGCAGACAATAAAGAACATGATCGAAGACAACTACACCGACAGTGTGATCCCATTGCACAATGTCACAAGTGACATTTTTGAACTTGTCATCGAGGACTGCAAGAAGCACGTGGAGTAGGGCGGAATATACCAAGGTTCTCTTCTATAATTTTATATAGGCATTGATTCTTTCACGCACGTTAATTAGTATACATCCTCCATATATATCACTCATGTATGAAATTATAGACTGTTTATGAGTGTACAATAAGTATGAAACAGTATCTTCCAATTTTATATATTATTCCCTCTCACTCACAAATTAAGTGAAATGTTTAAATCGATAAAATTATTTTAAAATTTGGAAAAATATATTAATATTCTTAAAATGTCATTTTCTTTATATATTATTCCTTCACGCTATGTTATGCGTGAGGGGAGCCACTAGTTTGTGCCGATACATGAAAAAAGTTTGGTAGTATGTAATATCTCTGTAAAAAATTTCTGATGGAACCGCAGGCACATGGAACCTCTAATTGTGCTCATTTTTACATCGTTGAGTGGATCAATGGTTTAGAGGCTGTTTGGCCACCATTTTTTGGTCACTCAATTTCCGTCACTCATCACTCAATATTTTTCACACTATTTGTGAGTCTCATACCTGTCACTAGTGCAGCTTTTTCTTTTTCTTTTTTCTTCAGTGCCCAAACTCACCGAACCTAGTGAAAAAAAATAATAATAACAGAATAGACCCAACTATTGAAAAAAATAAGGGAAAAAAAAAAGAAAAGAAAAGAAGAAACCCAGAACAGACCAAACAGCCAACCCAGGAGAAGAAAAAAAAAAAAGAACAGATCGAACCAGTGAAAAAAAAAAAAAAAAAGAACCAAACAGCCAACCCAGAGAAGAAAGGAAAAAAAAAAAGTTAAAGGTCAAAAGTTGCAGCTGAGTACTGTTTGTGGGTCCCTTATGTGTGTTTAATTACAATATTGTCATTGAGTTATGAGTTATGGAAACTGAAAACAGCCAAAATGTGTTTTCAGTTTCCATAACTCATAACTCAAAAATCAGAGAATTGAGTGATGGAAACCATGGTTTTAAAAACCGGTACGGTGAAAGAACCGAAAAAATATCTAATTACCGGTTTTATGGTCGGACCAAGGTTCGACCGATGGTCGAACCGATGACATCATAAATAATTTAATTAAAATAATTTATGTTTAAAATTTTAATTTTAATAACTTATATTAAGAAAATATAAAAATTAGAAAAAGTGTTTTTTTTTTCTCCCTACCTCCTTTCTTTTCTTGTCAGTAATGGTTGACAAAACTATTAATATTTAAGTTTCATCTTTTAGTTTATATAAATATAATAGTATAACTTTAACTATTTATTTAACCAAGAAAATTTAAATAAATAAATCCAAAGACAGATGACTAGACAAGTCGCTGACTTATGAGTTATGATTCTTTATTCTTTAACAATCCAATTTCCCACTCCGCCACTCTTAGCCACACGTTTTTTTTTTTTACATCTCGTGAAGGGCACTCCACTCTGGCACTCCCCACTTTACTTACCATCAAAGACTCTTTATTTTTCTAGTCTTTTGGCCTCCACAAAATCCTTATCTTCCTCTCTATCTCAGGAAGTTAGATCCATTATTTATCTCTGCAATACCATCATCAGTTCCTCTCATTTCTCTCGTTCCCACTGAAGATCTGTAGATACCAGTACCACTCCAAAAAGCTAATTTCAACCCCAAGCATGAATATTCAGTCATTTTCTCTCTCTCAAGCATAGCCAATCTTAAGAAAAAAGACTTTATTGCAACAATCTATCCTCACCATCAATAGATCTGAGAAAAAAGAAGATTTTTACTGCGAAAAAACTCCATTGCAAATCTCTTTCAGCAATTTTACAAAACCGGTTCAACCTCCGATTTTTTCGGTTCTCAGGTTGAACCGGCCGGTTTTTACTGTTTACAGGTTTTTAAAGTATTTTCGGTTTTTTATCATAACCAGACCGGATTGAAGGCCAGTTCCCGGTTGAACCGGTTCGATTTTTAAAACCATAATGGAAACAGAGTTATGGAAACAAAGTTATCGTTTGCCAAACAACCTTTTTGTCATAGGTCCCACCATTTTTGAGTAATGAGTTATGAAAACTGAGAATTGAGTTACGGAAACAGCTAAACCAAACAGCCTCTTAGCTTTCCAAATGATTTTTTTTACCTTTAATTTATGTACTCTCTCTCTCTCTCTGCCAAGTTGTCTTGGTTGCCAAGGTGTTTGTTGGCTAATCTTAGTGATGGATAGCCAAGCTTGGGCATTGGATGGCCGATTTGGGCATTGGGCAGCCGAGCTTGGTCAAGGGTGATTGATCTTGGCCATTGAATTCATGCTTGTCTGACTTAACAATTACTCTTGATTCTTTAAAGAAGTACACATAGTTTAATTGCTTAATTTTTCACCTTTACTACATACCCTTTAAAGGAAAGTTAAAATCAATGTGGCCACATGTCTAAAATGAACAAAGTCTAATTACAAATTTGGTAAGGCTACAACCAACAATAAAAAAATGACGTGTTCATGTCATAGTCAATTAAATGTGGTTTCTTAAGTTCTATGCAATGCATAAGTATATATAATTACAAAAATAATTCTAAATTCAATTTCATTTATTACACAATTCAAAATAAACTCCTTACATTTATTCCACACACATTCAACACATATATGACATTCTTACTTTAAGTGAAAGTTCAATGAAAACAAGTTCAACTTCTAACAACAAAAGCAATGCAGGTAAATAAGCAACAAAGTGTGCTTTAAACTATGAGGAGTTAGAGTTGTCATCCGGTAGAATTAGTATCATTCATTGGAGATTGAAAACGAAGATGTAGCTTCATTCATTGTTGGAGTATGATGTGATGACCTGGGGATATCAAATTGGAGAGGAGGCAATGGAGCTTCAAAATTGAGCACTTGAATTGCTTCTCTTATTGAAGGCTTGTGATCATATTCGGAGTGAGCACACCAAAGCCCTACAATCAACAAACAGTTCATTTGTGCTCATCAAAATGTCCACCCAACCTTTGGTCAGCTACGTCAAGAAGTACTTCTCCTCTTCCATGGAGCTCCCGAACCCACTCCAACATGACTACTTGATCTTCTGGGGCCTCGATGTTGACTGGTTTTCTTCCACAAGCTAATTCCAATGCAACAATTCCAAAACTATAGATATCTGATTCATTTCTAGCCTTTCGGGTTGTGACACATCCAGGGTCTATATAGCCCTTGGTACCTACCAAATCAGTAGTTCGTGATGCACTAGCATGGTCCACGAGCCTAGCTAATCCAAAATCCCCAAGTTTGGCATTGAAATTTGAATCAAGCATAATATTGCTTGGTTTTATATCTCTATGCAACACGCAACGATCTGATCCTTCATGCAAGTAAAGTAAGGCTAAGGCCAATTGTTGTACAATTTTGTACCTCACTTCCCACACCAATAAGGTAACTTCTTTATAAAGATGTGAATCTAAGCTTCCATTGGGCATGAAATCATAAACAAGTAATAGTTGTCCTCTACTTCTTTCATGGCACCATCCAATGAGTTGTACCAAATTCTTGTGTCTCAATTGGCTAATGATTTTTACTTCTGCTGCATACTCCCTTATTCCTTGTGTAGACCCTTCTGATACCTTTTTAACAGCAACAATGGAGTTAACATCTCTTAAAAATCCCCTGTAAACTTCAACAAATCCCCCTTGGCCTAACTTTTCTTTGTCGTTGAAATCATTTGTCGCACAAGCCAATTCATCGTATGTAAACCTCCTCGGTCCCATTTCCTTTTTAAACTCTTCATCAAGGGCACGATCATCTTCATTAGCTGTCCGATTCCTCTTCCACAAGGCAAACAGAACCATGGTCAACCCACCAACCAAAATAAATCCCCCCGCAATGAACCCCACAACTAACATGGGTGTGTTCCTTTTCTTAGAGTGGAGGTTTAGACTGGGTCCTTTAGGGTTGGTATTGTTATTATCAATTTCCAAACTTGAACTAAAATCCCAAGATTTAAGAGTATGTATAGCAGCATAAGTTCCTGTTGTGGCTGAGAATCCAAAAGTAACCCATTCGGGTAGGACCTTTCTCAAATCAACAATATAAGAAAGCGACTGGTTTACAGTAACATTGTATTTAAAATCAGTGAAGACAACACTCAAATTATGTGAACTAGAATTGTAACTAATCCAAACCTCAGTACTTACTCCTTCCAGCACAGTAATATTGCTAGACCATGAGGTCCATGACACATTAGCAACAGATATCATGGAGTTGATATCAATACCTACATGCTCCCCAGGCGCTTCCAGTGGATTATTGTTGTAGATATCAAATTCCACTGCAACAAAAGGATTTTCATCTGAGTTTTGCTCTGGGTCATAGAGACCCATATTGCTACCACTGTCTGTCTTAGAAAATTTGGAGCCGTTAGGTGCGAGGAAGAAGGCCATCCCGTCTGCATATTTCAGTTGATTCTGCGAATCAATGACCAAGGAAAAATGGGTAGCGAAATCTGTGAGGTTTTTAGAGTCCTTGTCCCACAGGTGCATGGGTCTGAAATACGTGGCTCGACCATGATAAAATCTTATTAGCTTGCTGCCGGTGAGTTGAATGAATCTGTCTTCATTAGCATAAGCCTGCTCAAATGATATATTAGGTTCTGAAGAATCAAAACTACGGAAATTGAAGGATAAAGCACTTGTAAATGTAAATGGGGTTAGTACAGAGAAGAATTTGGTGATCATAAATAGAGAAAAGAGGATGAAAAGCTGTGGAAATCGGAAATGTTTGATCGAGAGGTTGTAAATAGCCATGATTGAAACTTTGGTGTTGAGGTTGAAAACACTCATTAATGGAAATTTGAGGTGTGGTTGGGATAGACATTGCAGTTGTGCTATAAATTAAAGTAATTTGTTTTAGTCTTCTAAGAGCAAAAGCAGTCAACGTTCCCCGTAAATAAGGAAAAAAGAGTCTCCTCTTTACCAAAAAAAAAAAAAAAAAAAAAGGAAAAAAGAATCATTCAACGTTTCCATAGCGTGCTGTTTATCTTAAAAACAGTGTTTCTTGTTCTTATTAAAAAAAAAAAAATGAATTTTCAAAATAAGTGTTGTAGGGACAATTTTTGCTTCAAAGGGTAAGGACTAGACTATGTTGGAAAGTTCCAAACTAGTGGTACTCTTTATCAACTTGTTCATCTCTTATAAGGTGCAAAGTGGGAGGCTTTCTTTTCTATGTGGGACAAAAATTGCCTAAGGTTCCAATATGGTTTAGCCCTTGGCCTTTGAAGCAAAAATTGTCCCTACAAGTGTCTATTTGAAAATAACTTATTTAGCTTTTTGTTGAAATCTTTTTATTGAGAGTGTGTTAAAGTATACTTGTTTTAAAAAGCTTTTTGTTGTAAAGTTTTAAAAAGTTGTATATAAAAACTTATCTATACTGTTATATAATGAGGGTGATGTTTTCAATATATAGTCAGAGACTCATAATAAACGTAAACTCACTTGAAAATCAATATTAATTACATTAAGCAATAGACCTCATAGCAACTTTCAAATTAATATACCATTTACTATGATCCAACCACAGGTAATTATAAATTTTTTTGCCATGTCTAGCTAGCAGGTTTAAATGAATTAAGCAAAAAACGATTAATCATACTCATTTTAAAAATTTATGGAATTTTCTTTAAAATGTCTGCTTATAAACTTAAATTGGACTTAAAACGATTAAGATATCGCAATTTGTTTTTTTGAAAAACTGGCAAACCACTTTGCCATTTTTGAGAAAGTATCATAAAGCCCAAACGATGTTAGATTGACTTAAATGATATACCATTGAAAGGATCTAATGATAAACTTTGATTTGGCATGTTCAAATAACACAAATTCCACGAGTAAAGAGTAATCATAAAAATACTAAAGTGAGATTTTTAACCAAAACTTGTGTTTTGTACCATTTTTCTACGCTCATAACTTGCTAAATTCAAAATCAAAAGCTACAAAGAGAAAATTTGTGTTGCACACTTTAATTTCAATAATTTTTTGTTTAAGTCAAATCCAAGTTTGGAAGGCTGAGAAATAAGTTCGCATAAAATGACAAAAAGTGTGCAGCCTTTTTTATTTTGGGTCCAAAATTAGCATGAGGAGCCAACTTTGCACACAAATTTAACACAAACCATGCTTGTGGTGATTCAAAAAGTTGGTACTTTCATAAACTAGCATGATTCCATGTAAGGTGTTAGCGAATTAAATTGCTTGTTTTCAGGATAAGCTCTCTCATGTGATATGTTAGTGTTGGCATAATTAAAACTGGTGAAGCTGAAGGATGTAACACTTGTAAATGTAAATGGGGTTATTAAAGAGAAGAAATTAGTAAACAACCATGATTTTTTTTTTTATGGGAAGTCAACAACCATCATTAAAACTTTGGTATTGAGGTTGTAAATTACCATTACTGAAACTTTTGAGTGTGGTTGAGATTGAGAATTTGAGATATTGCAGTTGTACTATAAATCAACGTAACTTAAATAAGTAATTAAGTAGTATACTGTATAAGAGCAAAGTCAGTCAACGTTCCTAAGCCCGCTTTTTTTTTTTTTTTTGGTAGTGTGTGAACATAGTACAAAATGCCAAGACCTCGACCTTGTTGCTTGTCCAAATTGACAGGTGTTTTTTTTTTTTTTTAATGACCAAATTAACAAGTGGTTGTACGAAGTTTTTATTTTTTTACTTGGTAAAGTGATCGTAGGAAGTTTCTATGAAAAACAAAACCGTTGTCTTTTAATTAATTAAGGTGATAACTAGCATGCTGAAATGGACCGGATTAATCACCAAATTAGAGCATTCACACCCCGAATTTCAAATGCCAAATGTAAAAGCCAAGTATTTTTTAAAAATTTGCAATACTACTACAGTACAATTTCAACACTTTCTCTCTCTCTCTCTCATTCGTTATTTCTCTGCTCTCTTCCTTCTCTCTTCAAACCCGCAACGATGAAGAGGCCCAGGACGGCGTTGATGCGAACGAAGACATGGGACCGTGGGACCCATAGCCACCACTCCCACTCAAATCGACCTAGCTAACTACAGTGACACTTTTTCTCTCTTTGGTTGACGACAGCGACATGGGTTTGTCACCGTGGTGTTTATTGATTGTGGCTGTGGGTTTGCCACCGTGGGTCTGGGTTTTGCTTTCTATGGGTTTGGGTTTTGCTCACGATGGTGGGGACTGTGGGTTGCTGCATTTGGTGTTGATGGTGGATTGGTGCTATAGTCTCTCCACTTTTTTTTTGTTTTGTTTTTGTTTTTGGTGTTGATGGTAGATTATGGGTTGCTGGTGATGGTGGTGTCAGTTGTGTGTAGTGTAGCGGTGGTGGGCTTGTGGTGTAGGTGGTTTCAGTAAATTTGTGGTCGTTACGGAAAGAATGAGGGAGAAAGAATAAATAATGTGATATTGTAAATGATGATGATTTTAGAATATATTATTTTATTGTGTAGAAATATTATTTTAATGAGTAAAATAGGAAAATAAAAATTGGGATGTTGAATATATTGTAAAATGGTATTGTGTAATTGATAAAGTAGTTTTTTGGATGGTAAAATGGGATGAGATAGCACCATCGAATATCAAAATATACCCTATAAGCATCCACATTTGTGGAGCTATTTTTTTACCTATTTGGTACAACAAAATGATATTTTATCTATTTTACTTACTAACCTTACAAAACATCCAATATTAGTAAATTTATTTTAACTTTTAATATAATAAAATAATATAAACATCACAATAAAATAATATATACTAGCGTGCAATGAGGCTTTTTTTTTTTTTTTTGGGATTTATTATTATAACTTTTCTTTCATCACAATTTGAAAAAATAGATAGAACTTTTTTTTTCAAAGAGAATAGGATTCATTTTTCAATTAGAAGCTTTTGCGTGTTTATCCAAATCCAATTGATGATGTAATAGTTATAAAAAAAATGATAATGTAATAAATCCAAAAAAAAAAAATGATAATATAATAGTTTAAAAAAGAAACATGGGATAGTTTATACTTTTTTTTTTTTTTTTTTACTTGGGATAGTTTTTCCTTATTGTATTGGAGGGGTAGTTATTTTCTTTCAAACATGAGTAGTGGGAAGTTCTTTTTTTTAGAAGAAAAGTGGGGAAGTTTTATTGTAAATTTTTCTTTTTTATGAGAAATTTTATTCAAAAAATGTAGAGAAGATAAATACGTGGAGAGTTTTTTAAGCTATTGAGTAGAAGTAGGAAGATATTTCAACGTAAAAGTAAGAATTTATTATTTTTGTCAATTTACTATTTTAACCCCATTTTTAAGTTTTAGGTAAGAATATTTTTTACTATAAAAAAAAGCAATAACTAACTTTCTTTTGTCAATTTACTATTTTAACCCAATTTTTAAGTTGTTGGTTAATTAATTTAGGGATATTTTTGACAATAAAAAAAGCAATAACCAAACTTTCTGAATTCTCTTAATATATATAGACAGTAAAAATGAGTAAAATAATTAAAATTAGTGCGAACGCACAAAAAAAAAAAAAAAAAAAAATTCCCCACCTCTCCCAACCTACCCTCATTCTGGTATTTACAACTCTATTCCCTTTTTCCCTTTCATTCTGCTCTCACTTTTTTTTCCCACTGTTTTCTTTTACTATTCATTCAGTTCTTTCTCTTCTTTTCTTTTTTTTTTTCTTTCTTCTTCTTCCTTTTTCTGGGTGAGAAAGACTGAGTTTGAGTATTTGAGTCTGGGTTACGTTTTGGTTAAAATGTTTTTGTTTTAATTGATTGATCAAATAAAACATTAGAGATTAAATTCTGTCATTTATATTTTACCTAGTTAGATGTCATTTTAATTGCAAAGGATTAACAATTGCAGTTTATAGTGATATTGGTTCTCATTTCTTTTAGTTTTAATTTGTATAGTTATTTGTTGGGCATTGAACTAATTTAGTTTCATCATGAGAAAAGATGTTATTCTTTTCTCTTGATGGTTTACGAATTATACTTAGAACCATGAAGTTTAACCGATTACAGTCACGACTAATTGCTATGTAGTCATGCATCAATGTGGTAAGACATTGGTAAATGGATACCTGATATCTGGTTTTAGGGGATTATAAATCGGATATTCTTGTATTTCACATGTTATGTTGTATGTGAATTGTGGTTTAAGCTTTAGTATCTCTTTTGTGGTTTTAGGGGATTATAAATCAGATTTTCTTGATTTTCTTTTCTTTGCTAAGAAATAGGAATGTCGATACAATGATATGATTCAGCTTCTGTATGTTTCAAGTAGTAGTATTAGGTATGAGGGATGAGTTCAAGTGATTTGCTTTTAATCAATCTTAGTTTTAGCTTTGTGTGCAAAAGATGGGTCTGGCATGTTCTATTTGCATGATGTTTTTGCTTGCATATAAGCACACAACTTAAGAATAGTATTGGTACCATTTCAAAAGTTGTGATGCCTGTGGACGCCTAAAAGCTCAAAATTTTGATGACCCCTCTTATTACATGTTTATTAAGCTGATGTGATTATGATTACTTATTTTTATTAAGCAAGACTTAATTTAGTGTGATAATGTGGATGTGACTTCTTTGCCAATGCCACATACCTTAATGGATGAGGCATAAGTTCATTAGTACAACAATGTTGATGGGTGTAATTCTTTGGAAGTTAAGAATGAAAATTTTATATTTGATTCTTTTTCAATTGTTAATTGGGAGCAATTCATGTTTCATACACTCTTGCCCAACTTGGTTACCTCTTGCACTCAAACTCAACCTGTTTCGAGCTTTGTCCACTGCATTTTGTTGACCAAATCCAACTTATTCTTTGAGGGCCAAATTGTGTGGTGGTGGAATGGATTCACTATGGGCTTGTGATTGATTTGCTCAAGCTAAAATGTTACAAGGTTATATAGCTAATGGGGGAAGCTATTAGTCAGATTATATACACGCATATAAAAACTATACTATCACAAATTTAAAGCAGTGAAGATATGAAAAGTACTGTGAAAAGAAAAGGCTAATAGAGTATATATAAATATATTTGGAGAAATTATTAGGCTTAAATCAAATTGGCACAATTGTACTTCATAAACTAAGCACAATTGTACTGCATAAATGGGCGGTTAAAATAAAGCAAAATTAACAAATGGACTTTCAGCATGTCATTAAACCCAGCAATGAAATATACTTACTGCAAGGCAAAATGGTAAGATAAACACTAAGGCTGCGTTTGGTTCAGTGTAAAATATTTTCCGGGTGTAAAATATTTTCGGAAAAAGAAAATATTTTCTAGTGTTTGGTTGCATTTTACAAATTATATTAGAAAACCATTTTCAGTGTTTGGTAACATTCTGAAAATACTATTTTCCTATAAATTTTTCACATTTTCTCAACCATTTTCTTAGCATCCAAACAAATTTTATTACAAAAATTTCAATATATACACTTTAAAGAAACAAAAATCTGCTCAAAACAATTCATTGAACTTCATACAAATTTGGTCAAACTGAGAGAGGGAGGAAGAGAGAGTGATCGAAAACTTCAGGGATAGAGAGACGACGACAAGATCAAGATCATTGGCGCGATGAGATTGTGACGACGAGATCGGCGGTGCCAATGAGCTTTGGGTCGAGAACGAGAATGAGATCGATAACAACGGCGCCGATGAGCAACGAGAACGAGATCGGTAACGACGATGCCGATGAGCTTTGGGTCGAGAACGAGATCGAGAACGACGGCATCAATGATCTCGGCGGCGCGAACTCGACGGCACATCTAGGGTGGGGCGCTCTCTCTCTCTCTCTCTCTCTCTCTCTCTCTCTCTCTCTCTCTCTCTCTCTCTCTCTCTCTCTCTCTCTCTCTCTCTCTCTCTCTCTCTCTCTGCCTTCTTTGAGCTCGGAAATGATTTGAAGGTAAAACAAAACCTGCATTCATTTTCCGGGTCAAAGGCCTTAATTTTACGGTCAAAGTAAATGATTTTCCGGAAAACTCTATTTCCATGCACAACCAAACAGATGGAAAGATGTAAAAGGATTTCCGGAAATCGTTTGAAGTCAAAATAAACGTAGACTAAGAGTAATCATGGCAACAGCAGTAATAGTAAAAATTGCAACACTAAAAGATGAATTACTCATATTGACCAAAGGTAAGCTAAAGTCAATAAACCATATGTAGGAAATCTAGGCACATTACCTAAGACTGAAAAGTATTTAACCATTTAACCTATCCAAAAAGCTACTCCATAAACTAAGGAACCACACCTAATTAGTTATTAATACTCCTAGTAAAAAGGTAATTGCATAAAGGAATTACTGACAATCAAAATTACGCAGAAGGCTTTTGTAAAGCTCGTTGGATGCCATAGCTGTGAAAAGCTTGGCATTGAGATCGTTTTTCTCTGCCTCCATGACCCTGCATTTTTCTTCAAACTCATGCACAAGTTTTTGGAAGTATTCAGCTGATGAAGTTTCCACAATAAGCTTTGCAGCAAGCATGGCATTCTTGTCCATTAACTTGTTGCAAATTTCTTCAGACTCAAGCAAATGAGCTTTGTAACTCTCAGGGGATTCATTTACTACATGAACCTTTTCAATACTAGCATACGTAAGCTTCAAATAGGCTTGGTACCAATAAGTTTTAGCTGCATTGAGTTCATTTTTCTCTTCCTCCCATTTGTGGCGTTGCTCGTCAAATTCATTTGCAATGCCTTGGTACTTCTCCAGTGACTTAGTTGCCTCATCAAGCTTTGCGGTGATCATGTTTTTCTCTTCCTTCCACGTGAGTTGTTCATCACGTTTAAAAGCTGTATTTGTAGCATTAAACTTTTTCAATAAATCATTGTAATCTTTATTCAAATTTAAGTAGCAATGAGAAATTTGTTCTCTAGAAATCCTTGTAGCATTAAGCTCTTCAATGAGATGGTTTTTCTGTCCCTCCCACTTGAGGCTATCTTCTTCATAAGCATGAATCTTTGCAGCAAGTGTGTTATTGTCATGTTCCAATTGCTTAAGCTGTTTTATCAATGCATGGTGAGGTTGGTTATGTTCAAATCCTTCATCTTTCATCTTCCTCTTGAAGATTAGTTCCTTCCAATTGTATTCTTTTTTGTCCAACAAATCCCCACATTCTTGCTGCCAATCATTGCTAATGCTACAGTCACTTGGGTCATCAGCTTCCCACGATTCTTCACATATATCATCATCCTCCCACAATCGTTCAACCATTTTAAAATCCAAAGCAGTCCTTGACCACAAAAAATCTTCTTCCCATTTATTATTTGCTTTATCTTCTGCAGCAGCTTCTTGATCACCTTGTGGAGGCTCATCCTTGTTGGTAGTTTGCCCTTCCAATGGCTCCTCAACCTTCTCACTTTCCTGCTTAACAGACAATAATTATTTTTGAAACAAATCGATTTGCCAAAAGTTATCTATACTAAATGGAAAATGCTAAAACTACTTCCGCTTTTACTGGAAAAACTTAAGAACTAATGTGAAAATGATTATTATTGGTACTAATAACAGCTTAATAATATGTAGTAAAATTTGTACTAGAATCCGTTTGGGAACAGTTTATTTAGCTGAAACTAAAAACTTTTTGCTGAAAATACTATAGATAAAGATAAAAGTTAACTGAAATAGTATAATATGACCCATGAATAGTAGCAAAAAGTGAAGTGGAATCCATGAATAGTAGAAAAAATGAGCTAAATAGTAAAATATGCTGACTTTAAACTCACTTCCCAAACACAACCCTAATGTATCGAATGACTTGCAAGAAAAAGATACTTTAGAGCTTAAACCACCCACGCATGCACGCACAAATACATATATACATAACTATATATGAATTTTCATACACTTGAAACGAATTAAGAGCACTCACCTTCGAGTTAGAGCTAAAAGCTCTAAAAGCATGACTGACTATTTTCTGCTCCTGTGTCAATCTTGAGTCGCTTGTCAAGTATATAAAGCAAACCAATTGAGTTAAAATATAGAGACCATAAGCTACTACCCCTAAGAATAATGATCCACAAATGTAACAGATTCCCAGAAAAGCTATGCTGATTTCGTCAGCTCTATAGGCCACATAACAATGCTCCTGATCATGATAAAAATCAAATGCAAGTCTCAGATTCAAATCTTTTTCAAAATTGAACAGAAAAACTTGAAAATCAACCAAATGTTTTATTCTCACTCTAAATCTTAAATATAAATACTCACAATTGGGAAGTGAAGTAAGAAAAGGGCATATGCAAAAAAGAAGGAGATAGTTGAGTGCCAGTTGAAATAGCCGGGGGCTATCACGGGAATGGAAGCTACAGCCACACGAAACACTAACTTCAATGTTCTTAACATGAATTCATGAAATTCTGCATCGAATAATTCCATCCCACTGCTGTCATTATTATCATCATCCTTATTTTCTCTGTGTGGATCATTCTCCATCTTAGCTTTCTCTTCAATCAATTTTTCTCGCTTGCTAGTTTCCTGCTAACAAAACGTATATCACATGTAACAATGAGTCGATTCAATCAAATATTGTATAGTTATCATAAGCAAGAAAACAGAAATATGAATCCAAACACTGAGCTGCCAAGTATATATGCACAGATCCATAATTAGTTATTTCATTGAAAAAAAAAAACAATTTAAAGCAGTAAAGTGCATTTGTAAATTACATAGAAATCGAATTTACTACAAAAAGTTTACAAACTGACATAATAATGAATTTGATTGTTGGCATGTCAAAATCATAATAAATTAGTGTCATTATTACGACCCTCTCAATCCAGAAAATAATTTTCCCGCTTACAACATGTAGATATAGAGTATCTTCATCTTCCTTTACTCTGTTGCTGCCACTGTTCTGATCATCAGGTTTCAGTAATTCTTCATACCCCACATCACTTTTGTTTTCTGGCTCTTCCAACTCCTCACCCTTGTTAGTTTCCTCATTCTGCACAGCAAAATATAACTCATACATAACAACAAATTGATTCATTAAAATTCTATGGATTAGTCACAAGAAAGATAACACCCAACAATGCTTGTCTTGTCCCAGCCTAAGCAAAAAAACAAACTAAGATTTTAAACTTTCAAGCCAAATTATATGCACAATTGAGTTGATTGTCTGTTTCACATTCTCATATGATGACATTTTGTAAGATTTTAAACTTTCAAGCCAAATTATATGCACAATTGAGTTGATTGTCTGTTTCATATTCTCATATGATGACATTTTGTTTTAACAATATAATATATTAGATAATAATATGTTCAATTTGTAAGAGTAAGTAACATTAACACTTTAAAAGAGCTTTTGCAAGAAACTCATAACATGTTAGACACTACAAACTCTCTCATGGTAAAAATCAATTATATGGCCTCTATTACGTAGTTGAGCCACATGGACTATTCATTTCATGATTTTTAAAGCTCAACTTTTTAGGATCCAACATTTATTATATAGTATATGATGAGGAATTTTACTACTAAACTTATCACACTACTCACAGTTTTAAATACTCCTACACTGCAGTAACAAAAACAAAAAATATTGGAATGCATGACACATGTACAAGGGCCTAATGTACTCTTATAGTCTAATATCAAACTTTTCAAAACATGGTTCTCAAACACATTTACAGAAAATACTGAATTTGACAAAGCTTACACACACTCGCAATCATGTAAGTAAAATGATCAAGACAGTGGACTCACTGTAGGGTTATTATTAGAGCTTCCAAATAAACTCCAACAAGAAGAGCCAAAATCCTTGAAATCCATGAAGATCATCATGTAGGTGTAAACAGCATTGGTAAAAACAAAGAGACCAACTCCTATACACCTTTCCCAGTAACTATACCTTTGCCAGTGAGAATTGGTAGAAACTGAAACTAAAAAGATTGCAAGACGCTCAATCCAAAAAGGGTATTCACGCATCTGCATACAGAAATAAATCTTCATTAAAAAAATATGCAAATAAATCAAACCCGAAATATACATATATTAGATTTAAGTTACACCTAATGTAACTTTTTGCAATATTATATAGATCCGTAAATTTTAATTAAACAAGTAGTTTGAAAAGTCAATTATATTGCTTTGATATACTCTCCATAATTACAAATATAACTATTTCATAATATTATAGTATTCCCAAAATATTAATCTAATAAAAAGTTATGAAGTTACACCAACTATAATATAATGAGTGTAACTTTTGACACATTCAAACTCTAAAGCATACAAGTACTCACAACAAATGGGAAAAGAGAAGCAACATGGTCATCCATGGTGATGCAGCACACGGTAAAGTAAACCAAATTAGCAATAAGGACACATAAGAGAGCCAAATCCTTAGCTTCGGGAATGAGCAGTGCAACAAGGAGTGCAAAACGCTCAAAGAAGAAGAGTGTTTTTTCAACAATACCAAGTGATTTTCCATGGTCTGCCATTGTTGCTTGCACATCAGGGTTCGAAGCCTTGGACTTTGAACTGTAATATACATATATATATATAGCTAAGAATCCAAGCGAGGAGATAGTACGTTTGACTTTGTTTAGGAGAACCATACGTAGTTCAGTTCCCTTTTTTCACAAAGAGTTTTTGTCACTTCACAATTGCTCTATAGGGTGGAGCCTAATTTGTAGTAATTGATTGTTATAATAGTTTGTTACGTTTATCATGGAAACTAGGATTAACCAAATAAAGTTTGTTTAAGTTTTATTATATTAAAATTACGAAATTATCAAATATTGAAAAAAAATCAAAATTTATGAATTATGATCTAAATAATAAATTTTATTTTAATTCAATTAGTATTTTAAATTTCTTGAAAATTGGGTAATAGAGTTGGCATTTTTTGCCCAATAGTATAATTTTTTAGGAAAGAATTAAGAAAAAAACACTAGGTCAAACTTATTTAGTAATGTAACATGTTTTTTTGACAAACTTGAGTTCCAAAAAACATTCTACATAATTAAATAAGTTTGACCATGTGCTATTTAGCAAATTTTAATTCAATAGAATTTTACCCCAAATAAGCAATTTTTAAAATTAATAATATAAATAAATAATTTATGTAGTGACCCAAAAAGGGGGGTCTTGCATTCCATGGAATCTCACATCGTCTAGGGAAGCACATGGGAATGTGTTTATAAGGAATGACCTCTCTTCAATACATAGAGGTCTTTTCTCCCATTGCTGTGTGCTTTAGGAGAAAATAAAACTGTGAGGGGTATGAAGCCCCAAAGTGGACAATATCTACACAATTGGGATGGGGTCGTTACAGATGGTATCAGAGCCATGCCCTAGTCGGAAGTGTGGACCCCACACGCGAGGACGTGTGTGCCCATAAGGAGGGTGGATTGTAGTGACCTAAAAAGGGAGGTCTTGCATTCCATGAAATCCCACATCGCCTAGGGAAGCATATGAGAATGTATTTATAAGAAATGACCTCTCTTTAATGTGTAGAGACATTTTCCCCCACTGTTATGTGCTTTAGGGGAGAACAAAACCGTGAGGGGTATGAGGCCCCAAAGCGGACAATATCTACACAATTGGGGTGAGCTCGTTACAGTCCCCCTTTTTGGGTCACTACAATTTATTACTTTGGTATTAAAGATTTATCTTAAATAAACTATTTTGTAGTGATTTTTTTTTAGATTATTTTGGATTGAGTTTGGAATAATTGAGATGGCTTTAAATTGATTAGTTGAAAATTTATTTTGATGTGTCTTATTTTTATTGGTCTAATTGCTGGAATTGCATGATTAGCAATCATAGATGATACGCATGAACCTAATATAAAATTGGTTAGATGTAAATGCTTGGAGGACGCAGTGGGAGCTAATTTATTGGATCAGGTAATTTGTTTTGTTTGGATAATGCTCCAATGGATATTATGGTTTTCATGAACTGTGCGAAATAATAAATGATAAACACAGTTTCAAAAAAATAATAATTAATACTAAATGACAAACACGATAGAAATATGTTGCAAATCAAATCTAAGTCACTGTTAGACTAAAAAGAGAAAAACATTTTATATAACTAGGATTATGAATAGAGAAAGTAATCTTTAGTGAGAATATGATTTTGAATATAATGGAATGATATATTATAGAAGTATATACTCAATTAGTTTATTGAAGATCAACAAGAAGAGCCCAGATAGTTTTGGGTTCAAAACTTATTTGTTCTTGTAGAAATAGAGAACCCTTGGAATTGGTTTTTTTTATTATTATTAAATTATCAAAGGTCCATATACTTTAAATATGGCATGATTTTGCGGCCTATTGACTAACTTACAATTGCAAGACATTTATTTGACAATGATACAAGAGCATGATTTTTCAAGCAATGTGATGATAAGCATAAGAGCCCATTTGGTACATGTGTTTAAAAACTGAAAATTATTGTTTGAAAATATTTGTGGAAATACGTGTGGGTGGAAAAGTGCATTGAAATGCGTGAAATGTTGTTTAAAAACTGAAAGTGATTGTTTAAAAATACAAACCAAACACCCCCTAAAGATCCAAAACTTGAGTTTTGATTATCATTGTTGGCAACTTGAATCGTATTTATAGAGAGAGATATTATTAGAGCTTATATGAAAAGAGATAGGATGGTTGAATAAGACATTTCCACTTACACCAAAAACCGATTAGTGTTTTTGTCTAATGATCAGGAACAGACACCAAAAGTTAAAACTCCCTAAAAAATATAAAAATATAAAATTACTAAGTAACAAGATAAACACTCTAATGGCAACAGCAGTAATAGTAATAAAATTGTAACACTTAAAAGATAAATTACTCATATTTGACAAAGAGTAGCTAAAGTAAATAAACCATGTATATATAGAGAAAATCTAGGCACATTACCTAGTGACTGAAATGTAACAAAGCAATCAAAATATCCAAAAAGTTACTCCATAATCTAATGAGCACGTCTAATTACTACTACTAATAATGAAAACTAAAAGCAGGAAAGAGTTACTGAATAATATCTAAATTATGCAGAAGGCTTTGGTAAAGCTCAGATGACGCATTAGCTGTGCAAAGTTTGACAACGAGCTCGTTTTTCTCTTCCTCCAAGACCCTGCATTTTTCTTGGCACTCATGCAAAAGTTTTGAAAAGTATTCAGCTGATGAAGCGTCCACATTAACTTTCACAGTAAGAAGAGCAGTCTTGTCCTTTAACCTGTTGCAAACTTGTTCAGACTCAAGCAAACGAGCTTTGTAACTCTCAGAGGACTCATTTGCAGCAACAAGCTTTGCACTAGCAGTGTTTCTTTCTTCAAGCAAGATGCGGTTTTGCTCATTATAATTATTTGCAAGCTGCTTATAGTGGTAGTACCAACAGTTTATATTTGTTAGCTTTGCATTGAGTTCATTTCTCTCTTCCTCCCATTTGCCGCGTTGCACCTCAAATTCATTTGCAATGCCTAGGTACTTCTCCAGTGACTCAGTTGCCTCATTGAGCTTTACAGAGATCATGTTTTTCTCTTCCATCAACTTGAATTGTTCATGTTTAAACAAATCTACGTCTGTAACATTAGTCTTTTCCAATAAAACATTATTCTCTTTCATCAACTGTAAGTAATAATCAGAACGTTGTTGTGTAGAAGCAGTTGCTGCAATGAGCTTTTCAGTGGGATTTTTTTTCTGTCCCTCCCAGTTGAGTCTATCTTCTTCATAAGCATGAACCTTTGCAGCAAGTGTATAATTGGCATGCTCCAATTGATTAAGCTTTTCTATCAATGCATGGTGAGCTTGGATATGTTCAAATCCCTTATCCTTTATCTCCCTCTTGAAGATTAGTCTCTCCCATATATTGTCTTCTTTTTTTTCCAACAAATCTCCATATCCTTGCTGCCTATCATTGCCACTTCCACGGTCAAATGGATTACCATGGCTATCAGATTCACTTTCAGCTGTAAGAGAATTATGGCTGGTATCACTGCTATTATCCAAAAAATATGGTAAAAAGAATTCATCTTCATATCTATCAATTGGGTTACCATGCCTATCAGATTCACTTTCAGTTGAAAGAGAATTATGGCCGGTATCACTGCTATCATCCAAAAAAAATGCTAAAAGGAATTCATCTTCATATCTATCAATTGGGTTACCACGCCTATCAGATTCACTTTCAGATGCAAGAGAATTATGGCTGGTATCACTGCTATCATCCAAAAAATATGCTAAAAGGAATTCATCTTCATATCTATCAATTGGGTTACCATGCCTATCAGATTCACTTTCAGATGCAAGAGAATTATTGCTGGTATCACCGCTATCATCCAAAAAATATGCTAAAAGGAATTCATCTTCATATCTATCATCAGCTTCCCTCTCTAGCATTTTAAAATCCAAACCATTCTTTGACCCCAAAAGTTCTTCTTCCCTTTTATTATTTGCTTCACCTTCTGCAGAAGCTTCTTGGTCACCTTGAGGCAGCTCATCCTGCTTGGTAGTTTGCCCTTCCAATGGCTCCTCACCCTTGTCACTTTCCTGATCAAACACAGAATAATTTATTTGGAAACAAATTAGTTTGCCATAGTTATCTATATACAGAATGGAAAACGCTAAAACTACTACCCATTTTACTATAAAATCTTAAAAACTGGTGTGACAATAAATGTTATTGGTGCTAATTCAATAACAAAATAAATAATTGTCCAAATTACTTTTTTATGATTGATGACAAACTTATATTTAGGCATGCATATTAAGAAAATGATACTTACTTTAGTGCTTAAACCATGCATACATATATTTAGGCATGCATATACTTAAAAGGAATTAAGAGCACTCACCTTTGAGTTAGAGCTAAAAAATCTTGTAGCAAGACCAACTATCATCTGCAGCTCTCTCACTCTTGAGTTAAAAAATCTAATAGCAAGACCAACTATCATCTGCACCTCTCTCACTCTTGAGTTCCTAGTCAAGTAAAAAAGCCAAACCATAGAAGATAAAGCATAGAGACCATGAGGTAGCGTCCAAAAGAGTAATGATCCATATATGCAAGAAATTCCCAAAAAAGCTAGGCTGATTCCGTCATGATAATGTACCACATAATGATGCTCCTGATCATGATAAAAAATCAAATGCAAGTCTTAGATTCGAATCTATGTTCTAATTGAACAGGAAAAAAAAAAAAAAAAAAATTCAACCATAATGTATTATCTGCACGTGAAATCTTAAATATAAACACTCACAATTGGGAAGGAAAGTGTGTGAAGGACATATGTAAGATATAAGAAGATCATTGAATCCCAGTTTAAATAGAAGGGGGTTATCACGAGAATAAGAACTGCAACCACACGAAACGATGACTTTGATAATTTTGATGTGATTTTGCGGTCTACGGCTGCTTGATCTTCCCTCATTACACTTCTGTCATTACTATCATCATCCTTATTTTCTGTGTGTAAATCGTTCTCCATCTTAGCTTCCCTTTCAATCAATTCCTCCTCCTTGCTAGTTTCCTGCTAACAAAACGTATTTCATATGTAACAATGAATTGATTCAATTAATACTTTGTAGTTATCACAAGCAAGAGAACAGAAATATTAATCCAAAACACTGCTGAAACATTGAGCTGCCAAAGTATATATTATTTCATTATGAAGAGCTACAATTTAAAGTGGTAAGGTGAATTTCTTAACTAACACAGAAATCAATGTAGTGTTAATAGTTGTTTTGCCTCTAAGGAATCCACCAACATTGCTTTGTCCCTGCCTAAGCAAAAAAACAAACTAAGCTTCTAAACTTTTCAAGCCAAATTATGTGCACAATTGAGTTGCTTGTCTGCTCCATATTCTTATATGGTAACATTTTGTTGTAACAATGTAATATTATCTTATTACACCACTCACAGTTTTGGAATACATGACACATGTAAAAGGGCCTAATAGTCTAATATCAAACTTTGCAAAACAATTGTACAGAAAATACTGAAATTGACAAGCTTACACACATGCACATGAATGTTAGTAAAAATGGATCAAGAGAGAGAACTCACTGTAGGGTTATTAGTGCTGCCAAATAAGAAAAACTGCTGCGATTCCATCAAGTCTATCATGTACTCTATCAAGTCTTTGGTGTAAACCAGGTTTGATAAAACAAAGAGACCAGCAGCTATACGCCTAGCCCAGACTCCCCAGTAATAATGGGGTGGGACTGTAGTCAAAATGAAAGCAAATCGCTCAATCCAAAAGGCGTATTCACGCTCCTGCATGCATAACCAAAATCAAACCTTCATTAAAAAGACCAGGCAAATAAATCAAGATCAAATATTTAAAGTACAAATTTTTGTAATTTAAAATTATGTATGGAAGATTGATTATGGATCTAATAGTAAATAATGTCACTTTAACATGAAATTTGGCGTGAATTTTCACATGAATTTTCAAATTATTTGACCCATTAAAAGTTATTAAATAGTGTAACTCTTTGCAATGTTATATGAATCTATAATTTTTTATGAAACAAGTATTTTGAAAAATTAATTATATTGCCTTGTTATATTTTCCATATTTACAAAATATAAAGATGATCACAATTAATAACTATTTCATTATTAAAGTGTTTAGATTACAAATATTTTTAACTTTAAATATATAGGAACAACATTAGTGTATGAACCACATCATAATATCTAATTAATATTAGAAAATTGGCCTACATCTTATGAACAAAGAGAATACTTAATCTAAGAATAGAATTCTTAAAATATTAATCTAATAAATAAAAAGTTATTAGGTGATATAACTCTTTGAAATATTATATGAATCCATAATTTTTAATGAAACAAATATTTTGAAAAATTAATTATATTACCTTGTTATATGTAATTAATGCGAAAATTAGAACAAAGAGAATACTTAATCTAAGAATAGAATTCATAGAACAATAATCTAAAATGTAACTTTAACACATGCAAACTCTAAATTAAGAGAGTTAATCAAGTACTCACAAAAGGGTCATAACCAGAAACATGTTCAGGATGGTAGATGAAGAACAGAAAAAGACAAGCCAAATGATAAAAAGCTAGAGGAAGGAGAACCCAAATTACAGGTTTGGGACTGAATGATAGAAAAAGGAGTTCCAACCGCTCGACAATGAACAGTCCTATTTCCAATGATTTTAAAATATTTATAATATTAAATGCCATTGTTGCTTGCACACTAGGAATTTGAAGATTTTCGAGTGATTGTTATATGGGAAGGACTTAGAAGATTATATAGAGCAAAGAGAGGATACAGTTTGATATTGTTTAGGAACCTACGTAGTTCAGTTCCATTCTTTCACAGAGTTTATCTAGATTAAACGAACAAAAGATTGTTTAAGTGGTAGGAGTCTAGTATTAGGAATAAATAAATAAAAAAAAAATAGGAATACGAGTGTATGACTATGACTATGAGGTTATAACTTTTATTCTATTAAATTAAAAATAGGATAAGGTAATAGAGTTTTATCACGAATAAATCATCTTAATAATATACAATAACAATTAATAATAATAATAATAAGTAATTTATAATTTTGGCATTAAAGTTTCATTTAAAATAATTTATTTTGGTATTATGATATGTAACATATAGGTTAAGCCTTGGCACAATCAGAATTTTTTATATGGCTTGAATTTTATTATTTAGTATATATAAAATAATATGATATAACTTTAATATGGGAAACTTACCACTATTTAAGATTCAAACAATTGAACGTATGTCTTTTCAAAAAAAAAAATTTGAGTGATGAAAAAAACAATTATTAATTCATAACAGTTTTTGAGTCGGATAAGAGATCAAATACAAGGTTAATTCTATAATATCTATAAAAGAATATTATGTTAATATTAATTATCTTAAGTGATAAATAAAAGAGTAGTTAAAGTTCTAGCATGTTTCAAATATGCTTATTTAATTAAGAGACCAATTCAAGGTCTCAAGGGAAGGAAAAAAGTTACAGTCCAAGGGTTTACATAAAACCTAAAAGGATACGTAATATAAAATGGGTAAGATGCAAATCCTTATGGGAGCTAAATTATTGGGGATTCAGGTAATCTGATTGGATGATGTTCCAATCCAAATTGGATTATCCAATGGGTATCATGGTTCATGTGTTTCAAGCCCTAGGTTTCTTCACCTGTGCTAAACAATAAATGATTATTAATTAACAGTTTAACACGATTGAAAGTACGTTGAAAATTGAATTCTATGTTGCTCTTATAAACCCAGGCACCCAACCCCTTCCACTCACATGTTCTTGGTCAATTCCATAGATTATTAGTTTTGGGACTAAAATTTTTTTGGGAATTAATTATATCTTCTATATTATTAATAATAGAATTCCCTGTATGAGTTTTAACATTTTTCGTACTAAAATACTCTCACACAAATTCTTAAACTTTCTAAAATGTCTCTATTTTTTAGTTAAATAATTTTAAATTTAAAAACATAATCTGGTTAAAAGAGTAATTTACTGTTTATAAGTTTTAGGATTTTTCCTTTATTTCTTCCATTCAGCTTAAAACTTAGAACACTCTTCCTATCTCTTTTTGAAAAAGAAAAAAAACACACATATTTATTTATATATTACTTTTGAACATTATAACACTAAAACAAAAAACAAATTAATAAAAAAAGAGCATTATTGCAAGTGCAAAACACGTGTGATGAGTCTTTTGTGAGTGTGTGTGTGTGTACTATCTATAAAAGGATTTTCCTCCTTGGACTAGACTTTTATATGATTCAGAAATACCTCTAAACTTTTGGTTTAACCCACACAAAAAAAAAAAAAAAAAAAAAAAAAAAAAGCCTTGAGGACAACCAAGTTAAAATATATCTCTAGCACCACTTAAAATACCTACAAAATAGAATGCTCTCCTACTAATCCATGTCTTTAAAACGAAATTATCCACAAAAAAAATTTATAAAAGAAAATTATGACACTAGACTAAAAAAATGCAACATCGCACGCACAAATCGAATGTGGTGAGGCTAGTTTTGATACTAATTGTTTAGATTTAATTTTAGAAATAAATGTTTTAAAATATGTTTTATATAAATAGATGATAATAGTCCAATTAATGTATTAAATTATAAATTATATAAAATTTTAGATTCTTTTTCTAATGCATGTATTTTTTATAAAATATTAACTAACAATACATGCATCTATAGAAAGAAGTTATCCAAAATTTAAATCAATAAAATCATATTTAAGATTAAGTAGTGATATTACCAATTGAAAAGAAAATTTAGGAAACTTGAACACAAAAACTTATTAGTAGTAATCTTGCTTCTCAAAAGGTAAGAATTTTTTTTTTTTTTTAAATGGAAAATGTGGAGACCATTTTTGCGCAAGGCCAAGAGGTGCAGTTGTAACCAAGGCTCAGAGTCCCACATCGAAGGAAAACCCCCCCACTTGCTGCCTTATAAGCTGTGAAACCAAGGGAGTAGTGTACCACTAGAACACTCCACAGAAAATATCAAAACATAAATATTATTTAATTAATATTTAAAACTAAGAGAAGACTCCACTATAAATTGTCGCCTTATGTCCAAAACTATGTTGAGGTGGCCATAGTTTGAGCCCTATTATTGTGGACTGCAAATTTAAGCAAGGTTTGAACAAATCTATTTAAAGCTATATGAGGAATTCGACATAAACAACACCATTCAGAATTTATAAGTTTTAAAACCTTTTTATTTTATATTTAAAATACATTATAAATATGCTGTATATTTGGGGCCATATTTTGCATGGAATGCATTTAACATGCCAATTAACAAACTGTTGATGCCCAATTTTGCAAATCCATACCCAAAGGCCCATGAGGAAGAAAGCCCAATAAAAAGCAAGGCCCAAATCCTTTTGTATAAAAGATAGGCGTGAGAACTAATATGAGAAGCACGGTGAAAAGAAACAAGGAACGGCAGGAAGTGTCAGCAGCAGGAAACGCGTGAAGGAAAGAAAAGCCAAATCAAAGAAAAATAACAAACGTAGCAGGATAGCGTGAAGAAATAAGACAAAACACGCAGCAGAACGAAACAGAACTAATTTGCTACAGCAGGAACGGCGTGGCAGACAAACACAGAAGATAGCAGAGCAAACACAAAAGGGCCAGGGCACCACCAACCTGTACCCAGCCAATACAAGGGAGGTGGGCCCACGGTCAAGGGGATTCAGAGGGCGTGGTTTGGTGGTGGGGGGAAAAGGGAGTCTATATTTGGTTTCCTGCCGTAACTTCTTTTGGGAAAGATATCTTGCTGGGATTGTATTTTACCCAAAAGAAGTAATAAATGGTTGAGACCATCTGATGCATGCCATAAAGCTAGGTAGTGAGGTAGAGGTATACAACAGGACCAAACAAGAGGGAATTTTGTCGTGAAATGAGTAGCGTTGCAGCAGACATGTACTGAGCAATGGCAGGGGCAACCAATGGGTGAGTGGGTAATCTTGAAAGGATGCCCACAACAAACCAAAAACAGTTGGTAAAGCCCTAGGGGTAAAAGGGAGAAATCCCATTGAATCAGTTTGCTATAAAAGGAAGGTAACCACCGCAGATTAAAGGGGACCAAAAGGGAAGAGGAAAAAACAGAAGAAAAGGAAAAACAGGGGAAGAGAGAAAAAACACAGAAAGAGAGAGACCCAATGAAGGGAAGTACTTAAGGGAGGAAAACCCATGGTAAGAGAGTAGTAAGCACCCAGAGAAAGGTACCCAGGAAAAAGAAAGACCAAAAATGGGGAACAACCCATAGCAAGATAGTAGTTAGAAACTAAGAGTAAAAAAAAAGAACACAGAGAAAGAAAAAGAAGAGAGAAAACGTGGCAAGAATAGGGGCATGCATCAATAGACCATCTTTTCCCTCCCTCTTAGCAAACCCACTCTTTGAAGTTTCCAAAAGTTATAGCTAGTAGCCATTTAGGCCTATTCTCCAAAATGCACAACTTTTATGGCAGGAGCCTATGACAAGGTTGTTCAAGTTGGGGTTTGGGTTCTTTCTTGGTTCACTTATCCTATGGGAAGATTCAATACTTGATTTTGATTGCAAATATATTTTATTTCTCTCATTATAAATTATATCTGCTGTATTTAGTCATCCTGCCGTAACACGTTTTTATCACGTCTGCTGCATCAGTTGTCCTGCTGTGGTATCTTTACTTTTTGTACTAGTTATTCTGCTGTAACACATTTTCATTATATTTAAGTTGTTAGCTATTATACTGCTAAACCTTTCCTGCGAAAGCTTTTTTCTTTATTTGTTATTATGTGTTTCATTGTTGACACAAACTAATCATTATCCTACCATAAGTATACATATACATATATCTTGTTTCTCATGTTCTGCAAAATATATTTTATATATGTATATGTGAATACGTATAAGTATATACACTCATATATGTATGTAAATACTTGAGAATATGCTAACCCATTTAAACTAACATTTGTTTGATGGGTATTTTCTTTGGACTTTAGATTTGTTTATGTGCAGGAAGTAGAAAAGTATTTCTGCAGTAAAAACGGAGAGTAGTCATTCACATTGCAAAAGGCTTTACTACACGGCAGACAGCTTTAAAGCACGGCAGACAGCTTTAAAGCACCGCAGATAGCTTTAATGCACAGCAGACAGCTTGATTGCACAGCAGAAGGCTCTACGGCAGAAAACTTTACTGCATGGCAGAAGGCTTTAATGCACATCAAACAACTTCAATGCACAGCAGAAAGCTTTACTGTACAGCAGGAAGCTTTATCGCACAGTAGAAAGTTTTGCTACATAGCAAAAAAAGTCAGTCCTACGGCAGAAACTGGAGAAAAGTTCCTTCTGCGGCAGAAACTAGAGAAAAGTTCCTTCTGTGGCAAAAACTGGAAAAAAGACAGTCTTGCGGCAGAAATTGGAGAAAATTCAGTCCGCGGTAGAAACTGGAGAAAAGTTCCTTCTGCGGCAGAAACAGAGGATAGGCACCACGTTCTGCCTGCCGTAAGCGTGCCCCTGGCAAACGAGACATAGTTTGCGCACAAGCCGGACCAAATTGAGTTGCAGTTGGACCGGTCTCAACTCCCTTACTCAGAATATTTGGGCCTAGTACCGCTGGAGGCAGCCCAGCCCAGTACAATAATGGTACCGCAGGAGGCAGCCCACTTTAATCACAAAAAAGGCCCCTACACAAACTTAATATTTATCATTCTGGTATTAGTAGAAAGAAATCAATTTAATTGATGCTAAAGTTATTAAAAACATACAAATATCAAAATGATAGTTGAAATACTAGTTGCAAAGAATTGTTCGATGATTACCACCATTGGAATATTTGAGGAAACTAATAGTTCTTCACAACCAGACCAATCATTGGAGAAAAAAGCGCTATACACTTTGTTCTTTTCTGGAGCACATTTATCATCATCATTTTTTATCAACAATGGTATCCATAGCAGTCCAAAGATCTGATTCTACTATCTTTAATAACTAATTCAAAAATAATCTTTCCTAAATGAATCTTTAAATGAGAATTAAAATTTACAATCTTCTTTCCATAGCAGCAATCCTAAAAAACCCATGTTTTCAATTCCTTCCCGTACTCCATAATCTCTCTTAACAAGGTGCTTTTGCCAATTCATCTATATTGAAATGAGATTCAAGTTATTTGATCTTAATACTCAACAAATGCTTGCTCTCTTAAAATTCATTCTTGCCTCCAAATCTGTCTCTGTCATCGCTATACATTCGTTTACTAGTGATTGAAGATTTGGATATACATGAAAAATTGAGTCATCTCCTCTAGGCCTAGGAGCTTCCTGGGGTTGAATGCATTGCAGTCACATATCTACAACCTAAGTCTCTCTTTGTATGGTTTTTTGATTGGAGATTCTAAGTTGTTGTCAAGGTCATTCAAAAAATCGTGGCATTCTTGTAACACAGGTTCACAGGTCAAACCAATATAGTATTAGCTAATTTGTTGATCAAATCAACATGGATGAACAAGAGAGAGGAGATGTTGGGGACAAAAAATGAACTTTCTTGATGCAGGCAATGGCATTTTGGATAGCTTCCAAGTATACACATCCTCCAACTGATTTCTTTGTTTCGAGAATGGAGGTGGTGTATTGTAAGGCATCCTTGTGCTACCCAAGGTGAAGAAAATGGAAAGCGTCTATGTATTCTTCTATGAGGCCTGAGGATGAAGAAAGTGGGGTGTGAATTAGGACCATTCATTTTTTGAGGGAAGATTCTAATTTGAAAATTTGAATGGAAGGAGAGCGGGACAGGGGTTATGAAAGCTATGTTCAACTGGAGATGGAAGCATGGAATTGAACTTAACTGTGGAAAAAATAGAGATTTATGTGAAAAATTATTAATTGCTTGTTATTTATAATTGCACAAATAGCACAACCTATATTCTCCTTCCATAATCCTTAACAGCTAATATATATATATATATATATATATACACATACTCAACTCCAACAAAATAAAACAATTAAAAACAATAGTACATAAAAATTGGCTAAATGGCTCAAGCTCATGTAAAGAGGTCTAATTTTGGGTGACTTGGTAGCCACAAAGAGCATTTCATTGAAACTGTTCCTTTCTTGCTCCCAATTTTTTCTATTTGTAAACCTCTATAGAACTTTCTTATAAAAGTATTTAAGTTCTTCTAAAAGCACAACAAAATCTTACAATATTTTCATAACAAGTTGAGAGGTCAACCTAATCCACAATAGTTTAAAACAATAATATTGTGAAAATGTTGTAAGATTTGTTGCCTCCCTACTCTCTAGACTTTCTCATTCCCCTTTTTTGTACGCTCAGTTCTTCATTACTATTCCATTTTCTGTCTCTTCAAATCTTTACTTTTTTCTTTCTTCGAATCCCAATCATACCTAACCTAACCTTCTCTGTTGTTGAGTCCTCTTGGTTAACCGTGCTGCTTACAATAATGCTACCACTGTCATTGTTCTACGCCAATATTATAAAGCCATAAGCAATTGGATAATACCAGTTAGATTATGATCAATAGATATAAATTAAAGAAATACAAAGAGAAACAAATTTTAAACAACAGAAATGTGTGATTTGGATAAAGAACTAACACTTGGGTTAGGCCTATGGTTTTCAGGATTCCCTTGCCAATGTATTTTGACATGGAAATTTTCCAAAAAGCACATGAAGTATATGAGATTAGAAATAATCAAAATCAAAATCGTTGTAAGCCAAAGATCAATATATTGGTAAAGTATAAGAAGGAAGGCAATCCTCTCAATCCAAAATGCGAGAGCCATAGCATCCATTGTCACCTTCATGCTTGCAACAAAAAATTAATAATTTTTTAAATTATAAAAAAATAAATAAATAAATAAAATAAAACACTTAGAAGTTGGAGATTAATAACTTGCACATCGATTCTCAAAAATACAAAAATAAAAAATAACTTGCATACATATAATATGTGCAATTAATAACACATTAGCAAGAAATACGTGGAATACTTTGAACATAAATCGCAAATATAAGGCCTATGGGATTCCTTTCGGTGTCCATAGTATATCATGGATTTCTAGATTCGTATTATATTAATTTGAGAAAAAAAATTCTACAAATACAATAAAATTTCTTAACATTTTTCACAACACTCTTAATTTGAGTTATGATGGATTCTAGGTATAATTTATTTTATTTTATTTTGACCTATGATATTCTCAAACTTCAGCTAGTTGGAAAAAGGTTCAATTCAATGAAAATTAATAATTATTATTAGAAGTGAGGAGTGAGAACCCATAATTAATTCTGGGTACCTATGAATCCCACATACAGTGTAGTTAATAATTTTTCAATTTTGTTCTATGATTCATGTGAGAGGTACACATTTACGCTTGGTTTGTTTCTCTAGAAAATCTTTTGTAAAAATAGTTTTTTTACATTTAATTTTTTTAACTACAATTTTTCTTATTATTTATAATTGTGTGGTTCAATGGTTACTTCTTAGCCTAAAAGAGGCTCAAATTCAAATCTTAGAGACGAAAATATGACATTGGTTTAATTAAGAGACTTTTACCTCTTAAAACCAATGGTCCGTTTGGATTGGTGGGGGAGTAGAGTAAAGTAGAATTGACCTAAAATTAGTCTATTTTTAGTCAACTCTACTCTACTCTCATCCACTCCCTCTCCCTTCCCCATCAATCCAAACAAGTTTCCTGAGTGGACTAAGTTTAGATTATGACTTAACCCACTTGGTCGAGCCACCTTGTTGCTTCCAGCCAACATGGGTCGGGCTGACTGTTGAGATATAGGATTTAATCCACTTTTTTTAAGAAGGTAGGTTTAATCTACTTGATAAAATTTGTATGACCCTATGACCCCCTTGTAGTGGCGTTTTCTTTAGCTACAATAAATGTGAAGGAGATAATTTCCTTTACTATTACTTATTTGATGGACCACTATGCGACCTCATACTATGAAAATTCCTAAGGGTTTTTTTTTTTACTATTTATTTGATTTTCAAGAATAATTTCATTAAAAAGACTCATTTGGAACTATTTCAGGTGTATATATAGCCTTATTTGAAATTTGAGTTTTCTAAGGGATGAGTTTTAATGTGAAGAACTCAACTCTCTTAAACTCAAGTTCCTTTTAAAAAATAAAAATAAAAATAAAAATAAAAAAAAATAAAAAAAACAACTAGGAACTTAAAAACATCTTAGCTCATGTTTTTCTCCATGGTCCATAGAACTCGAGTTTTTGAAAATTGAGTTCTATCTAGGCAAATGAGGTTATATAACTAAATAATTTTAAATGAAGCTTCTTAACAAAATTGTTCTTGAAAATCAAATACTAGGCCAAAAAAGGCATACCTAAGGACTTGTTTGGATGAGCAGTGGGTTGAAATAAAGTTATTTATCAGCATATTTAACTTATACATATCTGTAAGGACACGTTTTTCAGCCCAAGCCCAAAAATGGGATCTTAACTCGGTGAACTTAGTACAATAAATTTATAGATAGTGGGTCAAAGAATTAGGTTTTAGTGCATGAATAACGGTTAGAATGGGTGTAAAAAATGATTAAGCAAGAACAAGGAACATAGAGCTGAATGAATTCACTGTCCGAGGAGGGAAGTTTTCATATAAATCAGTTAAATAGAGTACAAGTGCAATTTAGATTGCTACAATGCCTCTTCTATATTTTTCCAACCCCATTTCCTCAAGGGTCTCTACTCTCATTTATACTACATCTTTTCCTTCATCTTTACCCTACACGTGGATAGTTGAGGGTTTATGCTGATACTTGTCCCATCAGCTTCCTCTAGAAGTCTTTAGGAGATGGTTATAAGGCTGAAAAAGTACTGTTCAGAGGTCACTTCCTCATTAATGCGGCCAGGGAGTTAGCTACAGAGCATTCAAGGCGGTGGTAGTCGTTTTCCCTTAGATATTTTTGGGTTCTCATCTTTCTTGTACGTTTATGGCGCACATCCCTATCATTAGAGCTTCCTGAAAGGTCACTTTGATCATTATGATCTATATCTGATCTGTGCTTAGCTTGTCCGAGGAGGTATTCCTTCTCATAATGCCTCCCCATTTGTATCCTGCTCCTTAAGTCTTGAGTTTGAACCATTTATTACCATTCGGTCGTCCTCGAAGTACTCATACTCTCGGCTAAGGCCCAAGATCCAATTGTATAATTTAGGCCCATGACCACACAATATCTTTTTAAAACTTTTTTTCGTTTTGGGTATTAATGTTTAATAGGATATTTGCTCAAATCCAATTATGAATCAGTGTAAATAAATTTTCTCAAACAAGTATTATGCATTTTAAAAAAAAAATTAAGCATGGTTATTAGTGTCACAAATGGTTACTCAAGAGGATAAAGATCTATATATTATATTTTTACCTTTTTACTATTGTTCTACTTTATTTATTAAGTTTTTTTTTTCTTATTTTAGGTTTCTGTTCTAAAATTAATCACACAACAATAATTAATTTTGGAACAAATTACCAATACCATTCTTATGATCTTACCTCCAAATGTAGAATCATTATGAGCTTTATTTTGCGACATTTATTTTTGTAATTAGTTTCACAAGGCATTTCTATTGAGTAAGTTTAGAATCACATCTTTTACCACACCATATTTCACAGCTATTATATGTAGTAAATCGTGACTAGTTGTTTATTACTTTTACATAAACTTACTATTTTTTTCAACACTCAATTTGCCACATCAAAGTTATGGCAAAAAAGTGTGTGATAATAGATTTTTTTCTTCTATTAAAATGAATGGAGTCTGATGATGATGTGACAAGTACAAACATCGTCTATTAAAAAATAATTTAAAAGAAAAAAAATTGTGCTATCCAAAATCCTATGTTGTACAAGTGATTTTGAGACTCGGATAAATTCATTACCTTGACCTTTTGAATAAAATAGTCATTTTCTTTAATCATTTCTCAAAAGTTGATTTTGACCCTAAATTATCAAATTCTATTAAAATTAACACCTCATAAAGCTAATTATATTAGAACTAAGTATCACCAAATAAAGCACATGTAAATTTCATGATTTAAGGATAATAATTTTTGTATTTTGTATTTTTTTTTCCAAAAAAAAGTAATAAGTCTAAAGAGTCAAGGATAAAAAAAATTTCCAACTAGTAACAAATTGTTATTGTAGGGTTAAGGGCCCAAATCATGTATTGAGCCTTGGGCCTTAGCCAAGAGCGTGAGTAGTTCGAATGCAAACAAATGGTAATGAATGGTTCAAACTCAGGGTTTAATAAGCAAGATCCAAACGGAAAGGTGGTCGAAGGAGGAATATCTCCTCAGAAAAACTAAACATGAATCAGATATAGATCCTAATGATCAAAGTGACTTTCGAGGAAGTTCTAGTGATAGGGACATGCACCATAAACGTACAAGAAATATGGGAATCCAAAAACATCTAAGGAAAAGCTGCTACCACCACATTGAATGCCCTATAGCTAACTTTCTGGCTGCATTTATGTGGAGAAGACCCCTGAACAGTGTTGTTTTATCTATAGCAACTCACAGAAAGCTAGAAAGGGTGTTTGATGTAACAAATACTCAAGTAGTGACTCAAATGATCAACAAGTATAGGATCAAGATAATCCAAAATGTGCTATATAATGTAAGAAATCCTTCATGAGGAGGGGACGGAAAAAGAGAAAGAGAACACTATAGCAACCAAAATTGCACTTGTAGCATGTTTGATTGGTTTATATGAAACTTATCTTCTCGGACAATGAATTCATTCAACTCTATGTTTTCTGTTCTTGCTTGATCATCTTCTGAATCCATACTAGCATTTGTCTAATTCATTAAGGCCTAGTTCTTTAACCCATTCTCTACAAATCAGATATACTTTGGGCTTGGGTAGCAAAACGTGATCTTACAATTATTAATAAGTAAATTATAAAAATAATTAATATTACACATTTACCATGCACACACACTAACATTGATTGAAAAAAAAAAATGTTTACAACATATGCAATAACGAGCATGTTATAAGATTTTCCAAGAAAATAATATCACTAGTAGTGGTGAGCATAGTATTAAAAAAAATTGAGAATTTTTAACTGTAGTAAAAAATTATTTAAAAAAAAAAAATCATATCTTTAACATTACTATAAGAAGTAAAAAATAAAAAATAAAGAAAGTCCTCTACCCCTGTGAAATCACATGGAGTTGAGTCTCACTCACAGTAACTCAGTTGACTAGTGGTTGTTATCCGAAAGCAGATACTGTTAGGTAGGACCCACAGGTGAAACATCCTCAACGTTGATTGGCCTTTAACACCCACCAGCCAATCCCATTCCGCCACGTAATCAACTTAGTCACTTTTCCGAGTCAGCAAGCGAAAGGAAATGAAATCAAAATGCTCGGGAATCTGGAATCCAAAATCCCAGGATTTCAAATTCCTCCTCTTCTTTTTTTCCACTCCGATAAACTAAAATGTCGTCTTCTTGTCTGTAAAACCAAAATTTACACAAAACCCGATATTTCCGGAAACTCTCTCACGCAGCTTCCGATTTTTCGGCCGATACAAAACAAAAATGGCCGATTATCTTCCTCTACCGGACTCCGAAACCGCCGATACACGCCCCGCACGTGTCGCCTCCCTCGACGTCTTTCGCGGCCTCTGCGTCTTCGTAATCTCTCTCTCTCTCTTCGATTTCTCATTCGCTTCGTTGTTTTTATTTGTTGAACTGTGTGTGTGTGTGTGTGTGTTTTTGTTTTTGTTGTTTTTTGAAGCAAAGCAAAATAGTTCATCTTTGTTTTGCTTTAAATGCAAATAGTCAACGGCATTTTTGCAGACTAAGTTTCTGTTTGGTTACCTAGAAAATGTAGCTCAAGAAACTTTTTTTTTTTTTTTTAATAAAGTGGTTGAATGTTAATTTTAGCTAGAAAAGTACAGTGCTTGGTTTTTTTTTTATGATTTATTTATTTTTATTTATTTTGCAGCTGATGATGGTAGTTGATTATGGAGGCTTTATGTTTCCAATAATTACTCATTCTCCATGGAATGGTCTTCAATTGGCTGATTTTGTAATGCCTTTCTTTCTATTTGTTGCTGGGGTGTCTCTTGCACTTGTTTACAAGGTACTCTCTCATACACTTCCCTACCTAGAAAACATTACTATCTAATTTGTTTTATTTTTGTCTTTCAATATATGTTTATCCCTATGAAAGATATATTATGATTAGTTTTCTTGCAGTACAAGTAATGTTAGTATAAGTGAGATTAGAATTATTTTGTTTAACTGATAAAGTCTCTTGTTTTCGACGAAGGGACTAAAAAAGAAACCAATTTGTGTCAGTTTCCCTGCAGGGAGTGAATGCCCTTGGATTACCTGGCAACTGGTTTTGGTGGGTGGGGTCAATAGCTTGTAGGTTTTACTGCTATCTAGAAACAAGTCCAAATGGCTCTTCTTTAGAAAGGTTCCTGTGTTATAAAAATAAAAAATAAAGATAAATCAATATGGAGTTCTGATAAAGTATTGGGTTTAATGTTGATGTAATGGCTTGAGAGGCGCAATTGTGTTGTTAGTCCATGTAGGGCTAACTCTAACTTCCAGTCTCTATACATACCCTATTAAGGGTTCACTGTAATAGTTGACTTGAGTATATAGTAAAATGTAGCTGCTAGGGTTTTATCCCGTGGATGTAGGCTGTTGGCTGAACCACGTAATTCGTTGTGTTCTTCTCTCTTTCTTTCCTCCACTTCTCTATATTATTTTATTCCTGTCTTTAACAAGTTCAAATCTTATTGTATCTATCTTAAAAAACGAGGAAAAAAAAATTACTTTGCTTAGTTTGCAAATATATGGGCCTACAATGAGTTTTGACCATAATATCTTTAACCATCCAAATGCAAGATCTACTTGGTTTTTATGGTTCTTGTTTATTTAGTGTATTTAGAGTTTTTTAGTAATTAAGGGTTGCTTTCCATTTTCAATTGCAGAAAGTAACAAACAGAGTGGAGGCTACATGGAAGGCAGTGTTTAGGGCAGCGAAACTTTTTCTTCTAGGTGTTTTTTTGCAAGGTAAAAACCCTTGGTAAATATTTGTGTAAGCCCTTTCGTTACTCTATTGTGGCCTATTTAAACCTGCGTTGCTTATTGGGCATGCTGAATTCTAAAAGCAATGTGTTGGGGGTGAGAGATATTATGTTAATTGTTCTTTTCAAATATGATATGACAAAAAAAGCAGTGTTGAAATATAAGGGGTGTGTGTGCCATGTAGTGGATCATATAGCAATGATGGGCTTTTATGGCTGGAACTATTGTGCGGTGCCATATTCGCTTCTCAGTTTATGTGGTTGTCTATTTTAGCGATCCTTTTGTAGGTGTGCCAAAGTTGTTCATGTTCTATTGACTAAATAGAGTCATTTCATTTCAGGTGGTTATCTGCATGGAGTAACTTCCTTGACGTATGGTGTTGACATTGAAAAAATAAGGTGGATGGGCATTTTGCAGGTGTGGTTTAATTTCCATTCAAACTTTTTTAGCCAGTTCTTATATAAGAATGATTGGAAGAATCATATTGTGAAGTAGATTATATATATATTTATATGATTGTTCAAATTCAAGACATGATTATTTTTCAAAAGTTTTACTGCCAAATCAGTACTTATTTAGCAAGCTAGTTAAGGCTACATGCCACTAGTACTCTTCCTTGTTCGTGCATATTTTATTGATGAGTTTACTTTTGACTTTTCCCAAGGAAAAAGTGATCATCACATGGATTGGCCATATCACTTGCTTAGGCAGAGTTATTGGGCTGTAGAATTAGTTGCAGAAAAGCATCTATTTATTTCATCCCCTTGTTCTAAACTCATTATTATTTTCTCCAGAGGATATCTATTGGATACGTTGCTGCGGCTTTATGTGAGATATGGCTTCCATATAGGACATGGAGGGAAGTAGGATTTTTCAAAGGTTACTACTGGCATTGGTAAGGTCTTAATTTTTGGCTATTTCACTCTATTAGTCAAATTCATTTTAAATATGATAATCTCCACTTTCAATGTTCAGTAATCACTCCTATTTTCTTGATACAAGCCTAGAATTTCTTCTCCTCCCTCACTTTATAGGTTGATAAGCTGGGTTAGACAAATATTTGATCTAATTATTAAACCAAATTTAGGAAAAACAAAGTGTAAATATATGTGTGTAGGGGATAGCTCATTACTGGAGTAAATCATTGAATTGAATGTCACTGAGAAAAATACAGAAGAAATAAAACCTCTTTTAGAGTCATCAAAACGATTGTGAAAGCACATTTGCATTTATAGTATGACTTTTCATTACTTGTACACGGGGAGATGGGTTCCAACTCCAAAAGGTTGAATTACCCAATACCATTTGCCCACTGTTAAGCTTATCTAGGTTGCAAATCCACTTAAAATAGCATTTATTGAATAATTAGATCACTGGATTTTCTTCAAAACACTCAGCTATTTTCTTCCTTATTTCATGTGTCATTTTTATTAACACAAAATATTTTGATTTTTTGTTTCCACCTGCATTTTGCCCAATTTTATTTTCTTAATTGTAGGTGTGTTGCATTTTCACTGTCAGCAATATACTTGTGGTTATCATATGCTTTATACGTACCAGATTGGCAGTTCATGGTACCAGCCTCAGCCTCTTCATTGCCTTCATCAAATGATAGTTACGTTTACACGGTGAGAACACTCTCAGCAGTCGGCATATTTCTTATTATTATGGTTCAATTACTCTGTTCTACTTGATGATATTGTTTTAAGTATGGAATGGTGTGTGAAGTGCTTAGATGAAATTGGTGTCATGAATTTGTGTGTATGTGTGTGTTGATGCAATGGGAAAGCACAGGGAAAGTAAATGATTAACCCTAATTATACCTTAATTTCATAGAACCCACAAGGTTTGAGATTTGAAATACCAGATGGAGAAGATGAAACATACTGAATTTTTTATTATTGATAAATGACTGGAATTTTTATTGTAGGTGAAATGTGGTGTAAGAGGTGATCTTGGACCTGGCTGCAATTCTGCTGGAATGATTGACCGTTACATTCTGGGATTTGATCATATGTATATGAAACCTGGTTACAGAAACCTGAAGGTATTTGCAAGTTGAACTTTGTTATCATTAGAATGCTTCCCAATATTCTTGACAAGTCGATGACTAATTCAAATCCGTTTTACAGGAGTGCAATATATCTGCCAATGGCCAAGTTTCAGAGAGCTCACCTCCCTGGTGTCATGCTCCTTTTGATCCGGAAGGTATCTTAAGGTGGTCAATTAAACCTTCTTCACTGTCATACTTTCTTAGGTCCTACATTTTGTTTGTTTCACTTCCAATTTACACCAACCTGCTGTCTTTGTGTTCGGCAGATAGATTTTGTGTCCAGCATTGGTCATTGCTATCTTATGTCATAGCTAACAGAAGTTCAGGCTTTTTAATTCAAATATTAGATGTTGGAATTGAATAAACGAAGAATTGAACACATATGCTTCATTCAAAGGCTTTGATGTCCATGTTCTGAGAACTTATAACCTCCTTCTATCAAAAGAATCAAGGATTCATTAATTAAATATTCACCAGTTCCCTATCAACATGTTGAGTTGAAAGGGAGCCTTGGAAGAGGAGGTCATCTTAGCATGCTTAGTATAGATGATACTGTTGATTTCCCCTCTTTCGCAAGCAGTTTTGCTACACCACCTGCCAGTGTAGCTAGTCTATTTATGCATGTTTGCTACTTATTTTTGAACAGTCATTCTTTGGGCAAAGCCATCACAGCTGACACTCAGGTTGTCCCCTTATAAAAGAAAAGTAAATTTAGAAGCAACCCCTACTAGATTATAATTTGCTCTCATTAATTGGCAAGCATTTTTCATCTCTCACTGCTGATTATTAGTATGTTAACTATAGATTTCTTATTGTTATTAATATTATACATGCACTTTCCTCAACCCATGATCCAATTCAAGAACACAGTGGATAGTTGGGTGCCTTTCTATGGTACTGATCTTTGCTTAAGCATCAATAACTGCTCTTTTCTTTGTCCATCTTTCAACTGATATTAATTTATAAACATTTTACTTGTTTGCAGCTCCTTAACAGCAGCTGTGACTTGCATTATTGGACTTCAATATGGACACATTCTTGCTCACTTACAGGTGAAATATTTAAGCAATCTTGATAGCATTGCCTAAACCTAAACTGTATGTGCCATATCCTCAATGTGTACAAGGATGCAGGATCCTATTGGGACCTAGAACATAAATTTAGTGGTGGAACACATTATTACTTGAAAGATCATTAACTGTTGAGATTAATATAAATATTAAAAAGATTACACTATACATCTTACCCTTGGAATCCATTGTGCTTATCTCTTCTCTGTTATATTCAAAACAGTTTTTTCGCTGTCTTGTCTACCACATTGATCAAATTTTCAGGAACTTCGAACTTTTTTTAGTCTTCTACCTTTTGTTATGACATTTTGGACTTCATTATCATACAAATAATTTTCAGGATCACAAAGGGCGCCTAAGCAACTGGTCCCTGTTTTCAATTTCATCGGTTGTCCTCGGACTGTTCCTTGCTATCATAGGTATGCACTTTAATGGCTAATACTTTTAAACATTAGACAGTACTACATGTACATTACTACACAGATTGATTTGGCCGGCTCTTCATTGTCTTTTAGCAATTCTATATTTGACAATTTGTCTTTGGTTTAGGTATGCTTTGATAAACCATTATACTGATAAGTCTATTTTTGTGTCAGGCATCCCTATAAATAAATCTCTGTATACAGTCAGTTATATGCTGATTACTTCTGCATCAGCGGGGATCACATTTTGTGCATTTTATTTGTTGGTGAGTTTTCAGAGCCAATGCTCTCTCTTTGAAGGTTAAATTTCTGTAGGCAAATTCATAAGTTTGATGTTGAACTTTAAAACAATTGCTTCCTTTCAAATTCCTAGAAAGAGAGTTTTGGTGGGTATCAGTTTCAAAGTTCGTATCAGGAGATGTAGAGAAGTAATTAACTTTGTCCTCTATGAATATTCATTTTTCATACGGTTCCTTTAAATAGTTCTAAATTTACCATGCTCTCTGTTCCTAGTGAGGTATTGTATTGATACCAGGACAGAATAAACACATTCTGCATCCAAGGTTATGAACTTCCTTCCAGATCTTCACTTCTAACTTATGTAATGTACATAATAAAGGTGTTAAGTTTCGTTGGAAGTACAACAATCCTACTCATTCATGAAGAAGAATGAATTCTGTAGAGAAGGCCTGTGCTAAGAGATGAAACATCAATGACTTGATCATTACTTGCACAGTTTGTAATTTTATCATGGACAATACTACTACTATCAGTATACTGTGTTGGAATTATACCATGATCCCTGCCACATACATTTACTTCTTGCCATTCATGTAGATGTACCCAGTTCATTTCCTAGATTCCTAATCTTGTAAATGTTCATTAGATGACTCTAATATTACTGACATGCTTGCCTGCCTTATTCTTCAGGTAGATGTTTATGGTTACAGATGCCTGACATCTATGTTGGAGTGGATGGGATTGCATTCTTTGAGCATTTTTGTTCTAATAACTTCTAACTTGGCTATCATTGCAATTCAAGGATTCTACTTGACTGTTCCTGAAAATAACATTGTCAGTATTCAAACTTGGCAAATACCTTTTTTTACTGAAGCCCATTTGTACTCATTGAAGTTCAAAACTATTAACACCATTCTTTTTTGGTGCACTTTTCTTGTTTTCCAGGTTCACTGGATTATAACACGTTTTGTGCATGCATGACATGGTTATCCAGCGTATTGGTTAAACCCTTGCATCTCAATCGTTGATCAGATGTCAAGATATATGCCTTAATTTCCATTCTTTAAGTTAATCTTCATTATGCTTAAAATTTTATTTTCTTGATTTCCAGTTTGGATATTTAGCATGGAGGGTGGAAAGAAGAGAGTTCTCATTAGCCAGCCCTTGTTGTAGACAGCTTAGATTCTCACAATTGAGGTTAGCTTCTTCTGATTCTACTATCAATCCTGCAGTCACTGAGAAGTACCACGTTGTATAGTTAACTCTTCAAATGTACAAGACATCTTTGGAGTCTTGGTTTATAGTGCATCAGTAAACTTCTGAATGTACATTTGATTATGAGACATCTGCTGAATTGTTAATAGAAATAGAATCTGATGTATTACATTTTTGAAAGTAAGACTTGTTGGTAGCATGTTGTCACCTTTTTATTTCCAAGTAGAAAACGCAGTGTCCAATTGGAGAGACTTTGAAGTTGAATTAAGGTAATCCTGGGAGGACGGGACCTAAAAGGAAAATTAATTATTCCACGAGCTAATGAAAGCCAAATTATGTGTGGAGTGTGAAAAACAAATTGGAAGTAACAACTATTACAGGACTAATTACCTACATTTGGAGAGTGAAATGGCGCTTTGTAATATTGTAAAATCTGCATCTTAAAGTTGGACAATATGATATAGATTCTGGTCAAGAATATAGACATGCCTAATGGTTGTATCCCAAGCTTAAGGTTTTTCTCCATGCATTCATACGCATGGACCTTTCTCATTGCTAAAGGCATACATAGTCATAGGCATTCAACAATTAACAAGTGCAAGGCGACAACATGTCTTGTATCATACACATACAGGACAGTATAGGCTTCAGTGGCTTCACCACCTAGAGCAACCTGAAAACCTTACGCATCACCGCCCGAAAGGTTGTTTGGAATCACCACCAAGTAGTGAAAGCAAATTTCTCATGAAGAAAATTTTATTTAATGAAAAAAAATCACCCAGAGCCATTTTATTTAACAATAATCCAAATCCATTCAAATGAAATAATTTCATAAGATGTGCCAGCACCATATTTGTTTTTTATATTGTTTGGTGGAAGTTCAATCGAAATAACCCTCTGCTGAACTACCCATATTATTCTTTCCTATTTCATGAGATGAGAATACTTAGAACTAACGAGTCCTATACCCTTACGCATCTGCTTTAATACAGAAAATGCCAGGGCACGTTTCTCACACACCAATGAGAGAAAGGAAAATGTGGAACTTTGTTTGTTTCATGGGCCAGCATAATTTTTTTGACCCCAGAGGTGTTCACATGACCATAATCAATAATCACTGGAGGAACAAACTCAAGTAGCAGTTGTATTTTCTGATTGGTTTCGTAATAAAATTATAATCTAATAATTATGGTACTGGCAAGGTGTATCCTTGACTATGTATCATAAAGAAGTGAAATTGCTTGCCAGACAAGCCACTAAAAACCATCCCAAATTCTAACAAGCAACAAAAAACAGAACTTTAATTGCATTTCCAAAAATGTCAAGCTCCTTCCTCATTCACAGTGTGGACAATACAAATTTCATGCACCATTGCAATGTATTCTAACCCATTCCCATCACACTCATCCTCATCCTCTCTAACCACTTCATCCTATCCCCAACACTCAGTATCATTTCCTTCAATTCCAATGGCTACCTCTTCTACATCTACAACCGTAATCAATGGTTCCACTTCCACCAACAGCAATTCCATCACCAAGAATCAAGCCTTGATCAAATCTATCATATTTTGCATACTATGTCTAGTTTGTATAATTACTTTTGCCAAGTTGACATTTCGACCAGATTATAATTCCAATCCTATTCCTAAGGTCCTAGTAGACTCAACCTCATTTCTATCAGTTACCAATATCTCGGACTCACAGACCACCACAACATTCAACATGGTTTTCTCTTTTAGAAATGCAAGGGAGCTTGCAAATTACCCTTTGCTATATGCAACTATGTACCTGCATCATGATCACAAGTATCTCTCTGACAAAGGACTTCCATCTTTTGTTCAAAAACCCAACGAAGAGACACAAGTTAAGGCTGAGTTTAGGCTCACTGACTGTTTTCTTGCAAGTGATTTGGCTAGTGGGGAAGTAAATGTTGAGGTTGAGCTAATGGCTACCATTTTAGTTAAGCTGCCCTTTGACAAGAGGGTATATGTGACAAGATTCATTTGCTCGGATCTGAAGTTTGCAAAGTCTTCTCCGAAGGTTGATGGTAACTGGACAATTCTGGGTAGTACCATTACTTGTATGGATGTGTTGTTGTAAGTTACATACCAAGCAGAAAAGAAAAGAAGTATTAGTATTAAGCTAAGTTTTCCTTTGAACTTATTGCTTTTTTATTTAACTATATAGGATAATGAACTAGGTACAGAGTGGGTTCTCCCACTTCAATATCCTTTCATCTTGTTGATTGATCCTGTTTGTACTTGGTTTCAAAGATTGAATTCACAACTTTCTTGGTGTGTTTATTTGGGCTCAAATTTAACCTTGCTTGTTGCAGAATCTAGCATTTGACTGAGGTAGTTTAATGTTCTCAATTATATGGTCTAATTTTACAAAGTTTAACTCTAGATTAAACTTGCTCCAAGATGAAGGTAATTGGAATATTGGATCACATAGATTATCATATGGATGAACAATGAATTCATCTTCACACGTATAGTGCTCCAATTCAATAAAATGCAATGCATCTTATTAGAAATCGAAAATGTTTGTTGAATTCCAAAAACACTAAAAATCTAAAACCATGCTCTCTGGTACCGTTGCATTTGCATGGTTTGCACCATATTACTCGATGGACCCTCTCCATTTCAAAAGTAAATAAAGAAACTGTGAATAGTTTGGATTGGACAGCCATGTTGTGTAGTAAGGATTGGCAAAATTCCCACCGATGAGTTCTACAGCTGAAATTTGGCTCCAAAGGCTAAAGCTCAGGCAATAAATGAATCCTATCAACTTGATTAACTCTTTGTGGGGACACTTCTTGCATGTCATAGGTCTTGCTCCCAAGACAGTACATTTACTTCCCAGTTGAAAGTCATATGATGATTCTAAAATGAACAGAATTTCCTCAAGACCAATTTGAAGGAAAATTCTACCATCTTACTATTTGGTAATTAAAATGACCCTATAAATGTATTTTTAAATACATGACTTACTTATTAATCATATAACTTGTTTAAAAGATTTAATTATCATGGAATTAAATTGATATAGATGAATTGATGATAATCTAAATAGGCATGACACGAATTAAAAGTAAATTTTCCTCAAAAAAAAAGTTAAAAGTAAATTCTTTTATATCAGTTTGGAGGAAAAACTTTATCAAAAACATAGGTTGAGTCCCAAAAGGAGGACTAATATTATTAAGATAAAGACTAGGTCTTCAAAAATCCAAAGTGGAATCAATTGTCACATCATAGCCATAAATTTTACTGCATTCAAAGTTAAAACCAATATGGTATGGTTTTAAAAAACATCTATCTTCATTCTTAAATGTTAGGGAATGGTTTTTGTTCCCAAGTCCCAACTAGATGGTGCCCAACTGGGATGAGCACTGACCTATAAAGGAAATTGATATTTCCATGCTCTTCCTCATCTACACACCAGATGATGTATTCATCTAAGCCAAGACAAATGAAATTTAATTAGACAGTTGGGGTATTTACTAATTAGCTAATTGGAGCAAATCTTGGAGCACAGCCATTTTGAAAGATTGGTCCATATGCTAACCCATTCTGGCAGAGAATTTGGGTACACTTTTCAGTCCACACTGCACAACTTCAATTCCTCTACCTGTGCCCATTTTCAATTTTTCATACATACCCTGCAGGGTCTTGCATTCAGCTTTATTCCCAACTTATTAGGCCAATCCAAACCAAAACTCATGGTTTTGTCTAAGTTGGACTGTCTAGATGACTATAGGCTTAGAACTCAATTGGTACCAATTGAGCTAACAGAAAATCCATGTTTTTCTTCTCTGACTAAGGATAAAAAAATATGTTCATGGATTCACAATAACAATATGGTAAATTTACTTAGAGGTTTTGGGAGACAACTATCTAATATTTATTAGTGTCACGGAAAAACATGGGTCCTCTTGCAAGTCCATCATGAATTTCTTTTAGTCACACAACCAAACAAGTTCAATTTCTAGCCCATCTCTAGGCAATTCCTAAGCCCGAGGTGTTCACAACTTCACATGACCAAAATCATTAATCATTGGAGGAAGAAACTCTAGTAGCAGTTGTATTTTCTGATTGGTTTGGTAATAAAATTATAGCCTAATAATTATGGGACTAGCAAGGTGTATCCTTTACTATATGTAGCAACTAAAAAGAAGTGAAATTGCTAGCCAATTAAGCCACTAAAAACCATGCCCAAGTTCTAACAAGCAACAAAAAAACTTCAATTGCATTTCAGAAAATGGCAAGCTATGGTACGCAGTACCTATCTATGATATATGTCCTCATCTAATCCCCTTCTTCAATTCACATTACAAAATTACAAATTCCTTACAACCTTGCTTTTTATTCTGACCCTTTCAAACCACAATCACCCTCCTCATTCCCTCTAATCACTTCATCCTATCCCTGCACGAAGTTATCATTTTCTTCAATTCAAATGGCTACCTCTTCTACTGCTACAAACATAACCAATGGCTCCACCAATGGCAGTTCCAAAACTCCCATTATTTTCACTATCATGATGGGGTGGAGGTCTTATAAGGAGGAAAACCGCTCAATTGTTTCTAACACAATTTACATAGTGTTTGTGTTGATGTTGGGTTGTTTACTCATAGCTGCCATATGGAAACTCGTAATCGTTCTAAGTGGATGAGGGAATTGATTCCTTTGCTCGGATGTGTCATAGTAAGTTACACACCAAGCTGAAAAGAAAAGAAGTATCAAGTTGTCATGGCCTTTTTCCTCAAAAAAATAAAGTTGTCATTGGCCTTAATGAAGGTATTAGTATTAAGCTAGTTTTTTCTTTGAACTTATTGCATTTTTAGTTAACTAGAAATGATAATAAACTAGGTATAGAGTGGGATCTCCCATTTCAATGTCCTTTCATCTTGCAGATTGATCCTATTTGTACTTGCAAAGATTGAATTCACTACTTTCTTGGTGCATTTTTATTTGGGCTCAAATCAACTTTGCTTGTTGTAGAATCTAGAATCAAACTGTGATAGTATAATGCTCTTATATATGAGGGTAATTGGATCATATAGATTATCATAAGGATAAACAAGGAATTTACCTTCACGCGAATCTTGCTCCGATTCAATGAATGCAAAGTGATAGAAATTGAAAATGTTTGTTGAATGCCAAAAATACTAAAACCATGCTCTCTGGTACCATTGCATTTATGGTTTGTACCATGTTACTTGATGGATCCTTTACGTTTCAAAAGCAAACCAAGAAACTATGAATACTTTTTGGATTGAAAATGTTGTGCATTAAGGATTAGCAAATCCCCACAATGAGTTCTACAGCTGAAATTTGGCTCCAATTTGGGTAATTTTTGTGCCTAAGCCTCAGGCAACGAATGAATTCTACATTCCTACCAATTTGTTTAGCTCTTCGTGGCGACCAAGATACTCCATGGTGCCAATATGCACCAATGGACTTCTTGCAATGTTCAACCAGAACCATGAAGGACTATTATTATTAAAATACAGACCATGTCTTCTAGAGTCCAAAGTGGAATTAATTGTCACATGATATTCATGAATTTTATTGCCCATAAAAGTTAAGGCTTTTGTTAACAGGTGTCATTGCGCTTCCGTTAAAGAGAAATTTATTAAGTCTCACTATATTGGAAAGTAACAACTACAAAAAAACAAATACTTCTTTAACTGACTCATGTGAGACTCATCTAAGAAGAAAGAAGCTTTTTGTCCCAACTAGATGGTGCCCAACTGGGATGAGCCCTAAGTGACTGACATATCCTTCTCTTTTAGACTAAGAAAATATATATATCTTCATAGAGTCATGGTTTGAATATAAGCTGAAATGTTAATTTGATTAGGAAATGACACCAAGGTGAATTTACATGCAGGACTAATAGCTAGAATGTACCAATTGGGAGACAACTATCCAATGATTAGGCATGGAATGTACCATAGAATAATATGGGTCCTCTTGCAAGTCTAGCATGAGATTTTTATGGTAATTGGGCTTTAACATATGGCCTTGGAATGAAAATGGGTCACACAACCAAACAATTTAATTTCTAGTCCATCATTGAACAAAAGTACATAACTCAACATTAGTCTACAGTCTTGTGATCTATGTTATCACTCACTCGGTTGTCTTTATATATGTTTTATTAAGAAAATTCTATTTAAATCCCTATATCATATATTGTAAAAGAAAAAATATATAATTTTAGCTTCACAATTCACAAGCCTAGCTTTCAAAAATCAAAAGCCAAGAAACCAAATTACAATATTCTAGAATTATGTATTCTTCAGGCCAAATATTTTTGTTCTTTATTGTTTTCTTATTCTAGATTTTCCAATTTAATAATGGGTTGAGCTAAGCTAAGTTTTTGGCCACAATTAACTGGACAACTATATTCCATTGAATGCAGGGCTGGTTCTTCTCAATGATTAATGGACCCACTTATTTTGATATTCCAAAATTAATAATTAATCAAATAATATTCCTTCTGATCTATTAGTTAATCAATAATATGGTGTCGGGAACAGAACGTTTCATATTGATTAATGATTATTTCTTTTTGTTATTGCCTGAATATATGCTTTGCTAAAAAAAAACTGATACATTATTGGTCATGCATGATAATAATTTTACTAATCCAAATTCCTGCAACTGCTTATAAAGGGAGAAAAAACAAAAAGATTACGATTGTCAGAAAATGATATAACATATTCTAGCAATTGCATTTGCTAATACAATAAATTTAATCGTGCAATAAATTTCATAACGTTTTTCATAATTGTTGAAGTGATAAGTTATGATTGGTGTATAATAAAAACGGTTTTAGTGATAGTATTTTGTGATGTGATATTGCACACTTGCACTAATTACAATCTACTACCTTAACCTTCACGAGTTGTAAAAAAATGTAGAATTTATTTTATCTGTACTCTTATTGGTGTAAATAATCAAATACTAAGTATTTGCATTAATGCAGCACTAGAAAAGTGTTTTAACAGAAATTGCCAAACATATGACAATTTCTCTAAAGATCTTTAAGGGCTCGCTGCAAACAATTTTAAAGCTAACCTTAAAATTTAGAGCTTTTTCCTTCAAAAAATATATTTAGAGCTTTTAAGGGAAAAAAAATCTATAATTTACTATTTATAATTTATAAATGAGTCCGATTAATTTATATCTTTAAGACATATATTAATCATCTATTGTAGGAAACTTTTTATAAGAAATTGAAAAAACTATCAAAAAAGATAATCACTTTTCTACTTTCCCGTAAAAAAATTTATAAAATAATTTACTAACACATGCCCAAAGGGTATACTCTAATAAAACCCTTTATGAATCTTCCATTCATTATTTATACTATATAAATCCATAACTTTAAAATTCTAACACTATCATTATAATTCAAACTTTTGGATGTCCAATAACAATTGACTCTCTTAAAGTTTTAACTAAAATGAAATCTTTATAGTTTTGTCCAAAAGACTTCTTAACGATTTTATTTTAATCTAAACTTTAAAGCCGTTTAAATGTATTGGTTAAAAAGTTTTTGATATTAAATTGTAAGGGAGAATTGCACAAAAGGGTACATTGTAATTGAAAATTTAGCAATTGAAAATTTATGCACTAAGTTATGATATGACTTCAATTTATGCACTAAATTATGATATGACCAAAGGATAAGAGATCAAGTTCTAATTTTCCTAAGTTAAAAACAGATTTTGCAAGCATGGCGACTGGATTAAGCAGGGAGAGAGATTGATTGATTGACAAAGAAAATGAACCTAATCGAGGCAAGTGATGGAATCAAAAATCAATGTCACTAGTGCTGGTATATAATATAAGCTTTAATTTTTTTCTATATTATTTGGCAACTTCAATTGTACATACTAAATTTGTTTTTTTGTACCCCACTTGTGAGGGAATTTTGAATTTTCACATCCCACTTTTGATTTTGCTTCACTCATCGGCATAGTTCCACTAAGATAAATTCAAAGATTAGGGGACTTTTCAATCCCTTTCTCCCAAGAAATGTCCCATAGACATATTCCAATTCTTTTACAACCAGCCAAGAAGTTGGAAAGTGATTATTTGCAAATTGGCCTCCACAAAATAAAAATAAAAATACAACTTAAACCTTTTTTTTTTTAAATGGGAGTTAGCTACACCAGTCCTCGGGTAAGACACTCAAATTAAGACTTAAAGTTAATCCTTGTGAATGTCCACCAACAAAAGACTGCTCACAACGGAACTCAAACCTAGACAAAGTACCCGAGCGTTACCAACTGAACTACAACAAAAACTGTATTTGTAACCCGTAAAGGTACATACCACATAATAATGGGTATTTTTAATGGATTTTACTAATGTGTGCCCTTAGGGCACACAATAGTAAACCAATTTTGGAAAAAGTTTATTGAGAATTGAAAAAGTTTTGACAACTTTTTCAATTCCCAATAAAACTTTTCCAAAAATGGATTTGTCCGGACCCTTTTTTAATAGGGTGAAAGATAAGCCAGTTTATGTTTTTGGACACACACAGATATTAACTTTATCAGAAAAACAAAACTAGTACTACTGCTACTGCCATGGATGTACTTTAACTTCGATATGCTATTGCTGTATATGATCCTCCTCGTGTACAATGATGTTGCATTTTTAATATGCACAAACTTCTCACTGTGCTGCCCTGTGTTGCCTTTTGTAAAAACATTTAACTTAACCAAAGTTTTATTAACAATGTATATGCTCTATTATTGGCTGCATGAATGAATGAGTAACCCTCTCATTCAGAAATATAAAAGACAAAGTTGTTCTCATCATTTAACATTTTGGCTACATGATAAGAATAACAAATAGTATTGTGATAACATAACATTGAGGAAGTAGCTCACTTTAATAAAAAGGAAGCACATACCTTTTCATTTTTTTTCTTTTTTTGTATTTTACCCAACTTTAAGATATCCTTCGGATAAAATTATTTGATAAGGAATAAATTAATATAATATGCTTATTTTCCTTCCCATGGAGAAACTGCCATAGCCCATAGATAATCAGCTTTTTTTTGTTAGTATCTTATCAAAATTCCAGCAGCACATTGAAATATTTTATTGGGTATGGATGCTTGGTGTTTACATAAATAAATTTCTATTTTTAAAAATTAAAAATTAAAAATAAAATAAAAAAAAAAAAAAAAACCTTGACCTATAGATTAAGTTAACTCACAATATATTAGCCTTTTTTTTCCTACCTAAAAGATTGATAAAGTGAATAGATTAGTGGTGAAGACTTTATTTGTGCTTAGTAACTTTAGTACTCATTGCTTTTAGGAAATGAATTCCTAATAAGTCTAAAAGGTAAAGGGATGTAGATGGTCACTTATTACGTGGGTTTGTAATATTTGTGTGTGAAATTAGACTTTAGTATTATGTAGTTGTATGCTTAGTTTCATTTTAAGTCTATATAAAACTCCTATTAAAAAAAGTCTATATAAAATAAATTCAAACTATATAATAATTACATCGAACCTTAATTATGACTATACATAAATATGGTTAACAATTTTCTCAAGGCAATGATACAAAAATGAACATAACATTATGCGACTTGAAATTATTGTAGCATATTGTTTGAGTTAGCATGTAAATTTGGAATGAATTGTCTTAACATACATAGGTCAGATTTGATGGGTTGAAGGAAATAATTTTAACCGATTTGCCATTAACGGGTTGGAAAATTTCCGACCCACCAATCTCCAAAAACAATTGGTTAGTTGAAAATTTGAATAGTTTCGGTTTGGTGGTTTAGACAAGTTAGTTAGTGTTATATGTTATATACTAAATTCTAAAAATTATTTTTTTCATCTACAGATAAATTTAAGAATTTGTATTTTCTCTAAATCCTATGAATCATTAAAGAAATTTGTAGGAAGCAACCTACTTTCTTGTAGAACAAAAATACACATGTCTTAAGTTATGAGTACTTTCTAACTTTTTCTTTAAGAAAAAATTATAATTATCATATTCATGACATTATATACTTATGAATATATTAGAAAGTATCATATATTTTAGCATGTGTAACTCATAGAGTTACCATAAAAAGATTAAATTTCATATGAGAAAAAAAAAAAGAGAGAGAGAGAGAGAGAGTCCTGTGTTCAAGTTAAACCTTATATAAAAAATAAAAATAAAAAATAAAAAAAAGTTAAACCTTATATAACTTTACAAGAGTTGCATATATTAGGCTCCGTTTGGTAAGGTATTTAAACAATGAAAACTGTTGTTTAAACATCACAACATATATTTCCATACACTTTTTTACTCACATATACTTTTACAAAACTTAAACAACGTTACTAGAAATTGGGTCCAGTTAATGTATATCCTAACAAATCCGTTTTTGAAAAAATTTTATCAAGAATTAAAAAAACTGTCAAAACTTTTTCAATTCCTAATAAATTTTTAAAAATGACATACTATTGTGTGCCCTTAAGACACACATTAGTAAAATCCCAATAAATTTATTACTAAATAGCCATATATTGACAAGTCGAGTCTTGGCGAACTTGCCCCTCAATCCAACCCATCACTTTAATATTGGCCAACTTGTCCCCAAATTCAACTCTGCAAACTTATTTTTTATGTTTTTATTAGATGATAATTTTAAAAATTTAATTAATAAATTGTATATTTTTTTTTATCATATCCTCAGTGCTTACGAATTTTCGAGAAGATTAAATGTCAAAACTAGTTGATGCATCTAGATACCGGTTGGTTTGGACGAATTAAACTAGTTGATGCATCTACATACCAGCATGAGACATGACAAGATAGTGCCTACGTGTAAAAATGAAAATTAAAGGTCCGTTACTTTGATTTGATTTGATATGATATTTATTTTTATAATGTCAGCAGTTTTCTCGGGAAACAAACTAGACTTGAAGGAAACTTTAGTGAAGGAAAGGGATAGAGTCAAGGTCATTTTCGTCACAGGGAAACAAAAACAAAAACAAAAACAAAAAAAATGTATGTATTAAAAAGACGTTTCCATCTCATGGAAGCATCATAATTATGCTTTTGTAGATTGTACATCACCCTCAAGAATCTCTCTCTCTCTCTCTGTGGACAAAATAACATGTTCCCTCTCTTTCATGAAATGTATGGGTCCCTTTGGGACCCATGTGGGTCCCATGTAGGGCCCATTTTCCTATTGGCTAACGTACAATTAGGGGTATTGTGGGGGACCAACTTTAATCACAGCCACACAAAAAATATGACCGTTGAGGCTTGGGCTGATCGAAAATTAAAAGAGCCTACCGGTCATTCACGGTTTTTCCCTCATTATCCTCCAACGGTTGGAATTTGAAAGAAGGGTCTGGAAACATCTAGTTGTTTTGAAGTTTGGTGAAGACAAAGAACCACCAAGTACAACTCATTTATGTATCATAGAGTTTTTAAAATCTCAAATTTTGAAAATTTGAAATTAGTGAATTGAGATTGGTCGGATCAGCAATGAGAACAATTAAAAAGATATACATATACATGAATTTAAGAAAATTATTTTATTGATTTTTATTTTTATACAAGATATAATTTTAATTCTGCCTTAATCTAAGTGTATATTATATAAAACTCATTCCTGGAGATTTCAATACCTCTCAAACATTTATATTTGTAGAGTGACCACGGTGGTAAAAAATTATTTTATTGATAAAATTATATAATCGTGTGATAATTATTATGCATTATTTTGAATAAGACAATTTTTATTCAAATTGGTTTTAAGGAAAGGTGTTCTAACATACCATGCAATTCTCAAGACTAATAAACAGCTAGGCTTCAGCAGAATTTTAACCCTCAGCAATAGCAGAAGACTAGAGCAAGTTTGCAATCGATCAAGGAATCCATTGTGGCAAGAACATACTCTTATATTAAACCTTGAGTACTCCATTTTTTATTTTTGTACCTAAGATTTGGATTTCACATGTAATAGAATTAGCCTCTATAACTACTAGCTTCCCTGTTCACCATTGTAGACTAAATCCAAACTCTATATAAGCCAGCTAGCTTTATTTTGTACTAATCCCTTATGATCTATGCACGTTTATTTGGTATCCAAAAAAAAAAAAAAAAGTAATCATCTAATGTAGTTTTAATCACATAATTTTTAATAAAATAATGTTCATTGTTTAAATGACTTATAGTAGAAGAGGTTTTTTCAACCCCTTTTTTTATGAATATAATTAATTTTTTAGAGCTTGGAAAATAAAGATCACAGTGAGAATTTTATTTGAAAATTATAAACTTTATTTTTATTCCCGTAGTTTTGACAAAGTAGACAATTTTGTAGGTAATAATAATTATGCATGCGTGTTATGTCAAGTTTTCAGATCAGATCAATTGTCACACAAGTATGTTCAAGCAAAAAAATTGTCACACAAATATGTATTTTACACTATTAATCAAGAACCATCCACCCTCCCTCAAACAAAAAAGAGAAAGGACGTTGATGGTATTATTTTCTAATATTATCATTAAACAAATTATACTTAAATTTCAAGATTCCTAGTTTAAAAGGAAAAATCGTTTGGCTAATCTTTTTGGATAAGAAGAGACACAAAACAAAACCAAAAAGTTGATTCTTAAACATCAAAAACTTTAAACCAACAAAAATATAAAAGGAGAAAAAATTCATCTCTTTAATGCAACATACTCTTTTTAATATAAATATAAATAAATACACCTTAGTTTTCTGAAAATAGAAAGGAAGCAACTTAAGTGTTTTCAATTAGGTTCTCACAATTGAATAAGAAATTTGAGTTCAGATCCCACAAACAGATATCTTAGTTTAATGATAATTAATAATTACCATAAATCAGATATCTTTCTAAGTTTGAACAATTATCAATTTGGTCATGTAATTTTATTTTTTTTCATTTTGATCTTGTAAGTTCACATTTTTTTCGTTGGTACTTGTTAGTCATTTTGTCTATAATTTATGTTAACTATTAAAAATAATTTTTTTAATACTTTAAAACTATTAAAATCTTTTTCTAATAAAATACAAAAATATAAATTACACCCTTTTAAAGTTGCTCAATTGTCAGTTTGGTCATATAAGTTTTATTTTTGTTATTTATTAAAAAAAAAAAAAATTGTAAGTTCAGATTGATATTACTTATCATCGTTATTCCTTCTTTAAGGACAAACCTTTTAATGAAATTGAGAAATAACTAACTGTTTCAACAAAAATGAACTTATAAGATTTAAATAATAAAAATGAAACTTACCCACAAAGTTACGATTAGTCAATTCAAAAGGATGTAGATGTGTAAAATTTGCTCTTTTTCAAAGCTAAAAAAGAAAAAACAATAATAGCAACTTTTTCTTTTGTCTCAAAAGGAAACATTTTTCAAATGAAAAAAAAAAAAAACAACAACAACAACTACTACTAAAAAAAGGACATTCCAGTTTGGTTATATGGGTTGAATTCATTTTCTCTTTTCATTTTACTGTATTCATTTTTTGTTTCTTAAATCTTGCATTCATTTTCTTTACCCAATCCATATCATTATTTTTTGGTCTAGGTTTTGCCTTTTTCTTTTTCTTTTTTTTTCACTTTTCATTTTTCTATTAAAAATTTAACACAATTAAGAGAAAGAGTGTTTTTTGATGGAACAAGTCAATGTTAGTAGGATTCATAGATTTGATTTTTTACAAAAATGTCACTAAATTCATTTTTAAGAAAATAAAAACTCCAAAAAGCTGAATTCAGTTTTTATACTCAAATCTATTTTTTTTTTAAATACTAAAAATAAAAACAGAATACAAATACAAAACCAAACAAATTTGTAAACAGTGAATCACACGAAAAACTGAAAATAAGTACAAAATACACTATTTTTTTACTCAATCCAAATAGGCACCTATACATGTTGCACATAGGATAGGAGTGGTGGAGCTAATCAGAAAAGATGGGTCTGACGTGGAGATGTTGCAGATAATAATAATAATAATGAGGACATTAGTGAGACGCAACTGAACAGCATCAACCATGATACTTGCCAGCTGGATCCACGTGAACGTTGATTAGAACATTTTGATCCAATCATGATTAAGCAAACCAACTCAGGTCGATCAGACTACCAATTTCAGGGAATGTTTAAACATGCTGGGCCACCCTATCAACTCCCACTCACTCACTTGACTTTATGAAATTAGTGTATGGGTCAATCAATGTACTCAAATTCCAGTTTCAAGCCACACAAAAAAATATTTTTATTTCTGATCTTTATTTTTTGCTTGAGAAAGTAGTATTACTAATCTTGCTTTTACCTTTTTACTTCTTTTAGAGAAAAAAAAAATTTTAAAGCATTTTTGTTTTACCATTTTTTATAGGAAAAAGTTCACGAATATCCGATATCTTAAGGATATTAATTTAAAAAATGTTTTTTAGAAAATTTAAATTGGAAAAATAAAAAAAATTATTTTTATACAAATTTTTATATTTTTCATAAAAGTGGTATCAAATATTTTCTAAAATTATCATTTTTTTTAATATTTTACCATTTTTAAGAGTACAATTAAAAGAACACAACATCATTTGTACTATATTAATCAATCATTTGCAACATGTGAGTTATTTATTTATTTAGCTTGAGAATTTCAAAAAATAAATGTTAATATTCATTTGAATTTTCATGTTTTTTATTTTTTTGGGAGTAAATGTTTCTCATAAATTTTAATCTATATTAAAATTTTCAATTTTGAAATCAATTTTCCCAACAAAAGTGAAGGTGTTTTAGGTAATTATTAAATATTTCCGGAGTACCATAAATGTATACTCTCCCCTCTTACATGATTGTAGGTTTCACTAACTAAATTTATGGTTGGACTTACAATTCATATGAAAGGGAGGGGTATGCATTTATTGTACTCCTGAAGTATTCAATAATTTTCCGTATTTTAAATAGATTATTGTATTTACTTTTTTTTTTTAAGAAACATTATTTGTAGGGACACGTTTTTCAGCTCAACCCCAAAATGTATAGGATCTTGACCCGGTGAACCTAGTACAATAAATTTATAGAGAGTAGATCAAACAGCTATGTTTTAGTACATGAATAATGGTTAGAATGGGTTTTCGTAATGATCAAACAGAGATGAACTAAGTTTATCTAAGAAAATCTGTCATTGGCACAATCTGAGGAGTTTTGTTCTAGTAAATGTTGGATGATAATGGTTACAGGAGCTGTTGAGATTGCTACAGTGATTTATCTCTCTTTCACTTCCTTTGGGGTCTCTACCCTCATTTATACTACCTCTCTTCCTTCATCAGACATGATGAGTAAGTAATGTTGTTCGAGGAGCAATGCCACCTCAGCCAATAGTATGGAGGCCTAAAGTCCGACTACCCATCAAGTACTGGGCAGCAGGTAATCGTGCTTAGATGGATAAGCATCAGAAAGATATAAGACAAAAGAGAAGTGAGAAATATCTAAGAAGAAAGCTGCTACCACCACATTAAATACTCTACATCTAACCCCCTAACTGCATTAATGTGGAAGTGATGCCTGAACAGTAACTTTCAACCTTACAGTTACCTCCAAAGACTTCAGGAAGGTGCTGATGGGACAAGTATCAAGAAGATTAGTAGTCAGATCTACACGTGGAGGGCTAAGATGAAAGAAAGAAAGAAAGAAAGTATAAAAGGGACGAACTCTCTCACGGAGGGGATGATGAGAAAAACCAGAGAAAACATCACTATGTAACCAAGAACTATAATTTTTGTATAAGTCTAAGAGAAATATATAAAAACATACCTTCTTCGAACTTGACCGAGGAAGCCTTTTTTGTTCAAACTGTTTGTTCATTCCACTAATAACTAATCTATTGTGACCAATATATTCTTAACTCATTAAACGTTCAGTCTCAAGCCCACTCTATAACAAATTCATTGTTTTAGGCTCATTAGATAATTGTCTATCCATTTTTTGGACTGTGGAGCAAAACATGCCTCTACAGGGGTATATGAAAATAAAATAAATGTAGATGTGTGTGTGTGTGTGTGTGTGTGCAAATAGATGTTTCTTTTAATTCCAACATGAAAAAGTAAATTAACCAATAATTACTCTAAATCTTCTCATCTTAAAATAATCTTGTTCAATTGTGAGGAGAGAATGTAAAAATAGTTTTTATTATATTGGGCAAAGAAATTAATGCAAATTGATTCAATTTGGTCACAAATTCAACTATATGATTTATTCATCGATAAAATTATGTAGTTCAAATTCATTGGAAAACTTTTAAGGTACAACAGTTAAATAATGACAATCAAAATCTTATGTAACTAGTTTATTCTAAATTATTTTTTCTCATGTGAAAATTTTTGTTAAAAGAGGATGAGTAGTATTGAGTACTCTGGTGAAAGTTGAAAAGTAAATGGGAATGGTTCCGTTAGTTAAGTGATGTGAAGGTAAAAGACAAACCAATCAATCAAGCGAATGAGAAAACACCATTCTCAATGCTTATGATCTGCACTGCATCATTTCACCATGCTTGAGAAATAGTGCCCTTTATCTATAAAAAAAGAAAAAAGAAAAAAGAAAAAAGAAAAAAAGAAAGAAATAGTGCCCTTGTTGGATAAGGACAAAGCAATCAATAAAAAGCCAGACTAAAAGATACAAGAAAATAAAAAATTAAAAAAACGTTGGCATACCAACTATTAAACAATTAAAAGAAAGAATGTTCGGGGTTACTTTTTTCATTTTTTGGTAACCATGGTCTTTCAGTCTTCCACTGACCAATGTACAGTTCAAATCCTCTGTAATTATGTACAGGTTATCATTATTCATTCTTTAAACTAGTTGTTTGTAAGTACTAAGTACATCCAGTAGTATAAAGGAAAAAAATTATTAGATAATTCCTTTTGTAAAAGTAATTGTAAGTGTAGTTGACTCAATATTCCAAATAAACATAAATAAACCACTCAAAATGATTTCTCAAATTAAATGTTATATTATTGTACTAGCTTGGTGTTCATATATGATACATCATTGAGATTGTGACACCGTATCCATGACTTAGAAAGAGGGATATGAGAAATTGAAAACAAAAATATAATAAAATTGGAGCACACTAAGAATTATTGGTAGGATATCTATTCCAACTAGATTATGAGATTACTCCAGAAAAAAATATGATGATGGCTTATAATAGAGTCATTCATAATGATGAGTTGTCTATCAAATTATTTGCAATATTTAAATAATTGTATTTTGAATGAATGGTCACAACCCTTTTTAGTTTAATGAGCACATCCAAACATGCTCTTAAAGCCTTATCTTCTCAATTAATGTTCATTTTAAAATGTCATGCCATTATCATTCTTTTAAGGAAAATGCTTGCTCACATCAACACCTCTCCCCATAAGATAAAGAGACCTCAAAAATCAATAATAGTTACAACTTACAAGGAATTTTATACTAACCATTCTCATATGTGACTTCTAATTAGTTCAATTGGTAAATTTTTCGTTATCGAATAATAGATTTGAAATTTAATTCTAAACTTACATCGAAAACTTAGTTAGTATCTTAATCTGATGATAAAAATGAATCACTAAATGTAGATATCATAAATTGAAATTATCTAAAAAAATTATTCTCATATATACTTGGTATAGACACCCCCCATTTCGTTCCCCAAACTTACACTTGGAGCCAAGGAGGAAGAAGTTATAAGTTACAACTATAAATGAGTTGCTTTTAAGGCATTTGAAGGGAACATAATGAGTTCCATTCATATTTTGCCATCTTTATTATGAACAAACAAACCCTACAAGCACATGGTTGCAAGCAAGGTTTTTTTTAAAATTTTTTTTTAATTACCAAAATATACTTGCTTATCTTTTCTCCAAAAAAAGAAAAAGAAAAAAAAGTTCTACATTCGTAGGGTCCCATTACAAAAGGGATATTAAAAAAAGGTTGCTGCCCTAAAAGAGAAGGCAGGAAAAAGTGAAAAAGACAAGAAATAACCGTTGGGTAAAGCGTGGCTTTTGTTTTGGATGCCAGGCTGACGCATGAGGCTGTAGACCCATCCAACCCACACCAGAGATGATTAGCCCTCACATGGTCTCGCTGTACCACTTTGTCCCACGCCTCTCTCTCTCTCTCTCGTACATCACAGTTTCTTGCATGTAATACAATGAATATGCAGTGTGTATTCAAGTATTAAAAAAAAAAAAAATACAGTGTGTATATTCACTAATTAAATTTAAATATAAAATTTTAATTATTCTTAAAAATGATGCATATTATTTTTGTTTTGTTCTCACTGTAATTGTGTTTGTGAATTTTAATTAGGAACCTAATGCCGAACTACCTAGTTTTGTCTCAATCATAATATATAATCCATTATGGTTTAGATTTCTTAATTAGATTCAATTACATAATTGTATTGACTAATATATATATATATATATATATATATAAAATGTTAAGTTCAAACTACATCAGATGTAATTCTATTTAATATTTTTTAATTGAATGTGAATTTTAATAAATTAACTGTTGGATTATATTATTTTCGTGCATTTTCCACGCTTGCAGAATTTAAAGATGATTAAATATCAATAGTCATGTCATCAATTAATTATTTAAATTCAAATTTTTGTAGTTTAATCTTAACTAGCATTTTATAAATTACAAAATTGGTTACTGACTTAGCTTTAGGCAAGTATGTATGTGCCGTTTATTTCAAAAATAATAATTAGATAGTTATATCAAGAGACTTGTAACTCAAAAGCCTTTTTTTTTTTTAAATTTTATTTGAGTATAGTTAGAGTTTAAATCCTATTCCCTCTTATTATTAACAACAAAAATTAGGTGAGTATTTAAAAAGAAAAAGAAAAAAAAAGAGTATACACAATAGAGTGACTTTGAATTTAATTATTTCTTCAAGAGAAAGATAATATATATATTTTTTCTTTTTCTTTTTATTGGGAATAAGAGGATAACACTTTTTTTATTATTATCTATCACTAACACAATAATTACTTCTAATCCAAGAACGGTTGTCACCCAATCTTTTTTTTTTTTTTTTTAATCTTAATCCCTCTCTTTCATATTTCCAAAAACATATAACACCCGGGCCCCCCCTCCCCCCCCACCCAAATTTATTATATTTTTAATAAACCACATTTTATTCCAAAAATACCCTTGGCTTATCCATAAAATGCACCATTTCCCTACCCTTCTCTCCACTATTTAAAAACACTGATCACTTCTCTCAGCTCACAAACAAAGTTTTTGAGAGACACACTGAGAGAGTCTTCTTACAGAGAAACAAAAAGAGAAAAAGAAAAGAAGACTGTTGTTTTTTTGGTGGGTGTGTGAAAGATGTCAAAGGAAGTGAGTGAAGAGGGGCAAGGCCGCAAGGACTACGTGGACCCACCACCGGCACCACTGATCGACTATGCAGAGATCAAGCTATGGTCTTTTTACAGAGCTCTCATAGCTGAGTTCATAGCCACCCTTCTCTTCCTCTACATCACAGTAGCCACTGTTATTGGGTACAAGAAAACTGCAGACCCCTGTGGTGGTGTTGGTCTCTTGGGTATTGCATGGGCCTTTGGTGGCATGATCTTCATCCTTGTCTACTGCACTGCTGGAATCTCTGGTATAAACACTTAAAACCCCCCAAAGAACCAATTTTTATAGTTACCCTTTTGTTGGTTTTACTTTTTTTGCTCTATTTTGTTAAGGGTTTTGTATTTTCTTTGTGTTATAACTCTTTTTTATAGCTGCACTTGAAGAAGAATCGATTTTTATAGCCTACCCTTTTGTTGTTTTACATGGGTTTTGTATCTACACTTGAAAAAGAACCAATTTTTATAGCTACCCTTTTGTTGTTTTTACTCTTTAGGTAATTTTGCTGATGGGTTTTTTGGTTTGTTGGTTTTTTATGTAGGTGGCCATATCAACCCGGCTGTGACGTTTGGGCTTTTCTTGGCTCGCAAGGTGTCTCTCATTAGGGCTGTCTCTTACATGATTGCACAGTGCTTGGGAGCTATATGTGGTGTTGGGTTGGTTAAGGCTTTCATGAAGTCCTACTACGACGCAAATGGTGGTGGTGCTAACCTTGTGGCTTCTGGTTACAACAAGGGCACAGCTTTGGGTGCTGAGATCATTGGCACCTTTGTACTTGTCTACACTGTTTTCTCAGCCACTGACCCAAAGAGAAGCGCACGCGACTCACACGTGCCTGTATGTAACTCTCTTACTTTTATAAATACATGCTTAAATTTGTGGTTACTAATGTTTTTGGGTTAAAAAGTTGATAACTTTGTACTGACAATATGTTTGTGTTTGTGACTTGTGTAGGTTTTGGCTCCACTTCCTATTGGGTTTGCTGTGTTCATGGTACACTTGGCCACCATCCCCATCACTGGTACTGGTATTAACCCAGCTAGGAGTTTTGGTGCTGCTGTGATCTTCAACAACGAAAAAGTTTGGGATGAGCATGTATGTAACTTTTACTTTTTCCATACATCAACATGTCAGGCACACACACATACACAAGTGTTAATTTGCTAGCATGACTTTGAATTTTGTGGTTGTGACACATAATTTTTAGAAGTTACTAGCAATAATTAATGGGTTTTTTTTTTTTTTTGGGTAATGTGCAGTGGATCTTCTGGGTTGGTCCATTTGTTGGAGCACTAGCAGCAGCAGCTTATCACCAGTACATATTGAGAGCAGCTGCAATTAAAGCTTTGGGATCCTTCCGTAGCAACCCCACCAACTAGAGAGAGAAAACAAAACCCATCTTGAAAGAAAAGAAAAAAAATGTTTAATTATGTTCTCATTTCTCTTTTCCCTCTTCCCCCCTCTATTTGTTTCTTTGTGTGTAATGAGAGGATGTGGATGATGATGACTTTTTCTTCTTTTTCTTGTTAATTTCTATTTATAACTTTAATCTTTTTGTTGTTAGCTTTGGATCTGTATTATTGTTCATGATTAGTGGTGATGTTGCTTCTTTTTAAATCTGTGTACCACTACTACTCTCTCTCTCTCTATAATCTCCTAATAGTCTCCATAATCTTCTTCATTAGTGTCTTTATTCTATAATTGTCAGACAGGACAACGGAATTGAAAACGAATTTTGCCGTTATCTTTATCTCTGCAGGCCAGTATTTTATTGAATTACAAAACGGTGCACATGGTTAATTTACTTCCACTTCCTTCAACTGTTGACAAAGGGAAAGGACACGCATGGTAGTAATTATTTTATGATTTGGATTGAAGCTAGACCCCGTGTAGGCAAGGTATGCCTGGTCATTTTCCCTGGTCATTTTCCCGGTGCAATGGACCCAGTTGGGAACTGTTTGATAGGCATATTGTAGCATAGCATTGCATTGCATAGCTGCCTAGTTATATTGATGTTTTGCAATATGGACACAGTTGGAACTGTTTGATAGGGTTTTAGCTAGCATAGCTTCTAGCTACCACCAACCATGCTAATTTTTGGTGTTTTGCAATGGATCCGGTTGGAACTGTTTGATAGGGTTTTAACTAGTATAGCTTGTAGCTAGCATGGTCATGCTAGCTAGCATAGCTTCTAGCTCCCACCATGCTAATTTTTGGTGTTTTGCAATGGATCCGGTTGGAACTGTTTGATAGGGTTTTAACTAGTATAGCTTGTAGCAGCATGGTCATTTTGGTATTTTACATTGCAACTACTGCGAGGCAAAGGCTCTCATGGACTCAATTGTCAGCTGTGATTAATAAAAGTGACTTCGGCTTGGGTTGAATTCATGTAAAAAAAAGTGATGTTTTTTACGTAAATGTTTCGATTAAACTGAGTTTTTTAAAAATACGACCAAGCAACCTTAAGAAAATTAAGAAAAAATATGGTAAATGCCATGAAAAAAGTTTATCAGAACTTTGGTGTTAGACTTTATCATAGCTTTTATGGATCATTTTATACATATTCGTGACTAGATGACATATCATCTTGAAAACAAAATTAAATTTGATGGATAAAAAAAAAAGAAAAAAAAAGAGAAAGAAAAAAAAAGGGGTTAGGCTAGTGGCCTTAAGGCATTGATTAACCATCTATTTTAGAAAAGTTTTGATATTACTTTTATGATAAATGGAAAAAGTTATTAAAACATTAATTTTTTTTTCTTTTCCTATAAAAACTTCTTTTAAATAAATTATTAACAAATTCCCTAAGATATTCATTAACATTTCCCATACAAAAATTCTCAAACTTTTGGGATCAAATAAAAACAAGAGTCCGGTTCCGTGTGCTCTTATAGCACACCTTAACAAATCTATTCTTAAAAAAAAATTATTTGGATTTGAAAAAATTATTAAAATATTTTCAATTTCTAATAATAAACTTCTTTTCAAAATTGATTTACTATGTCCTAAGGACAGACAAAAGTAAAATCCTTAAAAACAAACCAAAATGAAATAATTTTTTACCTAGAGGGCCAAAGATTCCCCTGTTTTTTTCAACCTAGTGGGGGATAAGATTCCCCTATAGTAAATGCCACGTATCCTTCCAAGACCACCTTGGAAAGTGTTGAGAGGATCAAAGATGCCCGCCCAAATGGGTCCAGTAAAAATGAGTCTCAGAGCAGAGCCAGAGGGTGTAGTGCAAATACCAGGCTCTCTCTTAATTTCTCTCTCTCTGGAAAGGTCCCTTTGACATTCTGGCATCACAAGGTGACGATTCACTTTTGGACTCTGGTCCATCCAATGGGGGATTAAGCTAAAGCAAAAGTAAGAAAATGAAAGCTGGAATGGGTTTCCGAGGGCCCTTCTGCTAACTTGCATTTACCACGTGTCATTGTAACATAGGGTTGAATGTCGTGGCACCACATGGGTGGGTGAGGTTAGTAGGTCCCATAAATATAATTCATCTCTCCAGGACAGTAACCAAAGCAAAATATAGTAGTTAAAAAGAAAAGAAAAAGAGAGAGTTAAAGCTTTTGCCTTTTGTTTAGTTTTTTATGTCTATGCGGTTGGCATGTAAGTTGGGGAATCATGGGTCTCTTCTTTTCACAAATTTTTGGGTCTTTTGCTTTGCTTCCAAGGCCCCAATCTTAGGAGAGAGTGGTCCTCTCTCACCTCAGACTCAGATGGGTCAAAATTCAAGCTGACAGGGGTCCCCTCTTGAGCCTTTGATTTTCAAGTGTATGGTTCAAAGTTTTGTTTATCAAAGTGCTTCTTTCTTGACCACTTCAATATTTTACCAAAAGATTTTCTTCCTATGCTAAGATTTAAATCCTATAGTTAGGAATTATAACACCACTTAACTTGTGTCTTGTAAATTTTAATTCAATTACTAATTCTAACTTTTAGTTTTTAAAATTTATTTATCCATTTTAAATTATAAGGTTCGATTTTGTTACATTTTTGAAGTATATAATTTCAACGGTAAGTTTCCTTGAAGTACTATGAGTAAATTGTCAATACCAAACTTTGAGAGCTACCATTCAACCCAACTTGTTTGTAGGGCAATTGCAGTGCCCTTTGCTTCAATAAATGTGTTTTATTTTTAAGAGAGTAAGGCGATTTTATTAATTCAAATCAATCAAGTACAAACAAATAAATATCCACAAGTTTTAAATCTTGAGCTTTTTTAAAGCTTTTGAAATTATAAGATTCTCATGTTAGATCACGTCATTTATATACTATTTTACTAAAAAACTCTTATATGTTTAAAATTACTAAAAAAAAAAAAAAAAAACTGACTACTGACTCAGCAATTTTAAACAAGTGAGAGTCTTTTAGTAAAATGGTGAACAAATGACGTAGTCCACCATGAAGACCGTATAATTTATCTCCTATCTAATGAATGTGATAAGCGTCTATAGCGTCACAAATTGCAACCCAAACCCAAAAGAATTGGGTTATAAGCCCAATGAGCCCAATACAATAAATTTGTACGAGAGTGAGTGAAAGAATTGGGTTTTTAATGGGTTGTCTAACGGTTAATCAAGGTTTTAAATGTGTCAGAGCAGGAAAGAATACATTATTCTGGATGGAGTATACGTCCGAGGAATAAGTTTTATGATCAAATTGCTATTTCTAGAAGTTAGTTCCTTACTGTGCTACAGTAATTCTCTTACTAATATTCTATTTTTCTAATATTTTCGATCCCTTTCTTATGGAGGGTTTCTCAAGTTATATAGTCTCCTCCAAGCCATTTCCATCGTCCACTTGTTTATTATCCAACCCTGTACTCAAGTATTTGTCATATTGAGCATCTTTTCTGGCTTTCTGTGAGCAGTAGTGGTTAAAAACACTGTTTAGAGGTCTTCTCCACATTAATGCGGCCAGAAAAGCTGCTGCAGTGCATTTAATGCGGTGGTAGCAGCTTTTCCCTAAAATATTTATGTATTCTTATCACCTCCTTACACGCCTGAAATCTATCTTCATTGTTGGAATCTCCTGAAAGATTACCCAAGTCAACCGAATGCCTACTTGATTGACATTCGTCAGGTCCGAGGAGGATGACCCTCTCAGACTACTGCCTTCTACTCTTTCCTTAGACGACCATTTGCTCTGGGGCATTTCCAGTCATTTGCTCCTTCTCGGTCGCATTCCCATTAGTAAATGGGGCTTAAGGCCCAATATAAAAGTTCAAGCTTTTGCCCCCACAGCGTTTATTTGGCTTTTCGTAATTTCAGTAGTTTATTTACTAAATATAATAAAAAAAATATTTTTAGTAATTTTTATACTAAATATGTGACAAAAACCTAAACGTTATTTTTTTTTTTAAAAGCTAGTTTTGTTATAAACAAATTAAGACAAAAGGCAAATGCTAAAAATTAAAAGTATTTTACATGAAAGAATAAATGAGTCTAGAAAAATTGAGCCAGTATCTAAGTTTCAGTGATGAAGTTGCCGTAAAGAGTCAACCATGGTGAATGGTGATCGCTTCTTCAAAATATGTCAATCAATATAATATCTAAATTCAATAGGACTTTAATACATATGTTATCTTATTATATCTAGATCATTCTTTTTTCTTTTTCTTTTTTCTTTTTTGGTTATCTTATTATATCTAGATCATTTAAAAAAAAAAAAAAAAGATCATTCTTATTTAGTTGTACATGCCATGTTTTCTATTTATACAAAAATAAAATCATCTATCTTCCCATAAAATAAACCATCTATCTTGTTTTAAAGTTTGATTTCTTACTAAAATATATCTTTGTTTGTAAGATATCCTAATCATTTTTATTGTGTTTAGAGTTAAACTCGAAAAGTATATATTAACAGTATCTTAATTCATATAGCACACGGTATTCACATATTTCTGCAGAGAATATGAATCATTTTTATTTGGATATAATTTTCCTCTAAATTAGTTTAGATGAAAATTATTCTAACTCACTATGTAATGAGTATCCACATGTATTTTTAAGTCATTTATCTATACTATTAATAACAAGATTTCGGTTTGGTTTTCAACTTTTTGCGTATTAAAATACCCTCACACAAATTCTTAAACTCTCTAAAATTCCTCTATCATTCAGCTAAATAATTTTAAATTGAAAAATACAAACTGGTTGAAAGAGTTTTTTATTTTTCCTAAGTTTTAGGTTTTTTTCTTTTATCTTCTCCATTCAGCCTAAAACTTAGGGAGATTATCTCTATCTTATTTTTAAACACTATTCCACGTTATCTTACCTCTTTCTTTAAAAAATAAAATACACATGGTTATTTATATATTACTTTTAAACATTATAACACTAAACTAAAAAAACAAATAAATAAAAAAGAAAATTATAGCACTCACAAAGCACGTGTGATGAATCTTGTATTATATATTTAAAAGTAATATGACTTAGTTAATACTAGTCGCTAACCCGTGCGATGCACAGGCTAGTTTTAAATAAAATGTTAACATGTTCAGGTTTAAACATCTCTCTAATTTCAATTATTGAAAGCTAAATTAGCTCTAATATAAGATGAAACATATAATATTATGAAGTAATATTAAATATGAGATAAACCAAATAGTTTATCATCTCTGAAAGCCACAACTGATTTAGGTTGAAGCTCCTCCCAACAGCTTTTTATTTGGACATACTGGGCAAATGTCCCAATACCATGTATTTTTGCTATGGCTTTTTTTTATTTTTCAATTTCATTTATTTCGTGACTTCTACTAAATATTCAATGTATTCATTATATATATATATATATATATATATATATATATATATATATATATATATATATATATATTTTTTTTTTAAAAAAAAAAAAAAAAAAAAAAAACATTGAAGTAAAGTTGTATCCTCAAATAACTAAATATAAGAGTTTAATTTCTCTCTGTTTCAATTTAAAACCAAATTGTGCATAAAGGCAAAAAAATTCCCTTTGTTCCTATATGTCTTTAGTACCAAAATCATAAATCCATTACAACCAAATTGTGTATAGAAAATCTTAGAGATTGAAATACAACTTTAAAGTGTTTTTGTATCTTCTTCCTTTGTTGCTTTGTAGTAGTTCCTGAATATGCCCTTTTGTTTTTCTTGAGTACAGATGTTGGTGTGAGTTGCACATTGCTTTGAACATCAAGTTTTTGAAATTTTGTATAATCACCATCTTCTTCAGTTGAAAAGTTGTTTCTATATTCATTTGAAGTATTACTGATGTAAGCCTGGCAATAGAAGAGGTTGAGGAATGTATTACAACATATACATCTTAAATATTATATTTGTAATTTTGCTAAATTAAAGAATACGTACTTCTGTTATTTTATCAAGTTGAATTGCTTTGTCAGTTTCTTCAAAAGAGTCAAAAAGTTTCTTGACGGTGTAGAAATCTCATCCATACTTGAGATTATAGTCATTTAGTTGTATTTGGAAACGAATTGTTTTCCTTTCAGATTTTCTATTTGCACAGGAATGATGACTTCATTGTGCTCGTAGCAAAAGTAACATTTTTCAAATTGTACACTCAAGTAAAGTTTAGTAAATATTAAATACTAATTTTATGTTCCACATTCTCACCTCTAAAGATTTGTTCAAAAGGTCTTTCACTGATATGTTGAGTAATTTTTCTGCTTCTGAATCAAATAAAATGAATGTGGCCATTCCTAAGCTATCTTTAACCTTTAATTGAATTCTATACCTGATAAAAGAAATGGCATATATAATGTTAATATCATATTAGTTATTGTGTATTTTAATATAAAAAGTAAACATTTTCATTGTGTACCTTGGGATTGGAAAGCATGCCTTTTTGTTGCAATTGCCGCACCATAAAAAATTTTCTCTTGACTTTACCTTTTTACGACATACTTCGCAATAGATGAAGTACCAACCAGAATTATCTATGTCAATGTTTATAATCTTTCCTTGAAAGGTAAAGATAGTTTCCTAGAAATTGAATTTAATATCAATCAATTCATAATTTTGTAGTTAAATTTTGTAAAAGCAGGTCTATAGTACATAAAGCAATGTTAAGAGCACAATGATATTGTTGAAGGTTTTTTTTTTCTTACCTCATTATCAGAGTCCCACATAATTGTTGTTATTTCGCTTATGGTTCTTCTGTTGATGTTCATCTCTTCTTGAATTGTCACTTGTGGTTTGAATTGCTTTGGCATTTGTACTATTGGTTGGTTATTTTCCACCAGCCTATTATATTACATAAAGATATTAGACATAGTATTGTAGAGACTGTAAATATATTAAAAATGTGAATCCAAAACAAAACACTTACTGATCTTTGAATTCAGCAGTCTCAGGAATGTCCAAATCAATATAAACCCTTATTCCACTTGTTGACGATAATCAACATGCACTTTATAGACATGATATCATTAGTGTAAAATACTTACTTGAGTTATTTGACAAAACCAAAACCCAATTAAATCAAAACTTTCATGAAAAAATCCTTTAAAGGTGCAACTTTTATATATATACATGCAATTACTGATATTTGATTTATAATCAAATACGCGTCACTACTATCAATAATGAAAAAGAAATAGATTGACAAATGACACCTGCTTCTCAGACCAAAGATAGAAAAACAAACTTAATCCATATCATATACATGCAGTGATATCTATCATATTTCATTATTAAGATTGAGAAATCAATTGTATCCATTAATTAAATACACTTGGTGAACTAATTGATGGAATTTATTACAAACATCACCATCATTACTTTCAGCCATGGAAATATCCAAAATAAACATATTCCCATAAATAAAAAAACTCTCACCACACACATACACAAATTAATACAATAAGCAGTATACTACCACCCCATTACACTGTACACATATATAAAAGCAGATTAAAACTCCAAGCATAAAACTCCAATACAATATACTATGATATTAAAACTCCAAGCATAAAAGCATATTTAAAATTTGAGAATGCTCTTTAAGAGTGACAAACCACGTGTGCAATATAGACCACTCCAATAAGAGCAATTGATGAATTTTGAATGTTTCCTAAATCCTATATTAGACCTTGTTACAATAGTGCAGCCAAAAAAAAAATGTACAATACTATCAACTATTACCAAAACTATCTAAATGTTGTTTTCTACAATATAAACCTATCCCACCATCAATACCAATCCCAATATCTAACATATCAATCATAAATAATTCAAACCCATACCAATCCCAATATCTAACATATGAATCATAAAATAATTTCAAATACACAATCTTAGAATTAGAAATTAAAATTCCTTATGAATTTCGAATTTAAATCCCCAAACTATACACTAAAATCAAGTTTTGAAGCGGTAGCCACATGAACCCAAATAAAAATTCACAAATAATGTAATGCATAACTAATCTCAACGTACTCCACTCCAATTTCGCTAAGATTATCAGGAAGCAAGCTGATAACTCCACCTCGCTCAGTTTCCACTAAACAAATTCAAACCCATAACTCAGTTTCCACACAAAAACAATTTAAATTGACCATAGCTAATGTCACATCAATAGTTCTTTTTCTTTTTGGCTTGGAAATAGATTGATCATAGTTGATTTTTTTAGGTTTTAACAATTATGCATAAAATAGCATTGTTTAGGAACACAACCTTCTTTTTACAAATTGAAGTATTTTTTTTTTTTGCTATAACTGATATAACTAAACTAAAATTCAAAAAAACCTAAGAAATCCAAACTGATATAACTACACTAAAATTTGAAACAGTCAAAACATAAACCTACCAGCAGCATTTTTTTTGCACAAACTGATATAACTACACTAAAATTTAAGTTTCATGAGTTCTTTACCATTCAAATAACATAAACCTACCAGCAGTATTTTTTTTTTGCACAAACTGATATAACTACACTAAAATTTGAGTTTCATGAGTTCTTTACAATTCAAATTGAGAGAACACTAAAATAGTTAAAAATTAAATGTACATAGATTATCACAGAGGCAAACAAATACCATACCTTAACCCTGATTCGAATGGAGGAAAAGAACGAAGAGAAAAGCAATAAGAAAAAACCTAGAAATTGAACAGCCATGAAAAAAAAAAAAAAAAAAGACTAATAAGAATCAACTATTTATAAGATAATAGTTACAGTCCTGATAGTGATAGAGTTTGGATTCAAAAAAATAAATAATATTAGAGTTCTAATTAAATTTTTTTATTAGTTACCTTTGGGCCGGTCTCGACAGGCTGGGTTGGGTGAATTGCCGACTGACATAGTTGATGGGCCATGAGCTGGATCAGACCCACGTCAAATGGGGCCTCGGTTCTGTTCTGAGGAAGAGTGGAAACTGAGCGAGGTGGATATGGGTATGGTGTCCATGGTGGGTATGGTGGAATATGTGGGTGGTTTGTGGCAAATCGGTGGTTTGAGGAAGGAGATATCGGTGGTCTGATGAAGGAGATCGATGGTCTAAAGAAGGAAGGAGATATCAGTGGTCTGAGGAAGGAGATCGATGGTCTGAAGAAGGTGCCTGTTGGGTCTTTAGATGCGATGGTGGGTATGGTGGGTCTTTACATGCAATGCGATGCCGTGGTCGGTGGTCTGAGGAAGGAGATCGATGGTCTGAAGAAGGTTTCTATTGGGTCTTTAGATGCGATGGTGGGTATGGTGGGTACCATTGTGAAAGGGAAAGGCAGAGGAATGGGAAAGGCAGAGGTTCAGGAGGCATCATGAAAAGCATCGTGGAAGGGAAGAGATGGTGTATTGCGTTTTTTGGGTTTATTACGTTTTTTTTGCTGGTTTAATTTTTTTTTTTTTTAATATTGTGCTGATGTTTGTTTTATTTATTTATTTATTTATTTTTAATATTGTGCTTGACGTGAAGAATTGTGGGAGTTTCAAAAGCTTCGGTTTTATATATATATATAGATTACCTAATGAGTTATTTAAATAAAATACACATAGATGATCATCTGAACCACTACATAATAGATTGGATTAAAACTTTATGCTCGTTTATTAAAGAACCATTTGTAACAAATATATATATAAATTTAATAAGGTTACATAGGAAGAAATTTTTATAAAACTAAAATTTAGGATTTGAAATTGAGTAAACTGTTGGGTTTAATGTGTGCTAGTTTTTAGGAACAAAATATATCAAGCGTACGTGAGATATGTTTAGATTGAGAGTGTGCTAAGTCTTAGAAAGAGTAAGCTAAAACAAAAGGAAACAGATTGAGAGTGTGCTAAGTTTATCACTTTCTTCTTTCATTTTGGTCCTATTGGAAGAGTAGGCTAAAAATCATTGCAGCATTTATGAAAAAAAAAAATTCGTGCAAGGACAATGATTGCGGAGAACTCTCAATACTGTCCTCTCCATAGAGTTTGATGTTTAGTTGAGAACTTTTCATGTCATCTTGGTCTTGAAAAAATTAATCATATTACTTTTCTTTATTTAACTGAAGTGTTTCCTATAACATAGGTTCAATATAGTAGCATTATCTTTTTTTTGATAATTATAGTAGCAGTATCTGATCTTTATATTTATTCATTAACACATCATCTTATTATAAGTGATGTGCAACTTGTATAGCACCACCAAGTGAACTTGTTTTCTTCTGGTATTTAAGAAGCTTCTAAAAGTTAAATTTAGGATTTAGTATTAGGAAAAACTTATGTGGTCGTCTGGTAAATATTTTGGGATTGTAAAGTTTATATGAGCATTAGTTTTACAGGTGGGGACACATGACAAGTTGGGAATGCAAATAGTTCCACTGAGGTTGCTTACCCCACATGAGACTAAAGAATTTACACTTAATTTGGTCAAGAACACAAACCCCAATGATCCTCACGACAAGAAATGGAGAGGGAAACTTGTGGTGGAGTTAACATTTAAGCCTTTTATAGATGACAGTGAACTATTTAGTGGATCATTGCATGGATCTGGGAAAAGCGAAGACATGGTTGGAAAAGGATCAGAAGATGTGTCCTTGAACAGAGCTGGCTTACTTCTTGTTTTGCTTCAAGGCGCTGAAGATGTTGAGGGGAATCATCACAACAACCCTTATGCTGTAGTCAATTTTGGAGGAGAACAGAAGAAAAACCAAGGTGAATTTTAACTTTTAACACTTTTTTTAACTGTTGGTTTCTGACAGAAATGTGTAAGTTGTACATTATATTTAAGATTAGTAGTATGAACTCTCATTGCTTTGATTATAGTATAGATACATTTTGAGGTGCCCTTCTGATTAAATGTACTTTGTCTAGACGATCAAGAAAACCCGGGATCCGTGTTGGAACGAAGAGTTCCAATTTGTGCTAGAAGAGGCTCCTCTAAAGGAGAAGATCCGTATTGAAGTCATGAGCAGGCGGACAGGCTTTAGTTTCCGACGAAAGGTTGGATCATTTTGGTTCTTGATTACCTTCTTTGTAATGTCTAATTCATTGCAATTTCTAAATTCTATACTTTGTCTAGGAATCATTAGGATACGTGGATATATCTAAATGATGTAGTACACATCGGACGCATCAATGAGAAGTTCAATCTGATCACTTCAAGAAATGGAGTCTTACATGTTGAAATACGTTGGAAAGTGATTTGAGACTTGCCACCAACACTTCGCTACTTTCAAAGTATTACATTCTTTTGGTTATATTTTATACAAGCATATTCTTTTGTATCACATTATAGAGTACACAAAGTCAAAATAATGGAAAAAAGAACAAACAAATCTGTATTTTATTTAGTCCTATTTCTTGTTAATCTTTATTCTTGTATAACACCAATAGAAAGGTGTTGATTTTTTTAATTTGATACCCTGTAATTTCACTGTTTTAATATGTTCTGTAATTTGTGACAGTGATCATGGTTTTCTGCTGAAGTAGATTTTTCTGTATCATGCAAAATCTTTATTGGTCAAAGCCAGGAGAGTTGTCAAAAGGCAATGTTTCCATGCACTTTGTCTGCCCAAGAAGCTGTTTATGGCTCACATCATGATTTTGTTGTCCAAGTTATATATATATATATATATATATAAAATAGGTTTTGAAGGTTCTATTTATAATAACGTGGCAAAATACTTTATTATTTAAGTTAATTGAAATTCATATAGTAAATAGCAATAATTATCTTATACATTTGATATATGAATCATCTCTCTTATAATACGTAGATCTCTAAATTAATCTAAGTGTATATGTGTGTGAATTTTCCTCTTGGAGGCTAGAACTCCGGCCCTTACCCCCCACATCTCACAAACATTTATATTTGTAGAGTGACCATTGCGCCAAATGTGCGCGGTAGTCAGTTTTGATTTTTTAATATGTGACTAATGAATACATTTTGATTAAGATCAAGCTTGTTCTAAATCTGCTAAATTAAAGGGATTGTGTCAATGGGTCCAATATCAGCAGGGCCTTCTATTTTTTTCTTGAGCTATGTATATCGGACTTGTCAAAAATGGGCCCTTACAAAATTGATAAAAGGAAATGTGGAATTTATTAAACAACCCCAAACTCTGCCCCTTCTTTGTCAAGAGCTTGTTGAGGGCAAACTTGTTGCAGGCTGTGTACCTATTTATGAGAAAACTGAAAACATGTGGCACAAATACAATAGGTGAAAAGCTCAAACTAAGAGAAAACATTGAGTACAGTCAAAGAGTGTGTATGCTGACGCTGGTGTTGCACTTGCACCATCGGTGGCTCTACCCACTTCCATATTTGTGTCTCCCCACAGTTCCTAGCAATTTGCACTACCTCATGTGCCACCCTATTATTCTATCTTCTCGTATGTTGGAACTTTCCACTATCTGAAGCCATTCAAGCCATTTCATTTCACACTTCCTTTGAACTTTGAATTTCAAGAGCTTTCATGTAAGCTTATACAAAAATTACTGTTTATTTTCTGAATAAGTAACTACTATTTTTCTATTTTAACCAACCATTCCTAAAAATTTTCTATTTTATACTCTATTTCATTTATATATCAAAATTTTAAACATTTTTTAATCGTTTCTCTCTCTTCACACACAAAAATTATTATCCACTCTCTTCCTTTACCCTTAGAAACACAAAGAGATAATAAAAATACGTTTCACATAAGCTACATCGCCTCCTAAATTTAGACATATGCTACAACAAAATCCTATTTTGCATAAATAGTTCATGATTTGATGCGGATGATTTTTGAGTTTCATTAGTAAGAAAATTTTCTATGTTACTAGACTTTTTAGTTTTTACCTAAGAAGCAAGGACACAGGTACATGTACGAGTATGACATGAGCAATTTCTAAAAAATTATAACAGGACAAAAAGGATACAAAACTAGTATAACACAAGTACGACATGAATAAGGGCCTATTTGGTTAATTCATCACTCATAACCCATATCCCATATCTCATAAGTCAATTTTCAGTTTTTGAAAACTCCTAAAAGTTGTTTTCAGTTTTCATAACTCTAATCCACTTTTTTGAGTAATGAGTCATGAGAATTGAGATAAAATTGAACCAAACAAGCATCCTTAAGGTGGGGCTCACGAAATTTGAGAATTGAGTGATAAAAATTGAGAGTTGAGTGATGAAAATTCCTACAAATCAAACACCCCCTAAGGCACCCAAAAATAAAGTGTTCATGCATTCTAGCCTTTTACTCATGGATCTTATGGTCTTCACTTGGGCTTAGCAAAACAGAGTTGCAAACTTGAAAGTTCTAATGATCAGGTTATGATGAGTTTGGGCTATGCCTATTTTTAGTCTCACCTTCAAATATTAGAAATGGAGAGTGTCCAGTTAAGGGCTAAAGATTGATTTAAAATAAATCCATAACCTAAAATCTACCACATCATTTAAAAGCACTAACATGAGACTTAACTGAGTGAAAGGCTAAACTAACGTTAGTTTCAACGTCTAGGTTTTCTTCTCTAACTCTCTATCCCTCTCCTCTCCGTTTCTCTCTCCCTCCCATCAAACCCAGCGATGGTCATTGGTCAAGCTTCTCTAGCTCTCCATAACCACACACAGTTGTGCATCAACTGTATTTCAGCCATCCACCTCTGTTTCTAAAGGAAATTTTGATATCAAATTTATGTATTTTTTTTCCTTTTCTTTTCTTGTTGTCTTTGCCAAGATCATCCATTTCTTTCATTTATAGCACAAAATATTATGCTTTTCTTTAATTGAATTTTTTCCTTCCTTGTTATAGATTTGGGGTAACTGTAGTTGGTTTGAGTCTCTCTTTGTTTTTTTTTTTTTTTTTTTTTTCTTTAATTTTTATTTTTGTTTACCGAACCCCTTGGATCTCTTTTTTGTTTCACTTTTGATTGGTTTGATGATTGAGTTTTATTATTAAGTATAAAGCTTGATGATTTTGGTTGGGTTTTAAACTTGTGTTATTGGCGGGACTGATTTGAATGCTAATGTAAGTTTGGTAGTCATCAGATCATAGTCGCAACTTGAAATAAGCTTTCATATGTAATTGCTTCTTATTAGGATACCACTTTGCTTATATGGACAATGAGGATAGATGATAGAGATAAGTAACCACGTGTTTAATGGCTATGAGTTATCAATTATTGAGCTAAAATCTTTATTTTTGTTGTCATTGTCTGAGTATTGTACTAGATTTGGTATTGTTCGTATCCCTTCATTTGTAGACTTTGTTAATAAATTGAATTTTAGTCTCCATTTGAGAGCTGATGAAAGTTTCAACTTATTTTAGTTTTTAGCTTCTTTTTTGTATTATTTATGGGTTTCGTTGCACTTTTTGGTATTATTTATGAATTCCATTGCACTATTCAACTAGCTTTTAATTTTTTTTTTTCTATACTTTGAACAAAAAATTTTCAATTTTAGCTAAAAAGTTTTTAGTTTATAATTATTTAGAGGGAGTCTATGTATGCTGCTTGTATATACTTATCCAAAAAAAAAAGAGTATAATGCTTGTATATAAATTTTCCTGTTTACTAATACAGTTTGTACCACTTGATTCACTTGTCAAATAATAAGGCTTACAAGTATCATCTCTTTTCATGGTTTTGTTTTATGTTTGCAGGAATTGATTATTTGAGGAATCCTCTTGGTATTGATCAGATTCATCTTGTTGCATGACTGCCTATTTGCAGTTGAACTCAACTCTCTACCAGTTGAGCCAAATATCTGTGAAATTAGTCTTAAGTGGAGTGTATAGGATGGTGCACATAGTCAAGCCATTTTTCTAGCTTAGGATATTGTTTTTCTAATTTAGAATCATGTTTTGTAATCTTTGACATAAGTTGTGAACAAATGCTCTAATGGTTGTTTATATACCAATTGGTTTGGTAATGGTGTACTAGTATTTCGAGTATACTTTGTACATTTGAATATATGGAGTTATGATACATTTCAGGTTCATAGCTTGTTTTGAAGCACAAGATGAAAATAAAAAGAAAAATCCTCCAAATCCAATTCATGAATGGAAACAATAGAAGTTACTACCAGAAATCTTACTTGTTAATTACATAAGATAAGTACCTATTATCACTTATACAGGAGTTGCAAAAGAAATTTAACATGAAACCATTCAAGGTTCACGTTTTCAACAAAGAAAGCATTCTTCAAATCAAATACATATAATAATTCCTGCTGACTTACAAATACTTGCTCAACTTTTGGGAAGTTTCTCTATTTTCACCTAGGTCTCTTTTATACTTCCCACTAAGGCTTTACCACCATATGCACCCTCGTTGTTGGTTTATAACAATATGAGCCTGAATTCTTTACTTCACTCACCACAAAATCCAAGCCGTGTAACAAAAAACAGGAAATCAAAGTACATGTCAATTGCTATGAATTTATAGTCATTGAAGCCATAACATGATTGTGACAATAAACAACTTTTTTCACCACTATAACACATGATTCTCAGAGAAAATGGGGCAAGAAAAAAAAAAGTCTTGCATCCTTTGAGATCTACTTTTTAAGAAGGTTTTGTAGATTTAGACAATTTTTGATGGCTTGACTCCCCAACAATTATACCAAGAGGTTTACAATAAATTAACTTAATACTAGAAGAGAGTTGAGCTCAACTGTAAAAAGGCTGATAATGCAACAAGATGGATTTGATCAATGCCAAGAGAATTCTTTAATAATCAATTCTTGTAAACACAAAACCAAACTGCCAGCATAGATTTGAAGAGTAACTCCTTTTATCATCTTTTATTTATTTTTATAAGTTTTTTTATTTAACAAGTGATACATACTTATTTTAAATTTTGAAACTTCAAAATTTAATAAACTCTTATATACAGTTTAATCACATATAATAATAATAATAATAATATAAATATAGAACTTGGAAAAGAAGATTTTATGATTGTTTCAATCAACTAAATTGGAACTCTCTTAGTTAATGCCAAAACCTAGAGACCCATCACACTCCAACTATAAGCAGGTGACTTATTCAATCACAGGCATGCGGGTAATACCCATAAACCCCAAATTTCAAATCAAAGCAAAATTATCAAAGCATATTTTAGACTCACTTCTCAAAGTCCTTGACTCTAAGGCTCCGTTTGTTTTGACTGAAAATGAAATTCAGAAATCATTTTCCGGAAAATAACGTGTTTGGTTGGCATGGTAAATTCGGTCAAACTGAAAATATTTTCAGTTTGACCGAAAATTAAGCCAAAAATGACGGAAATCATTTTCAGCCCTTATTTTCACTTCAAACCTTTTCCTCCTCTCTCTCACACGCACTCCTCTCTCACACATGCACTGCCTCTCTCAAAGCTTCACTGCTCCGACCCACACACCGAGCCACACGGAACGACCCACACTGACACACCATGATCCAAGCTCGACGCAGCCAAGCTCCGATCCACTCCACACCGACGCACTTCAAACGATCCAAGCTCTGATCCACTCCACACAGTCGACGAAACAAGCTCCGATCCACTCCAAGCACTCGACGAAAATCGCTCCGATCCACTCCACGCAGTCGACGAAACAAGTTCCGATCCACAAACAAGCTCCGATCCACTCCACCCACTCGACGAATCAAGCTCCGATCCACTCCACGCACAGAACGATCCAAGCTCCGATCTAGTCGACGTTCCGATCTGCACCAACGCACTCGACGCTCACGATCCAAGCTCCGATTCAGTCGACGCTCACGGTGAGTTTTCTTTTTCCGTTTCTCACTCCGATCTGCTCATTTTTCTCCGATCCACCCTCATTTCTCCGGTCCACTCTTTTTCCATTTCTGGCCGACAACCTCATTTCTCCGATCCACAAATCATCACTTCAGTTCTCACTCTGACCCACTGTGATGCTTCTTCATTATTATTATTTTTATTATTATTATATATAAATTTTCGGTGACTATGACTGTAAACTGTGGAATTATTTTATTGTATTTTTTTCTTGATTTGGTTGACTCTGGAATTTTTATTTCCTTGATAATGAGTATTGGGTGTAGTTGATTTGTTCAGTGGGTTGCAAAAATTTGATGTGGGTACCGTTGCTTTGGGTACAAATTTTGTTGATGTAAAAATAGTTGTTATGGTGAGAGTTGGTTAAGTGGTACAAATTTGATGCGGTTGTTGCTGTTCTGTGAGTTGTGTATTGTGTATTGGAGCTGCTTGTTGTGTATTGTGTATTGGAGTTGTGTATTCTGTACTGGAGCTGGTTGTTGTGTATTGAGTATTGGAGTTGTGAATTCTGTATTGGAGCTGGTTGATGTGTATTCTGTATTGGAGTTGTATATTCTGTACTGGAACTGGTTGTTGTATACTGTGTATTAGAGTGGCTGTTGCTGTTACAATTAAACATGCATGCTATTAATTAAATATTGATTTAAGAATTTAATTTTGTTGGTAGTACAATTATACAGAAATGGAATGCTGTGATTTGTTGATAAATATATTGATTGTGAAAATGAGAATATACAGAAAATTTTTGGTACTCGTTATTAATGTGGTTTTGATGTTTTCTGTAAGTGGCTGTTTTTATTTACTGTGTAATTAATAGCATGCTTGTTTACATACCTCTTAAACGACAATGTTTGTGACTTTTTAGATGAAGAAAAAAACCAAAGCCGCAATTCTTGCCTCAGTTGCATCTATCCTCCTTGTGGGGGTTACATTATTAAAGACATTGCGACGTAGACGTAGACAATTGCCTAGGGCGCCTTATGTTAATCATGCAGTTGAGAGAGAGGAATACATAGTATTCTGCATAGAAGTGAGGGTCATTGTGTGAATCAAATTAGGATGAAGCCTATAGCTTTCCACAACTTATGTCACATCCTCACTGAGGGGGAGTACGTACACCCAACTATTCACATGTCTATTATGGAGCAAGTATTCATTTTCTTACACATTATTGGTCATAATGTGAGGTTTCGTGTAATGGGTAGTCGGATCTATAAATCAACTGAGACTGTTCATAGATACTTCAAGGTCGTCCTTAGGGGGGTCTTGAAATTATATAGAGCTCTAATAAGACTGCGTAGCGAAGATACACTCCTAGAGATAAGGAATAGCAGAAGGTTCTACCCATATTTTCAGGTAAATATTCCGACTTGTGTATTTTTGTAAATTGTGAATGAACCAAGTGTAATTTTAAATCATTATGTCTGTCGAAAATTAGGATTGTGTTGGAGCAATAGATGGTACACATGTTCGTGCATCTATGTCACTTGAAATACAAGGAAGATTTCGTGGTCACAAAGATGGAACCACGCAAAATGTGTTAGTTGCCATTAGTTTTGATTTAAAGTTCACTTATATATTGGCTGGATGGGAAGGCAGTGCACATGATTCACGTATGTTAAATGATGCATTTGCTAGGCCAGGGGGATTTACAATTCCCGAAGGTATTATACGATTACTTCACCTTTTAGGATTATTAGTTTAATAAATATTGTGTGTTTTCCTAAGCATAGTAGTGATTTTGTTTTATTTTTTAATATATGTAGGTAAATATTATCTCGGTGATGCTGGGTATGGTAATAAAAATGGAATATTGTCACCTTATCGGAGTGTGCGATATCACTTGAAAGAGTTTAGTGATCGTCCTCCTGAGAATGCGCAAGAATTGTTCAACCTCCGACACTCTTCATTGAGAACTACCATTGAGCGAGGGTTCGGAGTGTTGAAGAAACGTTTTCGAGTGTTGGATGCAGAACCATTTTGGTCTTTTGAAGCCCAAGTGAAAGTGGTGTTAGGATGTTGTGTGGTTCATAATCACATTATGGGTGTTGAACCAAATGACCATATTATGGAAGATGTAATGAACCAAGTAGAGTCTAGTGACCCCCAACAAGAAACACAATCACGTCGGGAGTCCATTGAAGACAGTAGACTGTGGAATGCTAAGAGAGATGAGATATGCCAAGCTATGTGGTCTGATTATACCATGAGTGGAGAGTAGTAACATGTTTACATTTCTAAGATTGTAATATGTGTTTGTTCTTTATGTTTTTTGTAAAGACAATGTATTTATTAGAAACTTCTAGTGGTGTAATGAAAAAGTATTTTCAGCATTACATTGTTATTTTATGGTATTACATTGTCATTTTCAGTGTTAGCATGTTTCATTTTGTTGTGCGCATTTATAAGCATGGTTGTATGTGTATTGGAGTTGTGTTTGAGTTGTTGTTCATATTCCGAGCGTAATTACTAAATGCTACTCTCACTATACAATTTTCTTATGTAGTGATGTCAAAGGGTAAAGAAAAAGTGAGCAGCAAGCAATTCAGGTGGTTGCCACCTATGCACGAAACAATGCTTAGGATACTTGCACAAGAGGCGCATAAGGGCAATAAGCCTTCAAGCACTTCAAGGCAGGGTCCTTTGCACTTGTTGCAAAGGAGATAACTACCCAATTTGGGGTCGAGTGCCACCCATCGTATGTAGAGAATCGGATGCGGACTTTAAGGACCATGTGGTCCACTATTCAAACCATTCGGAAGAAGAGTGGTTTTGGTTGGGATGACAACCTGAAAATGATAACATGCGACCCAAAGACTTATTAAGAAGAAGTCATGGTATGGCTTCCAACTATACTTTATGCAACTGTATAATTTTTTTATGCAATTATATAATTTTTTTCTTACTTCAAACTACATTGTTGAATTTTATTAAAAACTTCTACATAGTTGAAAATGTACCCAACCTTTATCAATCATTTTAAGTGAAAGGCCACAGTTAACAGAAATTGACGTTTCTAACAATATCACATGACGCACTTATATACTTATTTGCATATATTTAAAGGTCCTAAAAAGATCATTGTATTGTCAATCTAAAGCAGCTTGCTCTAATTTAATCAACCACTAGAAATAATTTATTGATGAAGATGATCATAAAGAATTTAACTAACTACATATAGGTACGATTGGTATGTGTAATTGTGTTGGTAGAGAAACTCACTTGCAAAAGATCATAAATATTGAATTGAATATTGAATTTATGAGTGAAGTGATTATTGCATTGTTATTATACCTTCCTTTCTCCCTTACAGGCGCATAGAAAGCATGCCGAATTTCTGAACAAAAAAATTGACATGTATGATGAACTAGCCATAGTTATCGGGAAGGACACTGCTACAGGAGGCTTCTCTAAGTCTTATGTGGATCTTGAGCATGAGCCACATAATGGTGACAGTGCTGAATATGTCGCAGACAATGTGGAAGAAGATGTAGTCGAAAAAGGGAAGAATACTGTTGAGTCATTCACCACTAGGTCGGGAATTTCCAAGTCCCGCAAAAGAAAGCATTCAGTTTCTAATGCTGATGAAAGTGTGCTGACTGATCTATTTGATCAGCTGAAGGAAATAGCTGTGGCTTTGAAAGAAATCAACCGTGGCCCAGTTGATTACACAGCTCTTTATAATGAGGCGATGACTATGATGGCAGATGGGTATAGCGAAGATATGCTCGCTACTACGTTTGACCATCTCTGTGAAAATGAGAAGACAGCACGAGGATTTCTAGCAAAGAATGCTAGGCTGAGGAAGATGTGGTTGGATATTTTTTTGTTCTCACAACTTTGAGTATTTGGCTATTTTATGTTGACTATGACCGTAGCTTTAGGAGTTAACTTTTGTTGTAGTACTAGTATTGACATACCATTGTATTATATATGTAGTATTTTGTATTGTTGGGAGGATACAATTGCCCAAATCATGTATTTGTATTATTCAGATACCATATATAGGTATCATTTTTGTACACCATCGAGGTGTAATGCCAAACACCTGAATGATTGATGTGGCTATTTTTATTTGAATATTATGGGTATATTCAAATGATTATTTTTGATGTTGAAGTGGATGAATATTTTTGTACTGTTACAGATGTGTTTAGGCAATGCAGATACTTGAATTTGGATGAATATTTATGTATTGTTACAGGTTTATTTAGGTAATGCAGGTGCTTGAAATTGTTATTTTCTGTAAAATGATCCACAAACCAAACATAAGAAATGATTTTCTGTAAAAAATGAATTTCATTTTCCGGAAAATGTTTGACGGAAACAAACACTGGAAATGATTTTCCGTAAAACGGAAGTCATTTTCCGTAAAATGTTTGTACGAACCAAACACCGGAATCTCATTTCCGTAAAACGAATTCCGTGCGCAGCCAAACACCTAAATACATTTTCCTTTCCGGAAAATGAAATATTTTCCGGAAATGAATTTACGCAACCAAACGCAGCCTAAAACACACAGACACAGCAGAGTTGGGTTCGGCTTAAACCCTAGCTACTCAACAGCAGAAAACCACCAAACCAACGGTTCAAAATCTCATTTCAGACTCGCTTCTCAAAGTCCTTTCAATGGCTTACATTTCTGTATCTAAACCCTACCAATGGTCCTCCAGGGTTTTCCCCACCATACCCAGAACCTTAAACCCTTCCTCCACCTTCAATCTCCTCCGCTTCTTCACTACCACCGACGACTCTGTCTCTGTCTCTGTCTCCTCCGTGGATCAAAACCCAAACCCAGTTCCGGGTCCTGAAGAAAATGTCGAGCCAAGGGTGATTCAGAGAACCCCACGAGGTAATTTTCGAAACCCAGAAAAGATAGAGGATGTTATATGTAGAATGATGGCAAGTCGGGCTTGGACGACCCGGTTACAGAACTCGATCCGGGCATTGGTGCCCGAGTTCGACAATTCGTTGGTTTGGAATGTGTTGCATAGTGCTAAGAACTCGGAGCACGCGCTTCAGTTCTTCAGGTGGGTCGAGCGGGCCGGGTTGGTCCGCCATGACCGTGACACCCATTTGAAAATGATTGAGATTTTGGGCAGAGCTTCGAAGCTCAACCATGCTAGGTGCATACTGTTTGATATGCCGGAAAAAGGGGTGGAATGGGATGAGGAATTGTTTGTTTTGATGATTGAGAGCTATGGTAAAGCTGGGATTGTTCAGGAGGCTGTTAAGATTTTTCAGAAAATGAAGGAATTGGGTGTGGAGAGGACTGTGGAGTCGTATGATGCTTTGTTTAAGGTGATTATGAGGCGTGGGCGGTATATGATGGCGAAGAGGTACTTTAATGCCATGTTGAATGAAGGGATTGAGCCAACTCGTCATACTTACAATTTGATGATTTGGGGGTTCTTTTTGTCATTGAGGTTGGAGACGGCAAAAAGGTTTTATGAGGATATGAAGAGTAGAGGGATTTCGCCAGATGTTGTCACTTATAATACTATGATTAATGGGTATAATCGGTTTAAGATGATGGATGAGGCAGAGAAGTTGTTTACGGAGATGAAGGGGAGGAACATAGCTCCTACGGTTATAAGTTATACTACCATGGTAAAGGGGTATGTTTCGGTTGGGCGAGTTGATGATGGGTTGAGATTGTTCAATGAGATGAAGTCTTTTGGTATTAAGCCTAATGATGTTACGTACACCACCTTGTTGCCTGGACTTTGTGATGCAGAGAAAATGCCTGAGGCTCGAAGTATATTGAAGGAGATGGTTGAGAAGCATATTGCTCCTAAGGATAATTCCATCTTTATGAAATTGTTAACTTGCCAATGCAAGTCCAGTAACTTGGATGCGGCTACAGATGTGCTAAAGGCGATGATTCGGTTGAGCATACCCACAGAGGCTGGTCATTATGGTGTCTTAATTGAGAATTTTTGCAAGGCTGAGGACTATGATCAGGCCATTAAGTTGTTGGATAAGCTTATTGAGAAGGAAATCATCTTGAGGCCACAGAGTTCTTTGGATATGGAGCCTAGTGCTTATAACCCAATGATTCAATATCTGTGCAAACATGGGCAGACAGGGAAAGCAGAAATCTTTTTCCGGCAATTGATGAAAAAGGGTGTTCTGGATTCAGTTGCTTTTAACAATTTGCTCTGTGGTCATTCTAAAGAAGGGAATCCTGATTCTGCTTTTGAAATTCTAAAGATCATGGATAGGAGAGGGGTCTCTAGAGATGCAGATTCATACAAATTGCTTATCAAGAGCTCCTTGAACAAGGGTGAACCAGCTGATGCCAAAACAGCTTTGGATAGTATGGTTGAAGCTGGGCATCTTCCGGATTCATCACTATACAGGTCAGTCATGGAGAGCTTATTTGAAGATGGGAGGGTGCAAACTGCAAGCCGGGTGATGAAGAGTATGGTGGAGAAGGGGGTGAAGGAAAATATGGATTTGGTTGCTAAGATCTTGGAAGCCCTCCTCATGAGAGGTCATGTTGAAGAAGCCCTGGGACGCATTGATCTATTTATGCATAACGGGTGCTCACTTGATTTTGACAGTCTTTTGTCTGTTCTTTGTGAGAAAGGGAAGACAATTGCTGCTCTTAAGCTGTTAGATTTTGCTTTGGAGAGAGACTATACCATAGACTTTTCAAGTTATGACAAGGTTTTGGATGCTCTTTTGGCAGCAGGGAAGACACTGAATGCATATTCAATATTGTGTAAAATAATGGAGAAAGGAGGGGCCTCTGATTGGAGTAGTTGTGCGGATCTGATCAAGAGTCTTAATCAGGAGGGAAACACAAAGCAAGCAGATATTCTCTCTAGAATGATTAAGGGTGAAGAGAAGTCCCATGTGAGCAGAAAAGGGAAAAAACATGCTACTGTTGCTGCCTAATGTCCTGTCTCTTCACTTTTCTTCTGCTGTTTTGAGGTGAGAATTCAGGCATGAACTTTTTTTAAATGATGAGAAAAGTTTCATTCTTGGGGGAATAAGTCGTTAGAATTGAAATGTAATCTGTTAGTGGCTTTGTTTCAGTTCCGGGTTTGTAATTCCTCTTGACAATTTTCCAATTGAATTTATAATCAACTCAGTTCAATGAAGGTAGCCTTATTAGTTCTTTTGTTCGCAAACATGGATCTGATTACTGCCTATTATTGAATTTGAAATTTCGCTTCTCATTATCATTTGTTTATATTAGACTTATCTCTTCTTATTGCTAGCTGAGGCTAGGCCCAAACTGTGGCTCCTTCACACTGTAGAAAATGTTGGCAAGTTTGTAATTATGTATTCTGAATGTAGCTTTGCTGTAAAATGGCAGCAGTTTTGATGATGACAATTACATAGTGATTTCATTATCCATGGTTAATTCTCAGTGACTCAACTTGTAAAAAAATGAATACATCATCATATGTGCCAGTACCGTTTGAAGTTCAATGAGGCTAGTGCTTGTAAAGTTTGGAGTCAATTTGAATTCAGGATTGGACCCAAACTGGCTGAGTCTCAGTATTTGGTAGGCATAATCTTGAGCATGGTTAGCTTCTGCTATGAGCTTCAGAGCTTGATTTTTTTTAGAAACAAGACGATCTTATTTATTTATTATATTTCTTTGGTAAATAAATGAGGCAAGAAATTATGATTGATCTTTACACTGGCCCAAGCTAGGCCTGGAACTTGGTTCAAATTAAAAGTTTTATGCTAAATAAGCAGCAAACTGTGATGACCCGGAGCCATAGGCCCATACCCCATGATCCTTTTCCTTTCCATAAGATGTTAATCCATAAATCCATTGTCAGTAGAATATCTCGATGGTTTTGTCCATTAGCTCTTCCACCCTCTCCCTCTACTCTTGAGTGATGAAGACGTGCTTGGCTTTGCACCTGATCTCAAACTCGTGGGTAATCTTCCTTTCAGTGTGGATAGTGCTCAACTCACCGACTTGTTTGAAGGTGCTGGAAATGTTGAAATGGTTGAGGTACTATACTAATGTAAATTCCCAACTTTTCTTTTTTACAGTATGTGTGTATATGTGGTGAAAAAGAAATATGGGTTTTCTTTTTTGTTTTGTTAACCTCCCAAAACAAAACAAAAAGAGAATGTTTGAAAGTAAAGAAACCTGATTGGTTAAATGTGCTGAAGTTGTTGTTGTTGTTGTTGTTTGTAGGTGATTTATGACAAGACAGCTGGAAGAAGCAGAGGGTTTGGATTTGTGACCATGTCTTCGGTTGAGGAAGTTGAAGCTGCTGCTCAACAGTTCAATGGCTATGTAAGTAAATCATATTCTATTTACTTGAGTTGGTAATGAGTTCTATTTCTTTATGGTATTGTTACTACGGTTTTTAAAGTAAAAAGACAAATTTATGGCTTTCTTATTCTATTATATACCTTTTTTTTGGGGGTAGATCAACTCCTCTTTGTCTAATTTTTTTACTGAGTTCAAGCTCAAAAACATGATTGTGGCCCCAAATTAATTATTTCTAGAGAGTTTGGTGTGATGGCAAGAGCATCTCACCAAAAGCAATAGGTCACATGTTTGAGTACTGGTTTCAGCCTCTCCAAACAATAATTGGGGGTAAGGTGGTCTACCAATAACCTCTCCTAAACCTCGCAAAACTGGGACCTTTGTGCACTAGGTACAATTTTTATTTTTTAGAAAGTTTAATCAGAGCTAGAAACTAGGCCAATTTTGGTTAAAGTTGAATAAAATTCGGTTTTGAAGCTTTTTTGGTGTGAGGCAGGCGTTGTAACCAGATTTTGATTGTAGTAATTGCTTAGTGGACAATTTTTTAGTGTACTTATATTATGGTTTATTCTTCTTGAGCATGTGACTGATATGGTTACTGCATCTGATCATAATTTCATAACATTTGGCAGGAACTTGAGGGAAGGGCACTACGGATGAATGCTGGACCTCCTCCACCTAGGAGGGAGGATTCCTCTTTTAGAGGTGATTCTTCTTTTAGAGGTAACAGAGGTGGGGGAAGTTTTGGTTCTGCCAATTGTGTTCATGTGGGTAACCTTGCATGGGGTGTTGATGATTTAGCACTTGAGAATTTGTTTAGCGAGCAAGGAAAGGTTATGGAAGCAAGGGTGGTTTATGACAGGGAGAGTGGTAGATCAAGAGGTTTTGGTTTTGTAACCTACAGTTCTGCTGAAGAGGTCAACAGTGCTGTTGAATACTTGAATGGTGTTGTAAGTATATTATCACTCCTCTCTCTCTCTCTCTCTCTCTGAGGATGTCATTTTGTGGGCAGATATGTTGTTACATATATGTATGTGTGTTTCTTTTATTTATGAGTTGCTTGATACAACCAGAACTCTAATAGAAATAATTAATTATCACAATGTCCAATATTGCTAATTAGCAATATTGTTTAGTTTCTTTTCTTTCTGTTTGGTCCATTGTTCAACAACATTTACCACATTACGAGTCTTAGTGTATAATTAAAATTATTTGGTAGCCAGTATTTGCTTTATGATGATTTACCTGTTTGTCATCTGAATGATGGTTATGCAGGGCACTTGATTAGTTGATGTTCACTGAAATAGTAATTTTACAACCAAAATTTGTGTCAACATTTTCTGAATTTCATTCATGTTCAGTCCACGAGTGGGGTTGTAAGATTCATTAAATTCATGCTCTATGCTTGTGTGTGTGTGTATGTATATATATATATATTAATTATGAATTATTTGATTGTATCTTGTTACTAACCAGATATTATCAATCTGATACATATATCCAGGCTAGGTTAATGAGAACTCTTGATATATCAATATAGATAGCCACTAATGTTGATGGGCATATAACTCTGAGGATGCAAACTAGTTTGTTTAATATGTGGTAGGCTATTTTAAAAAATGTTTCAATTGATCTGATACTAATATACGATATGTTTGTAGATGAGTGATATATTTATATAATGTGCATTCTCAGATTCTAGTGTGTCATTCATTCTGCAAAACTGAAACTCTCTTAGGAGTTTGGAAGCTATTTTTGACATATCATTGAAATATTTTAAGATATGGTAGATAGTAAATATGTGTTACATGTCTGATCTCATTTCTTACTGCTGAATCGAATCACTATTCATAGACTGGATTTGATTTTGGTGACTGCAGCTATGCGATGTCACAATAACTTGTTTATATCTTGTTTCCAAACTTATTTACATTTTGCTCTTTGAAAATTTGTTGGTGTAGGACTTGAAAGGCAGACTGCTATGAGTCAGTCAGGCAGACACTAAGCCCCCAAGATGTCAATTTTGAGTTTTGACTCATTCGAATGTCCTTGACCATCAAAAGACATGGGGTATAACTCTTAACCTACTGTAAATTAAATTGGGTTTAGGAGTTGTTTATTTCATGAAATCATTGTGTTGTAGCCCCTCTGTTCTCAATCCTGTGATTGTGTTTACTTTGATATGTACAAAAGAGAGAGAAAAAGGAAAAGGAAAAAAAAAAAAGCTGCTGTAGATCTTTTATTTTGTTTTTGTTCTTTCTTTTGCTGCTCAGGTTCTGAGGTACTAACCGTTTGTTTTCTAAATGGTTATGAACTTACCTGCTTACCTTGGTGCTGCAATTTTGGACCCAATGGGTCTTGAATTCACAACCCACAATTCACCTTTAACTTACAAGGGGAAGAGTTGCCAATTGAGCTAGAGCTCATTGGCATTTTTTTCTTTTCTTTTCAAAACTATAAAATATGCTTATCTTTGTTACAGGGACTTGAAGTTGTGCAATCTGGAACCTACTGCTGTCCATTGAGAATGTACAGAAAATGGTCCTTGCACTACTGTAGTTTCTGGGCCTACAGATGGACGAGCTGATAAATGTGTTTTTTGAAAGATGATTATGTATGTTCTGAGTATCATAATCCTGATAAGAAACTGATATGTTGCCTATCTGTTTGACTTTTGGCTGATCCAGTACATGGGTATTTTAATTGTTTGTCTTTCCCAAATATGTTTTAGATGATTTTGTAATTGTAGGATGAATGAAAGAAATGAGTTTGATAATTTCTTGGATGAGTTTTCTGGTCTTCTAGCTCTGGTCAACCATGAAACTCTGAATCTTGTGAGAAGAAGTACCATGCTTTCTTTTCATGGTGAGCCCACTGGAAGCCCTTACTGATTTCACTGCCAGTTTCTAGGCCTTGGCCTGAAGAAATGACCTAAAGATATATATAGAGGGAAGAAAAGGAGTGTAGGGTTCTATTTTTGGTTTTTGGAAGCTAAGAGGAGTGGAGCTTTAATGGTAGGGTATTGGGGTTGCATAGTTTTAATGAGGTCTTCAGGTTTCATTTATATATTTTTCTCTCCTGTCCTTTGTGAATAGTAGGCTGTTGTGTTGAACTAAAGAATTCCTTAGAGAACGAGAGATACTCGAAACTGTAATAGTGAGTGGCTCACAATCCATGTGATTGTTAGTATGGATGACTTTGGCATGGATGTCTTAATTTCTTGTTTGTTTGATTAATATCTATATTCTTTGGCAACTTGGGTGGCTATGGATTGTCTTTTATGGATGTTATGGTTTTGGGTGTAGCTGTCTAGATGATGACTTAAATGGACTTGAGATGATATCAGTTTGCACAAGCCCTTTGGTTAAACCCAATTCAGCCCATCTGGGGGTTCCACCAAAAAAAAAAAATCTGGAAGTTTAATTGTCAGTCAACAATTGGTCAGCGATAATCAATATTGAAGGAGTTTATGCAAGCATGATTTACATGTTATTTTGGTTAAAACATATACACATGATGTCATTATCTGTGTTTTGGTATAGTTTTATTGATGCCTCCATTTTTTAAGTTCTCAATTTTCCTAATCATACTCTTTCTTTGGTACCAATTGTTTGTTCTGATCAATTACTTTCTTCTACTTCGTCAAAATTGTTCTATATCTTGCTCTATCTGCTAGCTGGAAGAAAATAAAAAATGTTGTTTATTGATGGAAATTAAAAAGAAGCTATTGCCTACTGGTGCTTCACAATATGCCTGTTGGGAATTAATACTAGTACTTTTGTTTCTCCATTCTCGAATTAAATTTGGGCAGTTAAGCTTTGATGCATGGCCACCTCTGTCTTCAATTCTGGTCGGTCACAGTTGTGCAGTCACTCATCTGCCTTATACTGATTCCCCTACTCCCTTTCATATCACATTTACAATTTCTTTTTTTTTTCTTTTTCTTTTTCTTTTTGTTCTATATATAGCCATAGAATTAGAAACCAAAAAGTGGTACTTATCAGAAAAAAAAAGAAACCAAAAAGTGGCTTTTCAAAGGGCAATGAAACTACTTGTATTTATTAGTTTGTGCATACAAGAACATTGATTGGTGATCTCAGACTTCTAGAATTTCAAGTTTTAGTGTCGTTTGACATGATTAATTTTGCTAACTTATTTTACTATTTAGCTTATTTTTGTTATTATTTATGGGTTTCATTGCATTTTTTGGTACTATTTATAGATTCCATTGTACTATTTCAGTTAACTTTTACTTTTATTTACAGTACTTTCAGTAAAAATTTTTAGTTTCAGCAAAATATGCGGATCCCAAACAAACTCTTAGTGATGACTTACTCATACAGCAGAACTGCAAAATTGTAAGATCAAAAATTGGAACTCTGACTAACTAGATTGTTGTCTTGGATTCCTACACTGTATACCATGACAGTGATCTAACTCTCCAAGGCTAGAATAGTACACAAGCTATAAAATCATGCAGGTTTATAACAAGAAGATTATTAAGTCAAACCCAATTACAGCAGGGTTTAAAGTAAAGCTAAATAACTCTTACACACACTAACATACACATTACACACACCGTACATACACCCTTCTTTCTAATTGAAACTGTGAAGTCACGATTTCAATTAAAAACAAAGATGAGTGTAATAACCATTGCTCGTAAGTAAAATTCTGTCTAAACACTGGACCTGAGCTTAGTAAATTGTTGGTAATGATAGTAAATGATGGATGGAGATACACACAGCTGTAAAATGACTTTGGAATCCGTGCGACCATGTTATTGTCATTTTACTGTCAAAACCATAGTCCTTCTAATAATTATGACGTCCCAAGCAATTCTTAGTACCTCACTTTCTATTAGAATTTTAGAACTTAATTGTCCTCTTCAATAATTTTTCCACTGGGGACTAGTAAACTGTTCTAGAATGCTAATCTCCTAGTAGCTAATATTCAATCTCCCGAATCAAAGTGTCATTTTAAAAACGACACAAGTTTGACACAAACGCCCATGTGAGAAGAAGATAGATACTATATAATCTAATAAATGGCAGCTGACTTCAGTCTTTACCATGTCTTTATGAAGAATCTTTCATCTTTCTTACATTTTTGCTCAATAGCAAATCTATAGCTTCATGATGAAGTCATGTACGTAGCTTTTGCAAATTACTTTATTCTGTACAACCTTTGTTCCCTACCACCAAAAATAATATATGTATGAAACTAATCTTACTCAAGATTATATTGAGTTTTACAGTACAATGACATTATCTAAAATACAGTAACTATATTTGTGACCAGAAAAGCCAATAAATTTTAAGCTTTTCCAATATATATATATCTAACAGGTTATGATCAAATAGAAATGACAGATTGTAAGCTTTAAGGGGAAGCATATCAGCATGGCTTGGACTTTGGTGTGGAAGTCAATGAGCAGTGACCTCACAAATCTTTTTTTCATTTATTTATATTTTTTCAAAAATTCTATTCCCTCCTCTGTCAGTAAGGAAATAGTGAAAAAAGAAATCCCAACTCAACAACAAGTGGGTCCTCTACTTCTTATTAAAACCGCGTGCTTCCCATTTTTTGGCTGGAACCTGAAGCTAAGTTTTAACTCTTTCATTCACCTAAATTAAAATATCTTCTGTGTCCCTGACCACTGGTTTTAGTACTTGGGTACACATTTCCATTGCCGAATGTCGTACAGTTTTAGAATAATTCACCTTCACACATTCTTTGCCACAATTATCTTACACGATAGATTGTAATTTGTTTTAATATGTATGAAAGTATGTGATACTTGAATTATTTATAGTTTTAATGTTATTTTTCAATGGTCAAGATGCTAAAAAATAGATAATTTTGAAACCCAAAAGTCCAAAACAAGTTGGTGTTGAGAAAAACAAGAGTGGTTACTAAACAAAGTAAGAAAATTACAAACTAAAATGAGTTATACGTTGTAGTTATGTGAACTGCCCCATAATCCTATATGCCTTTACCTGTTTTTTTTTAAAAATTTTTTTTATGGGTTTCTTTATACATAGTTATAAGTTCCATGAGCTTCACACTCCCTCATAAAGGTTCCCACTGAAATGGTGAAAACCCATAGATGAAGATATAGAGAGAATATTCAGCATTCCTTAATTGTAAGTTTTCATGTCTGTCCTTTTGAATTGTTCAGTGGACTCTGTGCCTGCTTCATTCTTAACTTCATGGGTTTTGTTTTGTCTAATTAATAGATATTTTTTCTTCTTCTAATTTTCTGCTTTATTATTGTTATTTTGAGTGACCCTTTTCTCCTTTAAGCTGGCATGTTAATGCAAGAATTAGAAATGACCACTTTACATTGTTCAAGATTTTTGCGGTTCTGGATTGCATCTGGAGTTACTTTACATTTCATCTGAACATGAAACAATGTTATGAAACAAATTAAAACATTTATTTTGTTGCAACTTGCTAAGAGCTAATGTGATGAAACTCACAGGTTAACTTCACTTTCTACATGAAAAATGAGATAGTACTTTTGGCTTATAAAAATTTGGTGTACTTTTCCTTTCACATGATTCGTAACAAGTTTATGTACAGAAAAAGTTGCTTGACTCATGTGTCTTTAGTGTTCTTGTGGTGGTTAATAAAGTTGGTGCTGCGGTATATTTTCATGGTAGATCAAATCCACTGATTGAAGACACATCTCTGCTTTTTCTCAAACGCTATGGCTACTGGTAGATCAAGATCTGTGAGGTATGTTTGCTCTAGCAAGGATCATGACGTAAAGCTGATAATATTTTAGTTATAGCATGCACTGATAATCACTTTGAGCACTGATCATCAAAAGTGTAGAGAATTTGGTACTCACAATTCCCTATTTAATATTGTACTGAAATTCTTAATATTTTGAACTTTCAGATTTCGAGATGATCTTGAAACTGCAAACTGTACACCACCCAATGATAGTCATTTGTTAATGCCAACTCATAACATCAATGATAAACAGGCACCTGATATGTGCCTGAAGAGTACTGAGGAAGATGCAATAGGAAAGTACTCTCTTGGGAGAGAACTTTCCAATGTCTTCTCTGAGGATTATGATGTGGTAAAGAAGATAATATTGGATCCTCAGGGACCTGTTTTAAACAGATGGAACAAAATCTTCTTGTTGGTGTGTTTGCTTTCTCTTTTCGTGGACCCCTTGTTTTTTTACTTACCAGTGGCTAAGGAAGAGGCGTGCATAGAAAATTTGGAGTCCCTTGAAGTAGCCCTTACTATCATTCGGTCAATGATTGATGCATTTTACGTTGTTCAGATTTTTGTTAGATTTCAAACGGCTTATGTTGGTCCTTCCTCTCGAGTATTTGGGAGAGGAGAGCTTGTTATTGACCCTTCAAAGATTGCTTCAAGATACCTTTGCAAAGGCTTTTGGCTAGACCCTGTGACTGCCCTACCCCTTCCACAGGTATGTAGCTAGTTTTCTGTACATTTATGCTTTGAATATACCAAGATTGGAATTCTACTTCTTCTTGGGTTCTTGTGCACACATTGCTCGAAAAGAATTCATCCTTCTGCGTTCCTTTGCATTCAGAAAGTGCATAAAGGCCTGTTTGTAGGTATTCTTGGATACTATCCAATTATACTGTCAAAAAAGGACATGATTGACTCAACAAATAAAAGGGGGACACGATTAATTGATTAGTCCTCTTCTAATTTTCTAATATATGTTTTGAGAATTCATATTTTTTTCCCTTTGCTAAATTAAACTTACAATGCCACCATTACAGAGAATGCTAAGTAGGTTCACTAGACACAGTTGTAAACTTGTAATATATATTTTTTAAAATTTTTATTTGGATGAATATAAACTTGTAATTCTAAACATCATAGCCTCATATGTTTAAGCTTCCATATTATGGCAGATATTGATTTGGGATGCAATCCCAAATTTAAGAGGTTCAGAAATTACCCTTACAAGTATTGTTGTTTGCTTCCTTATCATTTTCCAGTACCTCCTGAGATTATATCATATCTATCTGCTCACATCTGAAATTTTCAAGGCCAATGGGGTTATGATGGAAACAGCATGGGCTGGAGCTGTATACAATCTGATGCTCTATATGTTGGCAAGTCATGTAAGTTACAATTAAAAATGACTTTCTTGACTGAGACTTGTGATGCAGTCAATAAGTACCTGTAAATGCTAAAGTATTTTTAGACAGTCTGCATTGCCTAAAAGATTTTATTCTGTTTAATGTTTGCGAATGTGGGATTTCTTATGAACTTGATTGGTTTGTGTGATTAGTTCAGAATTATGTAAATTTGACTCCACTTGTTCTTTCTTTTTTGTTATTGTTGAAAAGGTTTTAGGATCTTGTTGGTATCTCTTATCCATTCTACGACAAGAAGAATGTTGGATGAAAGTTTGCAGTCTTGAACAACATGATTGCAAATATTGGTTTTTATATTGCAGTGATGCAGATAACCCTATAAGAGCTGCTTGGTTCAAATCCAGCAATATCTCAAGTCTATGTGATGGAACTAGTGACTTCTTTTAGTTTGGCATTTATGGTGAGGCAGTGACTTCTGGAACTACAGCCTCAAGGTTCTTCAACAAGTACTACTTCTGTGTTTGGTGGGGCCTGAGGAATCTGAGGTAACTAACTCTTTGGCTGGACTAGACATTACAGGATGAAAACTGCCAACTGTTTCATTACGTTACTTATTAGTTGAAGGAAATATCCATCCTTACAAATGGTACTATTACAAGAGAGAGGATCAGTATCAATCCCGATAATAAATTTGCAAAAACCTCATCCTTTTGAAATTACTAGGAAGTTGCCCGCACGATGTGCAGATAATGCTATATAAGCTTTTACATAAGATGATTTTGAAAAATGTAGTACATATTTTATAACACAAACGGTGAATATTTTCATTGCTAAAATCATCTACAATTATAGTTGAAACTTAAGAACAAGTAGGCATATTTTGTTCCCTACCATTAGTTGATCATGAACGTAGGCATATTTTGTTCCCTACCATTAGTTGATCATGAACCCAATTAACTGCAAGCATATGTTGTACATATCAGACTTGTTGAACCTATCACTTTTCATATGAAATTTCTAACCAAGGCATTGATCTTATCAAGCATCCTCAATAATATTTTAACTATATATAGTAGTGTCAAGGTCACATAGTGAGTCATGTCTAGGCAAAGCACTTAACCCATTATCAATCACTTTGGCGCCTTATCCAAAAAAAAAAAAAAAAAATCTCATTGGGTGTGCAAAACGGGGTTTTTCTTCAACTATCAAAAGTAACGACCCAATTTTGTGGTGGTTTTGGACATTCGATTGAAAGATGTAAGCACTTCATCCTTCATTAGGGCATTGACACTCTCTCATAGAATTCATTGAAATATGGAGTTTAGCCTCCTTATATTAGCCTTATAATGTTAATTTAGGATGTTTTAAGTATCGGCAATTCTGATCTGCATAAATATAATTCCATCTATTTTAAATTAATATAATTAGATATAATTATCCTAAAACATAGTACAAAAACTTGTTCTTAACCCACTATCCATCTTCAATACACATATGACAATAAACTAATTATTGAGTATAGTCACTCAATCAATTACTTAAATTTGAAAAACAATTTATAGGAAAGCAAAAGTACAAATACAGTATTTAGGAAGTTAATGTTTGATTTATGATCAAAAGAAGTGGCATAAGTGCAGATCAAAGACCAAAAGAGTTAGTATTTCAAACAATTGGCAGATTTTGTTATATACCTTTCTATAAAATTCATGCTTATAGTACTGTTGGAATAAATAACAGTCGCAGTTATAAAAATAAAAATAAAAAATGGAAAGAATTGACTTGTAATATATATATTCTTAAATGTTTTGAATTGTTCTAATATCACTCACACATACACAATCAAAATGTTGCAAAATGGGCATCATTTAAGATAAATTTCATAGCTACAGAATTCTTGTCTTGTTTTTTTATATTTTGTTTTGGTTTATTGACAAAATTATCAAGTTAAGCAAACCATAAACATTATAGAAAAGAAAGCAAAACCAAAATAGTGTTTATTTGAAGCAATTTACAATGTTTCTTCTAGCACAGACCATATTTATTGTGTATTGCTGCAATTTACAATATGAGCACATGAAAAATAGTTTGCTGCTTCTGCATTAACTGTTTCCTATGGCAAAACACTCAACTATTTTATCAAACAATTTGCATGCATATAACTAAAAGGCAATTGCATCCAAACCAAAATTATCAAGTAAAATTAAAGAGACCAAAGTAATAAAGCAAAAATTTAAGAGATTGATAGAGAAAGGGTTATTTTTTAGAGATTATATACCCACCTTTTAAAGCACAGCTTCAAGAAGAAGATATAATGGTTGAAGCAAATTGGCTCCATAAAAAGAAAGATAATAAAGACTAAAAGGGTATCTTTCTTTTTATGGACTGCTGCTAGGGGTGGGATTCTCACAATAGATAACCTTGTTAAGAAGGATTTGCCCCTTGTTAACTGGTGCTGTTTATGTAGGTGTGATGAGGAGACCGTGGATCACCTTTTGATCCATTGTAGGTTTGTTTCTGCTTTGTGGAGTGAGATCCTTATTATGTTTGGGGTTCAGTGGGTGATGCCGGACACTATTGTCTCTCTTCTTTTTGCATGGAGGTACTGGTTGGGAACTTACTCTTCAAAGGTTTGGAATTTGGTACCAGCATGCCTTATGTGGTTAGTGTGGAAGGAACGCAATGCTCGAACTTTTGAAGATGTTGAGAGTCCTATAGATACGTTGAAGACCTTGCTTGCTAGGACTTTGTTTGAGTGGTCTCGTATTTGGGGGCTTACGCATTGTAGTTCCTTGTCTGATTTTCTTATCTCTATTAGTCTTTCCTTATGATTTGTTTGTATTTGTTTCAAGGGCAGTGAGTTTACAATCGTAAACACATTGTTCTTTTCATCAATAAAACTCTTATTATCTATCAAAAAAAAAAAAAAAAAAAATAATTGGCATCAAAGGGTATATTAGACTGACACTCTAATATACCCTTTCTAGCTCCATTGACAGAGTTCATTTTCCTTTGTGAAGGTTATTCACACACTTTCCCTATCAAAATTTTTAAGTCCTCTTTTGCCATTTATTTTGACAGATGTACCTCCAATCCACGACTATGAGACTGGAAGAGTGGAGAGCTAGGAGGACTGATACAGAACAATGGATGCATCACAGGCAACTACCATGTGACTTGAAGCAGAGTGTGCTAAGGTATGATCAATACAGGGGTTGCAACTCGGGGAGTTGATGAGGAAGCCATTCTTAAAGATCTCCCCATGGATCTCAGATGAGAAGTCAAACCCCACCTGTGTTTAGATCTAGTTCGAAAAGTAAGTTTTGGTTTCCTCTCTCTTTTCCATTAATAGAACAATTTTGTGAACTTCTCAACAAGTTACTTAAGCTCAATTCTTGATGGTGATTAAAGTAATCTATTTGTTATAAATAATTTACTAATGCATGGATGGAAAACAAATATCACATTTTCTGGTCAGATTAAATGGGTCGCAATGAACTTGCAATTACAAACAAAATAGTCATTAGACATTATTCTGATTTTGAACTTCTTGTTACAAATGTAAAACAGGTACCACTTTTTGATCAAATGGATGGCAGGATGCTAGATGCCATCCGTGAAAGGCTGAAACCTTGCCTATGTACACCTAGCACTTGCCTAGTTCGTGAGGGTGATCCTGTCAATGAGATGCTTTTCATTGTACAAGGCCACTTAGACTCTTGCACCACCAATGGAGGTCGCACTGGTTTCTTCAATTCATGCAGCATTGGAGCAGGGGACTTCTGTGGTGAAGAATTGCTAACCTGGGCCCTGGACCCTCATCCAAATGTTGTGCTTCCTTCATCTACACACACAGTAAAAGCCATCACCGAAGTTGAAGCTTTTGCTCTCATTGCTGAGGACTTGCAGTTTGTAGCAGCCCAATTTCGCACTCTGCACAGCAAGAAACTCAGGCAGACACTTAGGTTTCACTCTCACCAATGGAGGACATGGGCTGCATGTTTTATACAAGCAGCTTGGTTTCAACATAAAAGACTGAAAGAAGCAGTTGAGCTCAAGAAGGAGGAGAGTCTGGTGGCATCTGTGCCTAGATCTGCCCTAGAAGAGAGTTCATCCTTCCCTCCATATGGCTCAAGCTTTACAACGTATGCAGCAAAATTGGCAGCAAGCACTGGGAGAGGTGGAAGCAAGAGGTGTGGGAGTCAATTTGACATTTGAAACTCATTACAGAAGCCAGTTGAACCTGATTTTACCGTTGAAGATAGATGAAGAAAAATCCTTGTACTCTGTGAAGTGCCAAATATCAGTATATATATATATATATATATATGTATTTAGTTCTCTTTTGTGTTACCTTACTATTCTGCAGGTTTGGGCACAAAATTCATGGCAATGCCTTGGTGGTTAAGTCTTTACATTGATTATTCTCATGTAGGTTTTGTTGCTTAGGCCTTGTTTCATTGTTAAGAATGATAACTTAATAGGGTATTCTAGGTTATTGTTTCTCATCTTGTATGTGCGGCATCAGTAATGGATGGAACAACACTTACTCTTTATTCTTCTTTTCCTCCTATTATATTGTTTTTTTGTTTGGGAGATGGGAAAATAAAACATAGCCTGTGTACTTTGTTGGATATTTTTTCTTCTCCCTTATTTATTTGTCCGAAATGATCTTGCTCTACTAGCATCTTTGGTGTTAAGAACAAACAAGGGTCATGTAGCAAGCACACCCACAGAGTGATCACAAGCAATTTGAATATTTACATGTGACAATGTTTTGCTGGAAGAAAAAGGGTGAAGGAGAGCAGTCATGGCAACATCTATCTACTGATGAACCAATACTGGAGAGGCCTAGACAATAAAGAATTTTAAATGTGACAATGTTGTTCAAAACTATTCTCCAACTTTCATTGACTTATGCTAAAAAAAAATTATTTAAAGAAAAAAAAAAAACACTTTCCCTAACTTAAATGGTAGACATGAAAACTAGAAACATGAGGCCCTGTGAACCACTAGAGTTGTGGACTAGCCATTGAGAAAACTTTCGTACTCCATAAATTAGATTTTCAAGGAGTGGCCTGAAAGTTTTTGTTTATATTTCCTTGCATATAGTCGAATCCTATGTATATAGATTTCTGTGCTTCATTTTTCATTTTAAGTAATCATATTTCATGTCAAAAAAAGAAGAAGAAAGTAATCATATTTCACAACACTATTTGGAGCTGTCCCTCTAAACATGAATTAATTACGACATGAAGTCCACAACAGACATATTTCTTTTTCCATGCATGCTTTGAGAATGAGTATTAAGCTGAACCCAATGAAATCTAAAGAGATTAAAAAGCAAAAAACAATAAAAACAAAAGGTTATGAGCTTAAATTTCCTAGAGATTAGTAGAGAAGATTGGTTGAGATGAAAAGGGAGGTGGACACCTTATGATGGTGGAACATATGATAGCATCTAAAAGTGGGACAAGGTCAACAACATGGGAAACAATCAAGGGTCCCTAAACCTAGTCAGAAACTTCATATTTCTCAATCAGGAAACTCTCTCTCTCTCTCTATTAATGTTTTTCAACAAGTCTCTAAGGATACAAAAATTTTCATGAGTAGTGATTGATTCATAATAAAAATAATGTATTTATTTGAAAATTAATAATGCTATATTAATTACAATTTATCATCTCTTAATCAATTATAGAAAAAATTGTGTATCTAGTATTACTCTTTTAGGACCCGTTATGTGATACTAAAAATTATAAAGATAATTATCAACTAATTAGGTCAACTGATTTTTTTTTTCTATTTCTAATAAAAACATTTAAGGTTGAATAACCCTTTTTGGCTTTTCTCTAAACCTAGAATAATTTCCATAATTAAGCTAGAAGCATAGTAAATCTATTATCTATGTTTGAAAACAAGAAAACATGCTAAATCTTGGGAAAAAATGAAAAAGACAAAACACTGAACAGTCTTAGTCTACATACATGCAAGCATTATGAAAGGGAGAAAAAAAAAATGAAAGAGAGAGAAAAGCAGAAGGAACAAAACAATATATTTATAAGCAGAAGCAATGTTTGTAGAAAGTGAGCAGTGAATATTCAAATTCATATGCTCCTATAGACTAGAAACCAATGTGATATAGAATATAGACACATCACCTTTAATAACAAAGATAATTTTGGATAACGTAGAACCCAGGTCCCACAGGGATATGATTAATTGCACATTTTTGGACTAGTATATTGCCACTTTGCCAGGTTCAAGAGAGCCACTAACGATTGGCGTTGTTGCCTATTTGAGTATCACGTTGTGAGGACTCATTATTCATTATAGGGTTGGAATCCAAAGGGTTCTGAATTCTGAATTATGTCCCTTGACCAACAATGCAAGGTTTAAGTTAAGACGATTACCTAACTATAATAATTGTTTTTTCTTCCAGACCAAGTTTAACATTTGATTTCCTTTACCTTTGGTAAGTGAAATCTATTACATAAAAATTAAAAATATTCATAGATTAAGGTATATATACTTTGTTAGAGATTAATTTTGCATCAAATAGAGTAATAGAAAAACATGAAAGGTACATGGTTTAGCTTGATGGCTTAAGTCCACTAAAAAAAAAATTCCCTTAAGGTTATATCTCTATTATAAGAGTGAAGTATAAATATTGTATTACAATGAACCCAACATTGGCATATATGTTTGGCTAAATCATAAACTAGCCACACACTAACTTTACTTAATAGACTTATACTACAAGAGACTTGACTTACACATAAAATAAGACTGAAATTAGGCCTATACTATTGGACTAATATATCTCTAACATACTTTCTTTTCTCATGAATTTCTATTGTTGAAATGGGATTTTAGCATGAGATTGCCTTCTTCTTCCTCTTTGATTTAATAAGTTATACATAAAGTAAGTGAAAATAAACTGCTATATATATATATATATATATATATATATATATATTTAACATAAACAAACTTTCAATTGAGGCACAGCATTCAATAAAAATAAAAATTGAAGCACACATCAATATTGTTGTGCAATGTGCAAGATGATAGGACCAATAGAAGGAGTAGATGAACACAGAGGCAAAATGCAGGCCGGTGGCAAGGGAGTAAGGGACCACGACTTGGCAGGACTATCCTCTTGGGAAAAGGGACAGGTGTTGATGATTGGACTCTGCATTTAGAGACCAATAATCCCTACAACATCCTTTCAGTTGTATCTTGTAATCAAAGAAAATAAAACCCACGAACCCACAATAAACTTTCTTTTCCCCCCTTTAATTTATGAGGCAAACCGGCCTAATCATCATTTCATGCTATTATGCCATAACTGACAACATAGTCGGTCGCAAAACAATAATGCATGCATGCAGACATAGTCATTCATATTCTATTATATTATACTTCATTAAAAATTTATCAACTAATTGAAGTCAATTTCTTTGAATCATTTAACAAAGTTTGCTGCTAGTATATGATAAAATGGGCTTTGATTAATGTACGTACATTAGATACTATATTTTAAAAGTTGGGTCTTCTTATATAGTTATATAGTTATATATATATATATATATTCTGTTTAGAACTTTATATCATATTGCCCAATATGCTTTTTGTTATGCACGAATAATAGTTGTATTAAAATAATTAGTATAGTCTCTATTGCTCAAGTGTTGAGAAGTTTATGAGATGAAATTGGTGCAATGAGAATGGAAGTTTATGCAGCAAAAGAAGAGAGATGAAAACAGAGGAAAGTTTGAGTACGTTAAAGAATGGGAGAAAGAATTCACTATTGCACACACTGATTTTGTAGGAATTTTTTTAAAGAGAAATGTTAGAACCTGAATATAACAGAAACACTAACAAAAAAACTATCTATCTAACAACTCCAACCCTCTTGAGCTGACGACATCTCGTTTAGCAATATTCAACTCAGAGAATAACACTTATTTGCTAAAACGACAGCTAGACTTTTTGTTCATCAGAACAGGAGTTGTCGTTTGGGCAAGAGCTACTCATCACACTTCAACTGTTTAACGACACGTCGACCATTATATTTTGTTCTAATGCGCAAATTGGTATGGAATTGAATTAAACCAAAAACAGCTCAAATACTTGTCGAATAAATATAAATCCCATTGCATATTGTTTTTGTTTAAAATTAAATTTGATAAGAACCCCTAACCTTTAAAAACCCTAAAAAGAAATTGATGTGCAAATTGTTATGAGACAAGTAAGTGGGTCTCTTATTTTGGGTGTATTTTAGTATCTTAGTACCTAAGAGGCTAAGAGGCGTGTAATTGGCTAAGAAATCAGACGAGATGTAAATGAGCTGAGACTAGTATTAAAAGTTCATGATTGATCATTTAATTTTGTTTGAACTCATCATCAAACTATCTTGAAATTGAAGCAAGACGTGTAGTCTCAGAACTATATCGAAATGCAAATTTTCCATCAAACAAACAGCCTTCACGGTGGGATTTAATATGCTTTCAAGGTTTAGAAACTCTTAAAAACGTGTTTTGAGTTTACTTAATTCTGTAAATCTAAAGGTTTTTGCTAAAACATTAAAACTCACCCAAAAAAAAAGAAAACCTTTAAATTGTGACTGATGATGTTGCCTGGGGAGGGCAATACATCTCGGAATGGCAACAATCTGATGATGGAAATTCCCCTGGATCATCAATGTGTTCCAAAAATAGGAGACATTTGGTATTTAAGGAAACCATATCAATTGCTCCTCATTTCTATTGCCCACTTTTTAGATCTTATAATCTTTCTGAATTCCATATAATTGGTATCACTTTCAAAGTAAAGGTGAGGTTTTTTTTTTTTTTTTTTTTTTTCCTTAAATTATTTTATCAAGTTTAAATTTATGTTTCTAAATTATGCAAAAGAAATTAGTTTTTTTTTTTTTTTAAAGAAACAAGAAAGTAATGTTTAAGAGTGTTTAGAATAATTTATTTCATTGACTTATTTTTATTTAATGTGTTTTTTTTAGGGAATTAAAGTTTTTATTGTGTAACAATAAAAGTGTACTTAGGAAAAATAAAAGGTTTAAAAAAACCATACCTCAAACTTATTCTTATTTTTAAGCTTAAGCAAACAAATGTCAAGCAATATTGATGGTCTGTTTGGGATATGCTTATTTTGCTAAAACTGAAAACTTTTTACTGAAAGTATTATAAATAAAGGTAAAAGTTAGCTGAAATAGTATAGTGAGACCCATGAATAATATCAAAAAATACAGTGGGGTTCATGAATAATAGTAAAAATAAGCTGAATAATAAAATAAGTTAGCAAAAATAATTTTTGTCGAACACACACTAAAAATCAACTTAAATAGAAGGACCAAGTTTAACTAAAAACTGTTTCTAAAAAAAAAAAAAGTTTAACTACAAATTTATTTGTAGTCAATGGCTATAACTTCATTCAATATCTTTTTAATAGATGTAGGTTACTATTAATTATTAAATTCTTCAGAAACCCAGCCAGGCACAGCTTTAGCATCAAGCTCTATTTCAATTGCCAAAAGGTTTAAACTAATACAAAGCATCAATCCATATTAGCGGTTTTTTCCTAACTACTCTAACATGTCTATTATGAAGTTCTAAGCAGTACTACCACCACCACCAACGAATAGATACTAGTGGGCCATAGAATATCCGGAGCTATATTCAGGTTTATTCTCCTTAGATCATTGAGTAATGCTACAAATGGGGTATATACAAAGGTTGAAAGTTTTATCTTTTTGTTCCTCCCCCACCTACTAATATCCAAAGTTTCTAGAATTCTCATTAATTATTAAAGAACAAAGTCTTCTTTCAAACCCAATTAAAATTTTTTCTTTCAACTCATTACATGATGATTCATAATTCATAACACTATTTACGTGTATTTAATTATGTGAGACATTAAATCATATAACTAAAGTTATATGATTTAAAGAAGTTATACGACTGAAGCTACATTTGAATGGTCTTATGAACTAATACCATAACATGGTACGTTAGGAGGAAAAATATTTCATGCTTATTTGAAGGATGTGTTTGCAAGTCTTTATGGACATATTAATGGTTGTTGTGAATGTTTTCAATATGATTCAATTTATTGAAACCGATTTGTGGTGGATTTATTTTGATTAAGACTGATTTGTGGGTTTTAGTTAGCTCAACTGATAAAGTCTCTAATGGTTGAATAAGAGATCTGAGGTTCGATTCTTACCTACACCAAAAATTGATTGGTGTCTTGGTTTGATAATAAAGAGTTATCATCAGAAGCAGACGCTATAGATTGAAACTTTTTCAAAAAAAAAAAAAAACCAATTTGTGAATTTGTTATATGGTTCTTTTTGTGTGTGTATTTTCATGTATTTATTTTCATTATTTTTCAGTATATATTTTCTTTTTTATAATTGTTTTTCTCTCTTTTTCTCGTAAAAATAAAAATTACATCATATTTGGGGGTTAATGGTAGAAGGGTTCATGTAAATATCATTAATTCATTATGATATTTGAGGACGTATTTGCAAGTCTTTATGGTTGATGGGCAATGTGCAAGTAACATCAAACTTTGATGATATAAAATTCATTTTAGCCCCTCTTTTATAAATTTTAAAAAGTCTACCTATAGCCTTTGTTTTTATATATAATAAAACTTCTTCAAAAGTATTATGAGTTTTATGTTGAATATCAAAGGACGCATGCTATAAATCCCATAAAAATTCTTCTTTTAAAATTGTGTATCCGAAGACAAAGAAAGAGCTGACATGGGCTACCTTTCTTGGGAGTGGAGACTGGAGAGGATTTTAGGGAGGAAAATAAAAGAATGAGAAGAGGGATTTCAGGGAAGAACTTGTAAGAGCAATACCAAGCAGGTAATCCCTCTTTGCTCCATCATTGCCCAAAAACGCGCACATCCCATGATTCGAATTCAATAACCCAACAAACTCCCTAACCCAAAAATTTAAAAATACCAAAACCCCACATGAAAATTCCATACCCCAACAATATAAATAATATCAAAAATTCACATTTTAATTCAAAACCCATTACAAGATTCACGGTAAACTCATACTCCATCAAGAATTACCCAAAAACGTACACACGCCAAACTTCATATTCAAGAACCCAACAAACTCTCTAACCCCAAAATTCAAAATCAGCAAAACCCCACATTCAAATTCAAAAAATCACATCCACATTTCCAAACACCATATTGAAAAAAAAAAAAAAAAAAACCATTTCATAGATTCAAAATTGAAAAATTAAAGAAAACCCATTACAAAAAACCTCGAAATGAACATACCCTTGATTCCGCAAGAGGCGTCTCTGCTATACAGTGGCGCAAATGGACAACAAGGACAACAAGCTAGCCCTTCTGATCTGTATGGGTTGGGGTTTCCTAAGGCCATCGAGAGTGAAATTGACCTCATCGATGTGCTCCATCATCTCTCCAAACTCCTGAGCCTCTATCAATCGGATGTGAGCTGATTTGGTCTTGATATGATAGAGAGAAAAGAGAGAGAGAGAAGAGATACAGAGATAGTTTCAGAACCTTTCGCCTCTCTCCCTTTAATTTTCATTGTTTTATTTAGCCAAACGCATCATTTAGCTCTCAATAAACTGACAAAAACTTGACCAAACAAAAGTTACTGTACATAGAGCATTCACCCTTTTTATATAGTTAGTAGAAGTAGAAATTGGTCAAACCCCTCGAAATTAGGCTTTTGTGATTTTTCATTTCTTGGGCAGGGTGATTTCAAAAAATCCACTTCCCTTTTCCACCATTCCTTGCTAGCATGCCATCATGCACATTTAATAATAAGAAGTCTAAAATTACAGCTAATCCTATCAAAATTAGTGTTTAATTTTTTTATATAATTATTACAATTAATCAATTTTTAAGGATTCAACTTTATTTCATTTCGGGTCTGTTTGAGAACAACTTATTTAGTTGAAATTGAAAACTTTTTGCTGAAAGTACTGTAGATAAAGGTAAAAACTAATCGAAATAGTATAATTTGACTCATGAATAACACCAAAAAATGCAGTGGGACCCATGAATAGTAACAAAAATAAGCTAAATAGTAGCAAAAATAAACTAAATAGTAAAATAAATTGACCTTAAACTCTAATCCAAAACGCAACCTTTGTATAAAAAATAATTCTTATACATCATAATTAATAGTGCTTTAGAAAATTTGTCTTAAAGCTATTAAGCCTAGATAATATATAAATATATATATATATATATATATATATATATATATATATAATTATTCTTAGTGTGCGTTTGGCTCTAGATTAAAAAGCCAGTTTATTTTACTTTTCAACTTATTTTTATTACTATTCATAAGCCTCATTGCACTTTTTGGTACAATTCATGGGTCTTACTGTACTATTTCAGTTAACTTTTACTTTTATCTACAGTACTTTCAGCAAAAAATTTTCAGTTTCAACAAAATAAACGAATCCCAAACAGACTCTTATGTTAATATTATAGATTAATAAACTTAATCATTCTTTATTTTGAAGCCTAGACCTATTGTGTGTGTTTGGATTCCAAGTCTGCGTTTCCAAGCTGCGTTTTGTTACTTTTTTTTTTTTTTTTTTTGGTTTTCACGCGTTTTGGAGTATTGCGGTTACTGTTCATGGACAGTAACCGCAAATGTTGACTTTCTACAGTGAACAGTGCACATATGCACTGTTCATGGACCCACAAATTTCATTTTTTATCAATTTTTTCATTAAAAATGGGTCTCACAGCACTATTTACACATTTAAAAATTATTTTGCTACAGTGTTTTCAATTTTCAGTTTTCAGTTTCAGCAAAATAAGTTCTATCCAAACACACCCAATTTATAACTTTACACATATTACTGTTCACGGTATTAGAATTTCAACTAGGCTTTCCTTTTTTTTCTTTTTCTTGGTAAATAAAGGAGCTAGGATGATGATTAAGAAATGATTCGGTCAAAGTACAAGCCAGAACTATCCAAAGTAACAAAAACTTGATCTAACATAATACCTTTCTTAGCATTTAGCAAGTAGATCTGCATTTACTCTCTGGGTAAAGCTAGCATGAGGTAGTTTCAGTGGAAGAAAAGTTGGGAGGGGCTCCAAGATCGCAGAAACAAATGGATGATTTTAGAGAAGTTATTCATCAGTGCGGATTCAAGGATCTTGGTTTTGTGGGTCCTGAGTTCACTTGGTGTAATATGCAAGAGGGTGATAGCAGGGTATTATTAAGATTAGATCGAGCATTAGCTACCCCCGAGTGGATTGATCACTATAAGAATGTTAAAGTGCACCATTTGGTGGAATCCACATCGGACCACTGTGCTCTTCTTTTAACTGATGCTGCTGTTACTCGGGAGTTATCCTCTAAGCGTAGATTCCATTTTGAAGCTATGTGGACTAAAAGGGTGGAATGCAAAGATATTATACAGGGAGCTTGGGTTGACAGCCAGGATTTACATTCCCCTTCCGGAATAGCTGCTAGACTGAGGAATTGAGCAAAAAATCTTTCCAAATGGAACAAAACGGTGTTTGGGCAAATCCCAAAGAAAATCAAGGAGAAGAGGGACACTCTTAATTATCTGGTCAGCAGGGACAAAGATGGCAGCCTGGGGGGTGACATTAATAAATTACGGAAGGAAATTAATGAATTACTAGATAGTGAAGAAATCAAATGGCAGCAGAGATCTAAGGTTCAATGGTTAGGACTTGGGGATAGGAATACTAAATATTTCCACTCTAAGGCCTCAGATAGGAGAAGGAAAAATACCATCAACTGTATCATGGATGAAGAAGGGGTTTGGCATGATTCTCCTGACAGCATTGCGGAGGTGGCTGTTTCCTATTTCAAAAATTTATATTCCACCGCCTACCCGACTCGCATACCAGATGTTCTTGATTCTATTCCAACAAAAGTCACTGAGGACATGAACCGAGCACTCATTAAAGAATTTACTAGAGAGGAGATTGAGGTGGCCCTTAATCAAATGCACCCAACAAAAGCTCCGGGACCGGACGGTATGTCTGCTATCTTTTTTCAAAATTACTGGAGTATTGTTGGCAATGATGTCATATGCATGATTTTAAATGTTCTGAACTTGAATATGCCTATGACTGAAATTAATAGAACTAACATCACTTTAGTGCCTAAAGTTAAAAACCCCACAAAAATGACGGACTTTAGACCTATCAGTCTTTGCAATGTTATATATAAACTCATATCAAAAGTATTAGCAAACCGTCTTAAAGTGATTCTTCCTTCTATTATATCTGAAAATCAGAGTGCATTTCTTTCTGGGAGACTTATTTCTGACAATGTGCTTGTTGCTTTTGAACTTATGCATTATCTTGATCATAAAAAGGAAGGTAAAGATGGTTTTGCCGCTATAAAATTGGATATGAGTAAAGCTTATGATAGGTTGAAGTGGGATTTTATTAAATCTGTGATGATTAAAATGGGCTTTCACGTGAAGTGGGTAGAGTTGATCATGCATTGTATTACTTCTGTTTCTTACTCTATCCTTGTGAATGGGGCTGCCTATGATGATATTATTCCTACAAGGGGTCTCCAGCAAGGAGACCCTATTTCGCCTTATATTTTTCTTTTATGTGCAGATGGCTTTTCCTCTCTTATCCATGATGCTGCCAGAAATTATAAGATTAGTGGAATATCCATTTGCAAAGGCTGTCCCAAGATTACCCATTTGTTTTTTGCGGACGACAGCCTCTTATTTTGCAAAGCAAATAGTCAAGAATGTCAGAGCCTTGTTAATATTCTCCAATTGTATGAAGATGCTTCTGGCCAAAAGATTAATGCGGACAAATCCTCCATCTTTTTCAGCAGCAATACTTCCGATGAGAGAAGAAGGGAAGTGCTGAATTTATTGGGGCCTATGCAAGATACCCACCATAAGAAATATCTGGGGTTACCCTCTATTATTGAGAAGTCTAAAGTGGAAATTTTTGCTGAAATTAAGGAGAGGGTGGAGAAGAAATTGTCGGGGTGGAAAGAGAAAATGTTATCTATAGGTGGCCGGGAGATTCTTATTAAAGCTGTTGCCCAAGCTATTCCGACATATACGATGAGCTGCTTCCAAATTCCGAAGAGTCTTTGTGTTGAAATGGAAGCGATGATGAGAAAATTTTGGTGGGGCCAAAGGGGTCAGGAATCTAGAATAGCTTGGGTTAGTTGGAGGAGAATGTGTAAGTCTAAGTTGGTTGGAGGAATGGGGTTCAGGAATCTTCAAGCTTTTAACCTTGCTATGCTTGCAAAGCAAGGTTGGAGGCTAATCTCAAATCCAAACTCTCTGGTGGCAAAAATTTATAGAGCAAGATACTATCCACACGGGGATGTTTTCCACTCCAAGCTTGGATCCAGCCCTTCTTTCACATGGAGGAGCATTTATAATGGGTTGGAAGTTGTCAAAAGAGGCACCCGTTGGCGCGTAGGTAACGGTGAAAGGATTCTTATATGGGAGGACAAATGGCTTCCGACTCCTACTACATTCAAAGTGGTCTCCCCCCCGAAGTCTTTTGATGATTATCCTAGAGTCTCGGCACTTATTGACAAAGAAACTAAAAGGTGGAAAGGTGAGGTAGTAAGATCTCTATTCCTACCTTTTGAAGCTAGAACTATTCTAAACATTCCCCTTTGCCACAGCCTTCCGGATGATCAAATTATTTGGGTGGGTAATAAAAGAGGGGAATTTAGTGTCAAAAGTGCCTATTACATTGCTTGTGATGTATTGAATTCCTCAGATGAGGGGGAATGTTCTAATGGTGACTCTAGGACGGCTCTTTGGAGAAAACTTTGGCATTTAAGCATTCCTCCCAAGGTGCATATTTTTGCTTGGAGATTATGTTTGAATGCTCTTCCTACTCTTGTGAATTTGCAAAGTAAAGGGGTGGTAAATTGTGATATTTGTCCAACTTGTGGGAAGGAGCCTGAAACTATCTCTCATGTTTTTGTAAAATGTGAAATGGCTAAGAGAGTTTGGAGATGTTGGCTGGATTGCCCTCTGGTGGTGTTGAATGCCAACATGGATATTGTAGACATTGCCTTGGAGATTTTGGGGAGTGGTTCTTCCAACGATTTGGAGTTCTTTTTTGGGGCTGCTTGGGCTATTTGGTCCAATAGGAATAGAATTCTGTATGAGTCCTCAAGCCAAATTCCGGATTACATTTGGAGTTTTGCCAAGAAGTTTATTTTGGAGTCGAGGAGTGCTTTATTAGCTAGCCCTCATAATCTGTCTCGGCAAGTGGACAGAGGACATGCAGCCCCTCTTGGTTTTTTCAAGATCAATGTTGATGGTGCTACTTCGGAAAGTGGAAAGAACTCTAGTGTGGGTGTTGTGATTCTTGATGCAGCCGGTGATTTTGTAGCTGCCTGCTGTAAATATTTTCAGGGCAGGTACTTGGTGGAGGAAGTTGAAGGCCTAGCAATGGAATGTGGCCTTCTTCTTGCCAAAGAACTTATGCTTAACCAAGTCATATTGGAATCTGATTCTATGGCAGCAGTTTCGGGTGTTCTAGATGGCAATTTTGGTGGCTGTGTTGGTCATATTTATCAAGGAATCTGTACTGTCCTTGCTTCTTTCTGCAGCTGGAAAGTGAATCATGTGAGACGAGACTACAACAAGGCAGCGCACTCCCTTGCTCAATTTGCAAGGCTGCAGGAAACTTCTCAGGTTTGGTTAGGAGTTTGTCCTCCTATGTTAGCTGAATTGTTCCACTCTCACTGTATGTACTAAGTTTTCCTGAGTGTTTTCTTTTATCTCCTTGTTGTACTCTCTTTTCATTATGGAATGAAATTCAGTCTAAGTTTCAAAAAAAAAAAAGGTATTGTGGTTTTATGTATCAAAAAAAAAAAAGAAGGTATTGTGGTTCTATGAAAGAGATGGGACCCACAATCATCAACAATAATAGAGTATGAGCAATGTAAGCAAATAGAGTCAAAGAGATTTTTTAAAAGTTAAATATATCAAAAAAAAAAAAAAACATTATTATATATATATAAAATATATTTGTAACATAATTTAATACATTTTATTTTCTTATTATAACAAAAAAAATTACATGAAGTTAATTTTTACATAATTTAAAAAAATCATCAATTAGTTTATAAGATGTGGTCTTTGTTTTAAAACATATTGATCATAATTAATATTTTTTAAACAAGTTAAATGGATCAAAGATTTTTGTTAAAATAATAAGCATATCCGCCGAAGTAGCTTTAGCCCAAATTCCCGTGTGCACAAGAATCCTTGTCCATGCAAATATTGATGTGGAAAACATGATCATGATGCTCGGGTGGCGACCAAATGAGAAAAACAAAATAAAATAAAAGGATAAAACAAAGAAAAATGGAGTAATCTATAAATCTAGACATACAATATGCTTTAAAAAAAACAACAATTATTGGTCACATATTGTAATTGTAATTGATGCATTATTAAAAAAATCATATTACTTCAAGCATAATTTATCATTTAAGCATCTTTGTAAAAAATGCATAGTTTTAATAATTTAATCGGATCGAATTGGCCAGTTCCACCCTAATCCAGTCCAATAAAAAACCTTAAAGTGATAAAATAAAAATAAAAATAAAAATAAAACCTATCAAAACTGATTAAGAATCAATAAAAATTAAAAACCAAGATTTTTTCTAATTTATCGACCGTTTCAATTTTTAAAACCAAAATCGTGTGATGCGTGCATAAAAGTAACATTGCTAAAAAAGGAAAAAAAAAAAAAAAAAACGACAGCGTATCATAATGCACAGCCCAGACAGAAGTGCTCTGGTTGTGTTTGCCACGTGGAATAACCCTTTGGATAGGGTTGAATTTCTGAATTTGGGCAGGCTTGAACTTTCCCACACTCACAGGATTTTATTTTCATGGAACCTGAAATTCAACCACAATAGCATTAGCAGAGGGTTTTGTCTTCTTTGGTTTTTTTTCCACCAAAAAGCATGAGATAGAGAGCATCCCCTTGCTTCTAGTACATGCTACCCACTCCAAGCCAAACAACTTTGAACATCCTTATCTTTTTCCAAATACATATATAGTACATCATACATTTTTTTACACTATAATTGTTTCGTGTTATTATTGTTCCTAGTTGAAATATTGAATAATATTTTGAACCTCAAATTATTTTCCTCTAAAAAAAAATAAAGGAATTAAGCAAAAGTTTGTGCTTTTTTAAAGAACTACATTTTTTTTTTGTAAGATACAAATGTATTTTTTTATGGTTAACTAAATAAGTGGGTAAAAACCAAAGTTGTTATTCCACTGACAATTTGCTGCATAGCCTCTTTAGTGTTTTCAAAATATTCGAGATTAAAAAAAAATGGCCGCATGGAATGATCTATATTTTTTTAGTTGCGATATTCTGATAATCCGAAAGTTCGAACTCTTTTTCTTCTAAGCCTTTAAACACTTTACATGTGAGAAAGTGATAATTAAACTATAAGACTGTCGACAAACCCTGATAGAATATACAAAAGAAACATTTCAATTCTCTTTTAATTGTCCCACATGAGTGGAAATCTCATAAGCGGACAAAAGCAATCCAAAATTTCATCAAATTTAATGCAATGCCAGACAAACCATATTGTGCTGATGGGGCATTCACGTTTACTTGCTTACACGATAATGGTGTAGTTTGCTAATTAAGTTCTTCAAAATTGTGTCTTTGATTTTCTTGGTGAATTAATGGTGATATACTTTCATAGTTACCAAACATGGATTAAGTATATATGGATCCATTTGAGGAGTTTAAATGGCCAAGTCACAGTTCTAAAGGTCCAATGTTTAAGCCAATATAATATGAATAACCATTGTGTAAAAATAAATGGCTGAAGTTATAATTGAAATGATTTTTATGTTGATTTACTTTTCAATACTTTTTGAACTGTTAAAAAGCTAAAAACTGGTCTTTGACTACAATAAACTTAGCCAAAATAAATTATTAGTACCAGTCTATCAGGCACTTGAAGCTTTTTAGTACTATCAATAACTTTTGCCATGTGCATAAAGGCATGCAATTAGGACACTTTTGGAAAAATTGAGCCCATATGATTATGCGTAAATAACTTGATTGGTAGTTACAGTTATGCTTTAATTTGTTGGTAATCAAGTCAAAAAGAAGCAAATGACCAATCAGACATTATAGGTTTTTGTTGGTATGAGAACCCTCTGAGACATGTCTGCTTTACATTTGGTATTTTGGTTTGACACACAGACCCTTCTCTTGCTCCATCTTTCTTGGACCAAGGTGACATATGTCACTTCTTGTTGGGGGCAAGAAACAAAAATAGCCCACCAACAAAATTATATGCAAATATGCAACTTCCTTCCATGTCATTTGCCAACATAATTAGTAAACGAACATCTTTTTTTTTTTTTTTTTAGATACGATAGAGTTTTAACCTATGATATCTGCTTTACGATGATTGTTTTTTATCATCAGACAAAGATATTAATTAATTTTTTTATGTAAGTGGGATTCAAATTTCGAATTTCTTATTTGACAATAAGAAATCTTATTCGTTGAGCTAATTGAAACCTACAATTAGTGAACGCCTTATGTATGACCACTTTTCAGGCAAGGGAACTTAAGTAATTATGTGATGGACGAATGTCATGGCCAGCCTTTGAGACAAACATGACTGAATTGCAATAAGGTAAGGTTATAATATATGGCTGTCTCTAGATCTTTCAGTGAGTGGCCCAAGGATAAGTGTCCAAGAGTATAATTGCTGCTGCTAATTGCGACCTACTAAAAAAGAACAAAACAAACATGGATCCCTTCAAAAAATAACTACATTGTCAACTTGTAATGAAACTCACAATTTACACTTTTATTATAGTGTTGGCTCAGAGAGATCCCAACACTCAAATTCATCAGTTTTCAAATAATTGACTGTATTATTAACTTATTATATGAGAATTCAATTCAAATTAATAAAAAAATTACCGCAATTCCTAGCTCCTTCCATTTTATTAAGAACTATGTCTTAGCAATAAAGGCATAGGCATTAGGCAATATGACTATGAGTCTGATAGCTTTTGAAATAATTTGTATATTGAAGTAGATGCTTCTAAAATCATCTATTTTCCTGTCACATTGGCAAATCGCTGCCCCTCTTTTGCCTGGATTCTGAAACCATTCTAAAGATTACTGCTTGAATAACAAAATTTACGGATCAACCCTTTGGTTAATTCAGGATTGGACGTTAATCTTTCTTCTAAATTGACCAAAATTTGATATTAGTTATTACTATACCATCAATTTTCCACATAGAAATAGGTCCATCGGACTAGGTCAATGAAGATGCTTTGTGTTAAAATTTGCAAATTTGGCATTATGGAAGGGATAACAATTATCTCATGTATCCGGACATGTCCGGCAAATATGACATCTTTCTCACATGAGGACCCTATACAATTGAGAAGCTCACATAGTATGAGATATATGATACATATAAATAAGTTACCTTCTCAGGGAGGATGTTACAACTTGCAACAACAAAGGATAAAACTTAAAAATTTAACTAGATCTGTAGCTGTTTCCTCATCAACAAGTAACTTACATAAAAATTTAAAAATTCATTTGAAAATTTTGCACAATCACTTTACTTCCACACTAATGCATATCAATATATCATGCTCTGGCAACAGGCTAGCGGAAGAATGATAATGGTCATTACCATCCAACCTACATTAGTAAATTTTGGAGAATCAAATTTTCCACATTTCAGTCAAGGGCATTAACTCCATTTGATAGATGGGTTGTACAATTAGACAACATCATCAAAACACAGTTCATTACTCTAGGCAATCAACTTAGTCGGGCAACGCAGTTCCTCTCTCAAGATTGTTCTTGATCTCCAGCGTGTATCTACCAAAGGCTCGTTCAATCTTCTTGTTGAAATGCTCATTACGGTCATTGATTGAGTCAATATCCTTCTCTTCATGGAATTTCCTCCTCCTGCTAAATGACTTGCGCTTCTCGTCCCGATCTTTGAGTTCCTTCACCATCCTATCGATCTTTTCCTCTGAGGTCTTTGGTGCCTGGGGAGATAAAAGAAAACTCATAAGTTAAGGCCCCTGATATAAACCAGATACACCACAGGAAGCATTGCATTTCTTCAATGGTACTGTACCTTCCCATATTGGAGACTTGAAGCATCACGGTAGAACTCTGGATCGGCTTCTTTCATTCTGTTATATTCTTCTAAGTCAACCTCAACATTCTTTGTCCGCTTTTTGTACGCATCGTACAAAGTTTTCTGATTGAAAACTGTTAAAGAAGATAAATGTTAGTAAAACTTAATTTAGGTATTGTAGAGAAGAAAAATGAAGATTAAGATGGATGATTTTGAAATCATTATACTACAACAAAATAAAAGCTGTCTAAACATTCATGTCCTCAACTGATATTATACAGTCATAGAAATATATTTCCAATGAATTTTCAATTTGCTTAAAGCTCCTAGCATGAGCAGCAGAACTTGAATGATTTCCTAAATCTATGGCCTAGACATGGTGCATCCATTGTCACTACTTCACTAGTGAATTATTCTCATACATGTAATATTGCTAAAGCCCATTTTAAGTATAAAGCACAAATGGTGAGCAGATGAAACTTGATCATAACACACACATTTATTACTTATGTTCACAGCTTGTTATATGTTCCAAGATACAGACAAGTATGAGATCAATAAAGGAAAATGAAATTTGTGCATGTCAGTATGAACATGGCATAATTTAAAAGCGTAATCAACATGATGATAATGAAATAAATTATTAAGAACATACATAAACATACCATCCCAACCATATGGAGCAGGATCCTTCTCCCATTTCTTATATTTTCCCTCTGCTGACTCTTGTGTATCTAGCATATAAGCCTTTGTCATATCCAAACCATTTGCATCTAAAAGTTTGCCAATTTTTTTCTTCCTATCGTCAAGCCATTTTTGTTTAGAAATGCCCCTTGACTCAGTGGGAGCTTCCATTCTTTTCTTTTCAGCAGCTATTTCTTTTTGATTGTCACCTTTGGCCTTCATCTGCAATCATATGGCCATAAGCCAATTAGTTTTATAGATTATTACTAAATTTGACAGGATAGAATTAATTTTTTGCAAATTAATGAATTTCAGAACATGACGCTTGTTTACTTAAGTTAAAGATACACTCACCATCATATTTCTCAACTCCCACAATTTCTTCTTTCTCCCAGTGAGATTTGTGACATCTACACTCTCCACAACAGGATATTCTCTATCACCATCAGCATGATCATCAGAATCTTGTCTGTCATCATGTAAATCTTCATCCTGCTCTTGAGCACCAGAACTGGACTGACTAATCCTACCACCAGCTTGCACTAGTGCTGATAGAAGTAAATAAAGTGGTAAGTATGGAAAATAGAATTAAAGGAAACATAATAGTGTAACAGAACATTATGGTGAAAAGTAAAAGTGTAGAATTTTCCATGACATGTACAAAACCATTTATCATAAAGTAACCTACTGTGCATATTTGAAAGAATAAGAGAACGTTTTAGGCTAAGCAGGCAGAGCTCTAGATAAAAATAAAATAAAAACATAGGCATACCAACAAAATAGATACCAAATGTAAGTCCCTAATCAGCTTTGCATAAAGATAAGAATTCAAATACTTCCAATGACCCAAAGCATAGCTCCCATAAGGACCAGATCATGATGAACACAACTTCCATGTACAAGTGTTACAGCATCAAGTGTAGCCCTTAAAGATCATAGAGAAGTAAATGTCTAATTTTTAAAAAAATCTTAGACAGTGAATTCCAAGTAGCTGTTGAACCCTATGGCAAACTTCAAAATCTAAACAATAATAATAAATAAAGGCAGCCCTTAAAAGTTAAAACTCTTAACGAAGCTGAGGTTTGTTTAGGGGAATTCCATAAACCTAGATACAAATATGATAAGAGGTTTTAACTAGAATACAAACAAGATAAGAGGATGCCCCAGTATTTAAGCTAATACCAAACGCAGTTACTTCAATTGATGCAAAAGGCAACAGACATAAAGAGAAGACAGACAACCTGTTCCCCTTTGCTCCATCCGAGCCTTAGCTTCAGCGATGATCTGGAAACAATATTCGCTGCATTCATGGTAAGGATTTGATGCATTTCTGCAATCTGGGTGTACTCCTCTTTCATCAGTCATTTTTTCACCCTATGTTCACCTCTTACTATATATCACTTCAGTTACCTGAATAATACAACCCAATAATTAAACCTTTATTTCTCATTCCAATAATCAAACCCACTACATAAAAAAAAATTTCCTAAAGCAATTAAGCAAATAAAACCCAAAGCCCCCTATTTTCACATTTTTATATTGAAATTTGAAAACAAAGCAAGGTTCTAGTACTTAGTTTTGTTTCTTCTAATTCATCCTGGAATTGCAAAGGGAGTTCCAAACTTCCAATCACTATACATACATACATACATACTGATTAAGAACCCCTAGAGTTCTTTGGGCAACTCCACCATGGAGTTTCTAAAATCCTATACATCAATTTCAAAATGAGTGCATTGAATTTTGCTATGATATTCTCTGATAAATAACTAATTTTATTCCGAACGAACTACCTAGCAAACATACAAAGTATTGTATCCAAAGAATAACAATAAAATCATATTGAATTAGCGAACTCAGTGAGACAGTGATAGTACCACTGTCACTTAGAGTTAGAGGCTTAGAGCCAAGACAAATGAACATTCACAAAGTAATCTAAGAAAAGAAAAAAACCCTATTTTTTTTGTAAAATTCCACACCCTCAAGTACAGGAATTCCACTCCTGCCACAATAGCCATGTCATCAATAATTTAAATAGATAGTAGGTGCCGAATTGGTGATAGTCAACATTTGTTTAAATTTATTTCTTTTGGATAATGCAGGGAACCTTACTAAAGAAGAGGACCTTTGGACTCGCCTCTAACCAATAAAATCTATGGGAAACTGACCCACCTGCTAGAACCGATTTCCAGGTAATCCAGGGGCATTTGCCCTTGATGGGCTAAGCAGTTTATGCTCATGCCCAGGGGCAAACGTTTTTTTAAATGTTGATGACATCAAAAAACACAAGGTAAAACTTAGACACATAACCTTAGGTGCAGTACATTAGGTTCCCCAATTGAATTCTAATACTTGGGTGAATTGACCAATAAGATAAGAATAGTTTCATCCTTTTCCAAGAATAATTACAAGCAACATAAATTACAACATGGTTATTCCAAAGTTTACAACAACTAAAGCACTTTAGGCCATACATAGCGGTGAGCTTGGTATGACCTGGTTAGGGGAAGAATTTCACACCGAACCGAGCCCTCAGTTTTATGCTGAAACTGACCCAATACCAATATGTATTTAAACAACAATTGTGGGAGCTGGGTGCAGTCGGTTTGGGCATGAGCTAAAAGTTTTTAGCCAAAGATAAAAAAAAACTAAATGAAGAATCTAATACAAAATACAAAACAAAAAGCATTGAATTTCCATAAAAATTTGCAAGAAGTTTTCAATTTACAAAGATTAGGTCAGAAACCCAAAACAAAAACGAAAAAAACAAAAACAATAATATATGAGAGAGAAAAATCTCAACCATTCCCACAAGCACACCAATACACCATATTGTTGAATTCATCACAGTGGAGTGTCAAAAATTAAAAAAAAATTGGTGCCAATCAATCAAAACCCTAAACTTCAAGCTCGTAATTCCTATCTTTTCCTACGCCCTACGGTTTCTCAGCAACCAAACAGATCATATATCACACGAATTTTCTCTACTTCTACAAGCAAAATCAGATTTTTCCAGAGAATCAGGTCCCTAAAAACAAAACCCAACTAAAAAAAATCGAATTTTTCACACAATTAATTGCTACAACTCAAATTCAACACTATATAAAAAAATTTCAATTACCGGTTTGAAATTGGACTGGTTGAAACGAAGAATCGGAATCTGATTCACTGCGAAAAGAGAGCTGAGGCTTCGAAGCTATACGATTTGGTGAAGAAAGCTAGAGAGAGATTGAAATCTTAGGGTTTTGTATATGAGAGCCTAAAACTACGTCGTTTTGGTTTACCAAAGCTAAACAAGAAAAAGCAAACTCAGAGAGAGACAGAAAGAGAGATGAGTTTTTGAGGATAAGAAGATGAATGGGAACTGTGGGCCGGGTTAGCCGTCAAGCCCAGAGAGACAACCGAAGAGGCTCTGGGTCACTCTATTTGTAAGGCCCATAGTTTTTCAATTCTTTCAGCCTACAATGCTGTGATGCACACACACAATATATAACAAGAGCCTATGGCAGTCTCTAGGGACGGATCCAGGATTTCGAGCTAAGGAGCTTGAAGATGAGCAAGGAAAAAAAAAATCATAAAACTTTAAATAAGTGAAAAACTAATTATTGTTACTAAGTAAAAATGAATACTAGAATCTAGGTAATATGCATGATGCATTAATTATTAATTTAATATTTTTCAATTTATAGATTTACTAGTATTCAATTATAAATTTATCTAATTTAAAATATTAGTTATAGTATTATGAGTTAGTAGTGGGGGCAAGTCTTCAATTTTATTTTGTTAAATTTGTGTGACATTTTTATTATATTATGTGTAAGGACTGAAATTGTATTTGTCCCAAAACTGGATTGGGCTCAAACGCTAACGGCCCAAACAATAAATTTGTAGAACGTGGATAGAAGAACTAGATTTATCCCAAAAGGGAAATGATTAATTTCAACGATTCAAGATGGTTTGACACAAATAAGATTATCCAATTTATCCTTGGAATCAACTAAGTTCCTTGTTTCATATGGTTTTTCTCCAGACAAAGGTCGTCCCTCCTTTGGCGCATTCTTCCGGGTTATATATTGTCATCTCGGTATCATTCTTACCACCCACGTGTAGAATAGATTTGGGGGACTCCTTCCTGTCCCATCCAACATCTCCTAGAACCATCAACCAGTAGCTGTAAAGTTGCTTGATCACTATTTAGGCATCATTTCCACATTAATGCGGCCAGAGAGTTGGTTGAAAGGCATTTAACGCAGATGTAGCAGTTTTTGAAGATATTTGTTTACCTTTCTTTCCTTATCCCTGATCCCATGTCCGATCTTTAATTGTGGTGTAATTCTGAAGTAAGTCTGTGATGGTATGGTACTCAAATTTACCTCAGATACCCGTTGCCAAGAAGATTTTTATCCTCGGACGCTTATTGGACCCATCTCACATTGTCTCTATTCCTCTCTTAACCTTATTCCCCCCATTGCCTTATTTGGGCCTCCTTGGATAGGGCCATAGGCCCATTTAATACTACTTTTAACAATACTTCCTAATCAATTAGCCCCCACATTATGTATTTGTTTTTGTCGCTTTATTTCTGTCACTTATCCATTGCGCCAAACACACACATATTACAGATTCACAAATTACAAACATTATAAAACATATGGCGTGGAGAGAGAAAAATCATATCAAAATAAATGTTAGGTTTTAAAGTTGAAGGAGAGAAAAAATACGTGATGGAGGCTGGTGTCGAAGGCGTGTGTGAACTCTCTCTCTCTCTCTCTCCAATTTGGTTTAGGTTGTAACCATGGGGTGTGTAAATTGGGGTTTTAATTTTTTTGGGTTGGGCTGTTATGGAGGGGGCTAAAGTTTTGGAAGAGAGTGCCCAATCCTAAAAAAAATTAAAATATACTTAATAAAAAAAATTGGGCCTTCTTCTCAACCAAAAAAAAAAAAGTCTCCACCCTTGTCAAAGATAATGGAACCAAGGCGTTCTTTTAAATGATACTTTCCAACAGATGCATGAATTTGAATGCACTCAAGAACAAACACTTACTATATGCATTGTGGTTCTCTGAAATGATCAAGCATTTCAAAAGTCACCAATAAAGGTCCTTGCTAGTATCAAGCTATTTGGAAATTTACCTTATAGGGCCACAAAACCAAGAAAATAATCTTCACTTTACAAGCATAGTTCTTCGGATTGATTTTGTACCTGTTGCAGTATCCAAATTAGCACTTCACACAACAAGCTAAAATGATAAAAGAATATTTATGAATGAGATTAAAAAAATTCACATATCTACCGTTTAGATTTCACTGGGCATTGTAATCAATAAAACCATGATTGTACACCATCATATTAAAATAGCACAGCCCAACAGGAAATTCACCGGATTTAAATTGCACCGCATTTGCAGCAGTGGAGGTAAAATGCTATAATGCTAAATTTTAGCTTTACAAGTATTAAAATGATTCTCCAGCAGTGGAGCTAAATCTATTTTTTTTTAGCTCCATTGCTACAGTGCACATCTATAGATGTGCACTGTTCATGAGAGCTAAAAAAAAATTTATTTTATTCGGCCGGGACTTAAAATAATAAAAAGCCTCTCTCTTTCTCTCTCTCTCTCTCTCTCTCTCTCTCTCTCTCTCTCTCTCTCACATCATCACCGGCCCAATGTCACTGTCCTCAGTCACTCCGTCACTGGCCTCAGTCACTCCGTCATCAGCTTAAGCCGATCCAAGCCTCTGCCAACACACGATCCACTGACCCACGCCTCCCAAGCCTCCGATCCACTGTTGCCGCCCATCTCTCTATTCTCTTTGCTGTGATCGAGTTTTTTTTTTTTTTTTTTAAAATTTTTTTTAATGTATTTTCATATGGGTTTGGTGGCTGTGGTGGTGGTGGTTGATTTTGGCTATGGTAGTGGTGGTGGATGATTTTGACAATGGGTTTGTGAATTTTGGTTGTGGTGGTAGTGGATGATTTTGGCTTTGGCTGTAGGTTTTGTGGATTTTGGCTATGAGTTTTGCGGTTTATGGTTGTAGTTGTGGTTGTGGTTGTGGCAGTGGCAGTGGCAATGGGTTGTGGTTGTGGTTGTCATGGCTGGTGGTTTTGTGGTGACTGATGGTGATGGGGTTGTGATTGTGGTTGTGGTTTTGTTTTTGTTTTTGTTTTGTTTTTTTCTATGTTGTGTTGTGGTTGCCAAAATAGAGTGGTGGTTGTGGCCGGTGGTGGTGGTGGTGGTGGTTGTGGGTGTGACTGATGGTAGAGGTGGTTGTGGTTGGTGTTGTGAGTGTTTTTTGGGTAGTGGGATATATTATTTTATTGTAGAGGATATATTATTTTATTGTGATGTTTATATTATTTTATTGTGTTGAAAACTAAAATAGATCCACTGCTGCAGTATGTGTATAGGTAAAATAAATAAAATAACTTTTGGTGGAGCTAAAAAACTAAATTTTTAGCTCCACTGCTGTGGATGCTCTAAGATCTTAATGAACAATTAACTTAAGCTATTCATGTTAAAAAATAATGGGCATAGAAATATCCTCTCAATGATTTGAAACGACTACGACTACAATTTTTCTCAACTATAAAATCACAACTTACATGTCATAGACCTCACTTAATGCTCTACCTGATGGCAAGCTTATTTTTTAGCATCAAGAGGGGCTAAAACATTCTCATTGGCAATTGTAAATGGTATATGTAGGGAAAATTTAGCATAAAAGTACAAAAAGAGCCTAGTAGCCAGACTTGTAAAATTTTACAATTGCAAATTTTTTTGCAATTGTGCTACAGTGCCATCCTAAATGTAGGATGACACTGTAGCATTTTAGTAAAAATTATAATATATTTTAATTGATAAAGTGGAAGAGAGATAGGGGAGAAGAAAGAGAGAGAGTTGTATTGGAATATATTATATTATTTTAGTGAGTAATATATATTATTTTAATGAGTAGAATAGAAAAATAAAAGTTACAATGTTGGGTATTACTTTTCCTCGTTGCTATTACTTTTTCTCGTTGCTAATAGAAGTTAGGACAATAAATGGTATAGTTGCTATTACTTTTCCTCCTTGCCACGTAGAATAAGTGAAGATAGTAATTGGTTTGAAAATAAAATTTAACCATTGAGATCATATAGAATAAGAGCCTATTTGAATTGAGTTTTTTGATAACTCAATTCTCTGTTTCCGTAACTCATAACTAAAAAATGGTGGGACCCATAACAAAAAGTTTATTTGGCAAACAATAACTCTGTTTCCATAACTCATAACTCAATGGCAATATTTTAATTAAACACACATAGGGGACCCACAGCCGCAAATTTTGACCACTTTTTTTTTTTTTTTTTTTTTTTTTTTTTTTTTCTGGGTTGGCGTTGGCTATGTTTTTTTTTTTTCTTTTTCTTTTCTTGGGTTGGCGTTGGCTGTTTGAGTTTTTTTTTTTTTTTTTCTTTTCCTGGGTTGGCCGTTCAGTTTTTTTTTTTTTTTTCTTCTAGGTTGGCGTTGGCTGTTGGGTTTTTTTTTTTTTCTTTTTTCTTTTCCTGGGTTGGCGTTGGTTGTTTGTGTTTGTGTTTTTTTTTTTTTTTTCTTTTCTTTTCCTTTCCTGGGTTGGCCGTTCAGTTTTTTTTTTTTTTTTTTAATAATATTAGCTTCGATGAGTTGGGTACTAAAAAAAAAAAAAAACACTGTACCGGCTGACAGGTGTGGGATCCATGAATAGTGTGAAAAAATTGAGTGATAAAAATAAAAGTGATGTTGCCAAATGAGTGTGAAAAAATGAGTGATAAATGATGAGTGATAAAAATTGAGTGTCGGAAATTGAGTGATGAAAAATGCTTACCCAAACAGGCTCTAAGTCGTCCAATGGTAGATACTAGATACCATCACTGACTTAGGACGGATTGGTGTGACACTATACCCTTTGACATGGTAATCCTTCGACTATTTCTCAAGGAGGTAATGTTAGCTACCAAGCAACTTAATTTATATTTTACGACTTTCTCTCCAAAACAACATTAACAATAACATTTGTGCTGTGTACACAATAAAATTTAAGCATTGAGATCATATAGAATAAGTCGTCCAATGGTAGATACTAGATACCATCATTGACTTTGGGCGGATTACTATCTTGCTATTACTTTTCCTCGTTGCCATGTAGAAATTTTCAAAGGTCCTGTCTTGCGTCTTATGCACTGCTTTCTTGGCAGTTGCCTAGTAACATCTTATTAATTATAAAGGTCCCATCTGTTCAAAGCTTTAAAGAGAGCATGCAGCCAGTGGCGGAGCCACACACAAAGGTGGGGGCCAAGGCCCCCCCAAAATTTTAAAAAATTAATTTATAGTAGGTATATTTTTTACATTTTAAAAATGTAGCATGTAAAAATTGAAGTTGGTCCCCCCAAATTTTGAGTTATTTCAATGGTGCTATTAAAAGAAATAGAAATTATATTAAAATCATATAATTTAAGAGGTTTGATAAATTAAACTATGTAGAAAATGATAAATTTTTGTACATGTTTAATAGAAGAAATACATGACTTTTATATACTCATTAAAATTTAGAAAATGATAAATTCTCTTAGTAAATTAATTTATATATATGTGTGTGTAGAGGTTTGTCTTAACTAATGCATTAACATCATAACTTGGCCCCCCAAGCCAAAATTTCTGGCTCCGCCCCTGCATGCAGCCTTGCAAATCTTTACTATAGCCTCATCGATCACCTCACGTTTTTTGCTTAATACTGCACACCAGAACCAAAAGTGCATGCAACATCGATCACCCTCACGTAATTGTTAATTGTAGCAATTAATAGTGCACTTTTTTCGAAATGGCACAAGACCAGCCCAACCAATCCCAGCATACCGTACCTATTAATTCTCTAAGGTCTGATGCTGATGCTGATGCTGATGCTGATTCAACAAATGCTCGAGCTCGAGGGGACAACGTAAGTGAGCATAAAATAAATACTCTTTTAGTTTTGGCTACTTTGATTGCTTCCGTGACCTTCCAAGCAGGAGTCAACCCTCCTGGTGGGATTTGGCAAGAAAACTCACGCCAACATAAACCTGGAAAGTCCATTTTGGCTAATAATAAGTATTCCTATGGCCTTTATATTGTCTGCAACACTGCAGCGTTTTCTGCGTCGTGTTCCATGATTGGATCTCTGGTCGAAGCATCAGGAAAATTTAAAGTATTGGTGCGGGTTGCCACCTTTTTTATGGGAGCCACCTACAGTGTTTCGGTCATGGCTGTGATGCCAAATCAAGGACCTCTTAATAAATACTTATTTTTATTCGCATTTTACGTCGCACTTCTTGTACCGTTTTTAGCTTTGTTTGCAAGAGATAATTGGAAGAAAATTAAGTCAGTATGGGCTGAACTTTGGTGACACCATTGCTTGCCTCTCTGTCACCCTCGTCTGCTCTCTCTTCTCAGCTGTAAATGAATGGAGTTTGAATTCACTCCAATCACAAAAAGAAAAAACGTTTGTTTGACGTTTATTAATTTGGCAAATGAGCTAAAGGGTTTATCCCTGGGGCTTGGTTATAAAAGTGAGTTTGGGCTTGATTGCAATGTTATATTATTTTGGCTGGGCTGGAATTTGAGCTAAAAGCTTTGTTATATAACTTATAATAAGGCCATCTATATCTTAGGCTTCGTTAAAACTTGAAAGTGAGTTTGGGCTTGATTGCAATTTTTATTATTTTGGTACTGTTACTAGTGCTTCCTTTCCCCTCTTTGGGCTTGATTGCCATATAATGATTTATTTGCAACATTATTTTATTATTTAAGAGTATTATTAGTGGAATGTTGATAGCAGAATCTAAATTCTTAAATCATAAAAGAGTGGTTAAGATTTAAAGAAATATATTGATAAAGTATCTTAGAAAATCTAAAGAATCTGAATCCTACATTACAAGGTTGTTTGTTTCTCCATATGCTCTGACCGTCTCAAATGATAACATTGTTTCAAAATCCGGCCATACAAAAGAAGTCCTACGTCTCATTCTTTTTGGAGTACTTGAAACAGTATCATCATACTCATCATTTTTTTCATTCATTGAATCGATATCTAAATTGTAAAGGAAAACAAAACCAACAACAATTAAAAAAATATATATATATATAAATAAAAACTCAGCATTTTGAACTATTCTAAAACCTGACCACTCAAATAATGTGGCATAAAGAATTATAGGTTAAACAGAAAATGCCAATCAACCTGTCAGTTAAACTTTAAAGACAATCCACCTATAAGTTAAATTTGCAAAAAGCTATATATATATATATATATATATATATATATATATATATATATCTTATCAAACTCTTTAATACAAGAAGACTTTTGATATAAAGTACACAATTGAGTATCTTTGAAATAAAAACAACATGTAATGAGTCCACACGATTTGGCCTCTAATTGGCAGTGATATTATATATCATATTTAATGAAAACCCTTGACCCAATTGAGATTAGCATAAACTCAGACAAATTGTGTAAAAATGAATGATGGGTGTCCCCTGCATGTGATGCCTTTATGAAAATTTCCTTCCTTTCAGACTTGGACCAATTTAACTTTCCAAATCTTTGACAATCTATGTTTCTTTAGGGCCCTAGGCACAAAAATGTATTAGGACTTATACTATATAGATTATAGACAACCAATCTCATACAATAAATTTCCAGATAAAAAGGTTGATTGAAATCAATGTTGAGCAAGATAAGTAACTTTGCAAAAATGGGCAAACCTAAAGAGTTGGAGAAAGTTTTAAGAATGAGAGTCACAAGAAAAAAAGGACCAGCAAGAAGGTAGTACTTGCTTCATTAATATGTGGGGTTTCATGACTTAAAACTCTCAATAAAAATCCTTGCGCCACCATGAAAGATTATACCATTTTCTAATGGCAAGCATATACTTTGATGAAAGATTACAATGCTCTTGGATGAGAATTTGCTAATTGGTTCAATACCAATACAAAACTTTTGGATGGATTATTGGCGTCCACCACTCAACCCAATTCTAATGACTACCAAGTTGGAGCTTTATTTTTGCATGAGATCGTTCCAACCGCGGTCAAACCATCCGGTTGCCAGAACCGTGCACGGGTTTGCCGGTTATTCTCCCTAAAGTTTTTTTTTTTCCCCCTAAAAATGCAATGGTTGTCAAGACTCAAAAGCCGAAGTCACCTCTTTGTTGCCGGATCTGTTTGTTTGAGGAGAGACCGACGAGATGGCTTGAAATAGATTAGAGGCTTTTCTAGATCTGCTTGTTTGGAGGGATAATAAGTGAAGTAAGAGAGATTGAGGCTGGCCTGGGTTCTGATCGTGAAGTGAGGCGGAGAGAGAGAGAGAGAGAGAGAGAGATGATTGAGAACTGAGAGGAAGCGAAAAAGAGAGAGAGGAGAGACGGTCAGTGGGAGACACAGGTAAAGTGGGCTTTTTTTTGGGGGAAGAGAGGCAGAACTTACTACTTACTAGTGAGGTTATTTTATTCTAAAACTTAAAAAGCAAGGAAAGAACCGTGTGGAATACTGGAATGTTAAAAAAAAAAAAAAAAAAAAAAAAAAAAAAAAAAAAATTCTTTGATTACAAATGTAGGATATGCCACATAACAGTAAAGGCGACACCTTGGTTGCATTATGGCAATGAAAACATTATTATCAACATTCCTATAGCTCATAAGTCATAGCTTCATACACAGATTTGGACACAATCTTTATTATCTAATAAAGATGAGAGTACACAGTCAAATAAAAAAAGAATAAAGATGAGAGTAGGACCTGTAAAATAAATATTTTTATGTTATTAATATGTAAAGGGAATAATTTATAATAATAATAGTTTTATACTGAATATATATATATATATATCTTTTTTTTGTTTAGCAGTTATTAGTAGAACATAATTAGTTTAAATTTCTTTATTAGTTCTATCATTTCAGTAAAAAAAAAAAAAATCTTTATTAGTTGATTTAAATTTCTTTATTAGATAAGAAATGAAAAGGGAGAGTAATATATTAATCTAAACTCTGTGATTGGTTTTATATAGAATAGTGATTTTAAATTTCTTTATTAGATAAGAAAAGAGAGAGTTATGTATTAATCCAAACTTTGTGTTCGGGTTAAACTTATCTAATACAGTATTCTTTAAAATTGGATAGATTGGATTGTTATAAAAATTTAAAGTTATTTTGTTAAATTTATTTTGGTAATAGGTGGGATAAGAATAAGCTGATAAAAAAAAAGGTGGAGTAACATTGAAAGCAAATTTTTACATTGCAAATATTTTGAAGGGATAAGCATAATTTTAATCATGATAACTGATAAGCTGAAGTTTATTTATTTTTTTTCTCATTTCAAGTTGTAACTGTGATAGACATCTTCTAGCTTCTGCCACTACTACCATCCACCATTTAGCAAACGAAAAATTGTGCCGTATATGATTTCTCCTCAAATATAAATATAAATATTATATAGATATAGATATATTTTTATTTAAAAAATAATAATAATAATGTGGCAAGTTCTGTATCCTTTTGTTGAATGTTGATTGCAGATTTTCTAACCAAACCTAACATTTACAAATCAAATGGTAGAGAACCAAAGTCTGATTTATGGATTCAACAACACATCAAAACATAACAAAACCAATTACAATAAAACTTAAATCTCACCATAAAACCATAACAGAACCAACCCAAAAAAACCAAAAATTAAACATGCATGACAAATGAACAACACATATTCATTACAGAGCAAACAAAAAATCAAAATTAAATTGCTGCAAAACCATAACAAAACAAAAGGGCCAAAAACAAAATTGGAGCAGAAAATTAGTAATTTCGTAAGACCCAAAACTGTAAGCAATCTTTTTTGTAATTTTCGTAATCTATAAAATAAATTTACTTGAATATGAAAAGAGAAACAAAATCATACGAAATCAACATGTTCTCTAGAACCTAATAAGATTACAAAAACATACCAAGCTTTAGAGGTCAAGACTTGAGCTAGCAAAGGCTATGAACAGAGAGAGGGATGCTCTGCGTTTAAGCCAAAGAGAAAGGAATGAGGGGTAGCATGAAGAGAGAAGAGTAAACCTGTGTGCTGGGTTTGTGTTTATCTCTATCGGGTTTTGTTTATTTTTAAAGGTAAGTATCGAGTTTTATAAAAAAAAAAAAATGAAGGGTAAATTACAACAATCTACATGAGGTTTGGGGTAATACCAAACACATCCAAATGTTTTTGAAAATGACCAATTTGGTCCTTAAACACTAACGCCGTGTAATTCTGTTTGTTCACTCTCTCCCAAACAAATTTACAGCTCATTTATTCACTCCATTTCTTCACTCTCCCTTCTTCACCCGGAACATAAACCCTCTCTCTCACTCATTCTCAAGCTCAAACCAATATCCAAAGGATATACACGGCCATGTATTTAAGAAACATTCAAAAAAATCTTACTAAACCAATGTATCCATTTTCCAAAACCATACACAGTTTCATTTGGAAAATTTTTTTTACATAACATTCAAGAAGGAAAACAACACAAAAATCTCACTACATCAAATAATCAAACCAAGATCAACCCAATTAATTCCAACATCACACAAGACAATCAAACATGATCAAACTCAACCAACCAATCATCAAACATCACACCTCAAACCGACCCAAATCAAAAAAATTTCAAAACAAAACTCAGACCCCCAACGGCGACAATCGTGTGACCCAACAACCAACAACCACCGTCCACCACAACACCACCTATCACTACCCACTCATCCTCCTCAAACCCAAACGGTTCCAACCATCCAACATCACATCATTCACACAATCACACCTCAAACCCGAACAAACCTAAATCAATTTTTTTGAAGAAAAAAACTTATACCCACGATGGAAAGTCACATTGGACAATGACCTTATAACCGCCGACCACCACGCATCGCGCCCAGAAACCGCCGTCCACCATCTTTCTAGATCGCGACCCAACCATCATCCTCTTAGATCCAAATCTAGCCTCATAGATTTAAATAGCGGTGTATGGCGTGAGTTTTGAGGGTAAGTCGGCTCTGAAACCATTTCGGTGGCAGTGTTTGTTGGTCCTTTATTGAGTCTGTAACCTTATGGCTTGAGCTTGGGCTTGAGGGAGAGATGGAGATTTTTCTGGCGTGAAGGCAAGAGAGAATGCAGAGAGAGAGAGAGAGAGAGAGAGAGAGAGAGAAAGAGAGAGCTAAGAACAGGATAATCTAAAAAAATGAAACATATTAGTTTAACAGACAGACAACAAACGGCGTTAGTGTTTAAGGACCAAATTGGTCATTTTAAAAAACCTTTAGATGTATTTGGTATTACTCCAAACCTCAAAGTAGGTTATTGTATTTTACCCAAAAAAGAAGAGATAAGTATTGGGTTTTGACAATAGCGTTTTTAATTTAATTTTTTATTTTTTAAATATTATATTGTGTTGATATGAAAAATTATAGTGCCAGAATCTTTTGTTATATATATATATATATATATATAGAGAGAGAGAGAGAGAGAGAGAGAGAGAGAGAGAGAGAGAGAGAGAGAGAGAGAGAGAGAGATTACCCAAAAAAGAAGAAGAAGAAGAAGAGATAAGTATTAGGTTTTGACAATAGCATTTTTAATTTAAATATTGTATTGTGTTGATATGAAAAATTGTGGTGCTACAGGCTTCGGTTCTAGAGAGAGAGACAGAGAGAGAGAGAGAGAGAGAGAGATTAGTTTATTAAGCCTTTTGAGTATATAAAAAGTGGAATGCTCAAATATTAATGTTGTACAGTGCTTTGGTTTGTTCAACCCATACACACTATTCATCAAGCCTTTTTTTTTTTTTTTTTTTTGGGGCCTGTGTTGTTTGTGCTTTTTTGTCTTTTGATTTAAATATTTATTATTTATACGTGCATATACAATTACACCTATTTAACAAATTTTTACAATATTTTCATAATTATTTGACTATTAATTGGTTATTTTTTTTTTTCTACAGTACACCAGTTTTGCTTGTGCTCTTTTTGTCTTTTCTTTTAAACGTTTATATGTGCATATACAATTGCATTGACACAACACATTCTTATAATATTTTCACAAATTATTGAGGTATCAATTTTTTAAATGTTAAAATAAAATAATAAAATAAGAAACTGAGAATTACTACCATCTAAAACTCAAAATACGTGAAGAAAATTTTTGGGATGTTAAAATTTAGTGAGAGTATTTTAGACATTACAAAATAAATATTTTAAGAATCATAAACTTTCATTAGGGTTTAACTAAGAGAATAACAATATGACATATTTGCTATTTTTCAAAATATTAAGGGAAAAATTGCTTTATTTTAAAGTTTAAAGAGTAATGATATGTCCACAACATTTTCACAACAAATTTTATATGGCAAGGTATTGTTGATAGATAAAAAATTGATATCCATAATGAGCTCAATTTAAAACCAATAATAACTTGTCATTTAGAATTTGTTTTAAACATGTTATGGATGTAACATTTCTCTCAAATAAAATAAAAATATATATTTATTCGGATCCTAAAAATGAAGGTATTGTGAAAATATTGTGATAGTTTAACGTATTCTTGGACTTCTTTTTTAGTATAGTCAAATTGGGTGAGCCATATCACGGTTTCACACAATTTTCTTGTGTTCTCATTTTGTTTTTTTGTTTTTTTTTTGTTTTTTTTAATGCATAATTTTAAAACCATTAATAATTTTTCACCGAAGTTTTGCTGCGAAGATTCATGGTAAGGATTTGATGCATTTCTGCAATCTGGGTGTACTCCTCTTTCATCAGTCATTTTTTCACCCTATGTTCACCTCTTGCTAATTACTATATATCACTTCAGTTACCTGAATAATACAACCCAATAATTAAACCTTTATTTCTCATTCCAATAACCAAACCCACTACATTAAATAAATAAAAAAAAAAAAAATTCCTAAAGCAATTAAGCAAATAAAACCCGAAGCCCCCTATTTTCACATTTTTATATTGAAATTTGAAAACAAAGCAAGGTTCTAGTACTTAGTTTTGTTTCTTCTAATTCATCCAGGAATTGCAAAGGGAGTTCCAAACTTCAAATCACTATACATACATACATACTGATTAAGACCCCCTAGAGTTCTTTGGATAACTCTACCATGGAGTTTCTAAAATCCTATACATCAATTTCAAAATGAGTGCATTGAATTTTGCTATGTCACCAATAATATTCTCTGATAAATAACTAATTTTATTCCGAACGAACTACCTAGCAAACATACAAAGTATTGTATCCAAAGAATTAGAATAAAATCATATTGAATAAGCGAACTCAGTGAGACAGTGATAGTACCACTGTCACTTAAGAGTTTTAGAGGCTTAGAGCCAAGAAAAAAGACCATTCACAAGGTAATCTAAGAAAAGAAAAAACCCTATTTTTTTTATAAAATTCCACACCCTCAAAACTCAAAAGTACAGGAATTCCACTCCCGCCACAATAGCCACGTCATCAATAATTTAAATAGATAGTAGGTGCTGAATTGGTGATAGTCAACATTTGTTTAATTTTTTTTATTTTATTTTTTTGGATAATGCAGGGAACCTTACTAAAGAAGAGGACCTTTGGACTCGTCTCTAAACAATAAAATCTATGGCAAACTAAACCACCTGCTAGAACCAATTTCCACGTAATCCAAGGACATTTGCCCTTTATGGGCTAAGCAGTTTATGCTCATGCCAAGGGGCAAACGTTTTTTTAAATGTTGCTGACATAAAAAAACACATGGTAAAACTTAGACACATAACCTTAGGTGCAGTACATTAAGTTACCCAATTGAATTCTAATACTTGGGTGAATTGATCAATAAGATAAGAATAGTTTTATCCTTTTCCAAGAATAATTACAAGCAGCATAAATTACAACCACATGGTTATTCCAAAGTTTACAACAACTAAAGCATTTTAGGCCATACATAGCGGTGAGCTTGGTATGACCTGGTCAGGGGAAGAATTTCACACCGAAACGAGCCCTCAGTTTTATGCACCCCTGCACTGAAACTGACCCAATAGCAATATGTATTTAAACAACAATTGTGAGAGCTGGGTGCGGTCGGTTTGGGCATGAGCTAAAAGTTTTTAGCCAAAGATAAAAAAAAAAAAACTAAATGAAGAATCTAATACAAAATACAAAACAAAAAGCATTGAATTTCCATAAAAGTTTGCAAGCAGCTTTCAATTTACAAAGATTAGATCAGAAACCCAAAACAAAAACGAAAAAAACAATAACAATAATATATGAGAGAGAAAAATCTCAACCATTCCCACAAGCACACCATATTGTTGAATTCATCACAGTGCAGTGTCAAAAGTAAAAAAAATTGGTGCCAATCAATCATAACCCTAAACTTCAAGCTCGTAATTCCTATCTTTTCCTACGCCCTACGGTTTCTCAGCAACCAAACAGATCATATATCACACGAATTTTCTCTACTTCTACAAGCAAAATTAGATTTTTCCAGAGAATCAAGTCCCTAAAAACAAAGCCTAACTAAAAAAAAAATCGAATTTTCCACACAATTAATTGCTACAACTCAAATTCAACACTATATAAAAAAATTTCAATTAGCGGTTTGAAATTGGACTGGTTGAAATGAAGAATCGGAATCTGATTCGCTGCGAAAAGAGAGTTGAGGCTTCGAAGCTATACGATTTGGTGAAGAAAGCTAGAGAGAGATTGAAATCTTAGGGTTTTATGGTGAGAGCCTAAAACTACGTCGTTTTGGTTTACCAAAGCTAATCTAGAAAGAGCAAACGCAGAGAGAGAGAGAGAGAGAGAGAGAGAGAGAGAGAGAGAGAGAGAGAGAGAGGAGTTTTTGAGGATAAGAAGATGAATGGGAACTGTGGGCCGGGTTAGCCGTCAAGCCTAGAGAGACAACCGAAGAGGCTCTGGGTCACCCTATTTGTAAGGCCCATGGTTTTTCAATTCTGTCAGCCGACAATACAGTGATGCACACACACACTAGATAACAAAAGCCCATGGCAGTCTCTAGGGTAGGGATAACAATTTTTCCCCGCCCTGCTTGACCCACTGTTCATCGCTTCACCTGTGCGGATTTTCCCTACCCTGTAAAGGTAGTGGGATGGGGATGGGGCAAGATTTTAGACCCGCACCACGGGGCGGGACGGGGATGTTTTTACACTTTTTGGACCCATCCCATCCCGCCCCTCCCTCCATTAATAATGGTTAAATTGTAATTTTATCGTACCCTAAAACCCTACTATTTAAACAAAAATATCATCAGCTTATTTTGTTCTACCTAAGGTGGCTCTACCTCTTTTTTCTCTCTAGTAAAGTTGGAAATAAGGTACTAATTTTAACTTTTTTTTGTCTTTATTAGAAACAAATTTATATACTATTGAATTGCTGATTTCATTCATGATTCATATGGTCTTTCTCAACTTACTTTTTGTCATGAACATAATATAATTTTTTGTTAATGAGGTACGAGTCTATAGCTCTAAATATGTGTCTGTGTCATTGTTTTTGTAATTTGGTGCGGGCAGTTGGTTGCTTAACAACACTGTTTCTTTATGCTTGTTAAAATCCATATCTATTTTACAAGCTTGGTTTTTGTATTTTAATTTTTGGAGAACAAGATGATGAGGGTTAGGGATATTGTCTTGTTAAACATTTAGATAATATTATTTAGTTTTTGCTACAAATTAGTTTGATTTGATAGGATAAATTTATTTATAATTTCAAGTATATTTTTATTATTGAAACATGTCATTTTATTTGAAAAAATGGTAATAGTTGTAGGGAAAATTAACAAGAAATAAAGTTTAACAGTGTAGGGCGGGGCTTCAGGGGTCTTCATAGGGCCTTAAGGGGCGGGGAGGGGGCAAGAAATTTTCCCCGTCATGCGGGGCGGGGCGGGGGTGAAGATCTCATCCTTCGGCCCCGCCCCGCCCCATTGCCATCCCTACTCCAGGGACGGGTCCAGGATTTCGTACTAGGGCCCCGAAGATAAGCAAAAAAAAAAAAGTCAAAAAACTTTAAATAAGCAAAGAACTAAAATCTGAGTAATATGCATGATGCATTAATTATAAATTTAATATTTATAAATTTATAGATTTACTAGTATTTGATTATAAATTTATCTAATTTAAAAATATTAGTTATAGTATTATGATTTAGCAATGTGGGCAAGTCTCCAATTTTATTTTGTTAAATTTGTGTGACATTTTTATTATATTATGTATTTGTTTTTGTCTCTTTATCTCTGTTACTTATCCACTGCGCCAAACACACATATTACAGATTCACAAATTACAAACATAATAAAGCATATGGAGTGGACAGGGAAAAATCATATCAAAATAAATAGTAGGTTTTAAAGTTGAAGGAGAGAAAAAATATGTGATGAAGGCTAGTGTCGAAGGAGTGTGTGAACTCTCTCTCTCTCTCTCTCTTTCTAACCATGGTGTGAGTAAATTGGGCTTTTAATTTTTTTGGGTTGGGATGTTATGGAGGGGGCTAAAGTTTTGGAAGAGAGGGCCCAATCCTAAAAAAATTAAAATATAATTAATAAAAAAAAATTGGGCCTTATTCTCCAAAAAAAAAAAGTCTCCACACTTGTCAAATATAATGGAACCAAGGCGTTCTTTTAAATGATACTTTCCAACAGATGCATGAATTAGAATGCACTCAAGAACAAACATTCACTATATGCATTGTGGTTCTCTGAAATGATCAAGCATTTCAAAAGTCACCAATAAAGGTCCTTGCTGGTATCAAGCTATTTGGAAATTTACATTATAGGGCCACAAAACCAAGAAAATAATATTCACTTTACAAGTACAGTTCTTCGGATTGATTTTGTACCTGTTGCAGTATCCAAATTAGCACTTCACACAACAAGCTAAAATGATAAAAGAATATTTATGAATGATATAAAAAGAAACAAAAATCACATATCTACTGTTTAGATTTCACTGGGCATTGTAATCAATAAAACCATGATTGTACACCATCTTATTAAAATAGCACAGCCCAACAGGAAATTCACCGGATTTAAATTGCACCTAAGATCTTAATGAACAATTAACTTAAGCTATTCAGGTTAAAAAATAATGGGCATAGAAATATCCTCTCAATGATTTGAAACGACTACGACTACAATGGCAATGCTCTACGCTTCTACCTGATGGCAAGCTTATTTTTTAGCATCAAAAGGGGCTAAAGCATTCTCATTGGCAATTGTAAATGGTATATATAGGGAAAATTAACATAAAGGCACAAAAAGAGCCCAACAGCCTGTGAGAGACCGCGCCCCCGGCCCCCTTTTTATAGGATGATGGGCCAAACCCACGTGAATGGGTGGAGTCGTGTTATTGCCTCTCAAAATGGAGGTTCGACTAGTTATATTTTCCCCCTTAGATTAGGGGTTTTACAATGGAGTCGCCACTTATTTAATTATTGGAAAAACAAGAAAACCATAATTGAAAAATTCATCATTTTTTTAACTTGGAATTTAATTTACATTGATCATAGGAAAATTACATGGCTTTGGTCCTAGATACAATCTAAGATAAAGTACATGGCTTTATTTCCTAGTTACAATCTAAAAATTGAAAATTACAAGGATAAACATTGGTCTATCAACCCTTGATCTAAGTTCGGAGGCTATGTTACAAGGTGGGAAGGTGTTAGGCACCCACCTTGTCCGGTGAAACCGGTCTTCTAGACTATGGTGGCCAACATTCATATTACATCATCCAATATGTCAATCAATCAATTTGCATGTTGAATTTAATGTGTGTGCATGTGATAAACCCTAATTCAATTTATTTAGCATTGCATTTGGATTGAAAAATAAATTCTAGTGAATGTGTGTGGATGGTGATAACCTAGATTCAAAGATTTGAAAGGATTATTAAACAAACATGTTTTTCATATTTTTGATGTGGATTTAAGATCAAAACTAGTGTTTATGCATGAACATGTGATGAACAATCAAGAACATGTGAAGAACATATAAGAACATTCAAACATATTCAAGAGAATTTGAATAATTACTATCATGCTTTAATCCTAAATTCTCATCATAGGAACACAAAAAAACAATTAGGGAAAGGGATTATACCTTCATGCAAGATCCATGTGGTGGAGGATGAGACTCTTGAGGGAGGTCCTAAGGGTGGAGGAAGAGAAGAGTTAGGAGAGGAAGAGTGAGTCTCACTCAATACCTTGAGTCTCAGGAAGACCAAGATATGACAAGACTACTCTACTTCACTAGAACTCAAGAGAGAAGAAGAGATGGGGGGTTTTTTGTGTGCTTTGGAATGAAGGAGAGGGGGGGTTTATATAGTAGTGGTGGAGAGAATATGAAGGGAAGGCCATTTAATGAGGGTTGACAAAGAATCATGAACCTAGTCCTCATTTTAGCATTGGGGGAAATCTGGTGCATTAAATGGAAAGATTGGTGGGAGTGAGGAGCAAGCCAAATTCGGTTTTCCCGAACTGCTGTAACAGCTTGTAGAGCTAACTTCAAAAAATCATATCTAACTCAATTCTGATCGGAATTGTCTCATTTTTGTGGTCAAATTGAAGCCCTGGATGTCTAGTTTCTGGGAAAATTAACCTCATTCACAAATTCAAAATATTTTGAGAGATATGGATGAAATGGTGAGCAGAGGTCATTTGTTTGAAAATGGTTTCAGCACAATTAACATTAATAGGTCCCAAATTAGCTCTCAATTAACATTAAATGGCTTCAATCACTCCCATTTCAGACTTAATTGGTTCTAAATTTACTCTAATTAAAAGATAATTGCACAAATTACTCATTGAATAATTAATGTTTAACTATCTAATTAATTAGGTGTATGCAACCTTACCATAAAATGTAGTCCTAACCAATCAAATTATGACACATCATTGATCTCAAATTGATTACACTTATAAACAATTGAAATCAATTGTTCATAATCACATATAGTCGGACTCAATTTGTGATAGTGCATCTTAGCCATTAAAACTTGATTTGATGATAACTTTCAATCTGGTGGTCTGATTAGGGCTTATGACCAGTCGATTTGATCGTTACGACATCAAGATCATTTTGGTGAAATGAGATTAAGGATCTAATGGCCAGAATCAAGATGCATATTCCCAAGGCAAAATTACCCTTTTACCCTCCATGTGAGGTTAAATGCAGGTTGCAAAATGGGGTGTCAACAGAATGCCCGTCATTGGCAAAGCTTGAAAAGCGAATGTCAATGTATGAAAGAGACACCTAACTTTGCAATCAGTATTTAACCGTGGTGAATGTATGATGCATATAGATAAAAATGCAGATGATCATGTAATGGATCAAAATGTGAACCGAATCTCGAGGGAGATTGCCTACGTACCTCTTGGTGGGGGGATCAGGTCCAAACGTAGTTCATGCATGCAAATTTTTTTTTTTTTTTTTGAGTGAGTACAAGATATGCTTACTTGGAGGACGACGGATCCTGGCTCATGTTTTCAGAGGCCTAGGATTTTGGGGCTTTGGCTCATGTTTTTAGAGGACCAAAGGTTCCGGATCCTGGCTCATGTTTTCAAAGGCCTAGGATTTTGGGGCTTGTCTCATGTTTTCAGAGGACCAAGGTTTTTTTGGGCTTTGACTCATGTTTTCAGAAGACCAAAGGTTCTGGATCCTGGCTCATGTTTTCAGAGGCCTAGGATTTTGGGATCTTGGCTCATGTTTTCAGAGGACCAAGGGTTTTTTGGGCTTTGGCTCATGTTTTCGGAGGACCAAAGGTTCTGGATCCTGGCTCATGTTTTCAGAGGCCTAGGATTTTTGGATCTTGGCTCATGTTTTCAGAGGACCAAGGGTTTTTTGGGCTTTGGCTCATGTTTTCAGAGGACCAAAGGTTCCGGATCCTAGCTCATGTTTTCAGAGGCCTAGGATTTTGGGGCTTGGCTCATGTTTTCAGAGGACCAAAGGTTCTGAATCCTGGCTCATGTTTTCAGAGGCCTAGGATTTTTGGATCTTGGCTCATGTTTTCAGAGGACCAAGGGTTTTGGATCCTGGCTCATGTTTTCAGAGACCTAGGATTTTTGGATCTTGGCTCATGTTTTCAGAGGACTAAGGTTTTTTGGATCCTGGCTCATGTTTTCAGAGACCTAGGATTTTTGGATCTTGGCTCATGTTTTCAGAGGACCAAGGGTTTTTTGGGCTTTGGCTCATGTTTTCAGAGGACCAAAGGTTCTGAATCCTGGCTCATGTTTTCAGAGGCCTAGGATTTTTGGATCTTGGCTCATGTTTTCAGAGGACCAAAGGTTCTGGATCCTGGCTCATGTTTTCAGAGACCTAGGATTTTTGGATCTTGGCTCATGTTTTCAGAGGACTAAGGTTTTTTGGATCCTGGCTCATGTTTTCAGAGACCTAGGATTTTTGGATCTTGGCTCATGTTTTCAGAGGACCAAAGGTTCTGGATCCTGGCTCATGTTTTCAGAGGCCTAGGATTTTGGGGTCTTGGCTCATGTTTTCAGAGGACCAAGGGTTTTTTGGGCTTTGGCTCATGTTTTCAGAGGACCAAAGGTTCTGGATCCTGGCTCATGTTTTCAGAGACCTAGGATTTTTGGATCTTGGCTCATGTTTTCAGAGGACCAAGGGTTTTTATGGGCTTTGGCTCATGTTTTCAGAGGACCAAAGGTTCTGGATCCTGGCTCATGTTTTCAGAAGCCTAGGATTTTGGGGCTTTGGCTCATGTTTTCAGAGGACCAAAGGTTCCGGATCCTGGCTCATGTTTTCAGAGGCCTAGGATTTTGGGGCTTGGCTCATGTTTTCAGAGGACCAAGGGTTTTTTGGGCTTTGGCTCATGTTTTCAGAGGACCAAAGGTTTTGGATCTTGGCTCATGTTTTCAGAGGCCTAGGATTTTGGGGCTTTGGCTCATATTTTCAGAGGACCAAAGGTTCTAGATCCTGGCTCATGTTTTCAGAGGCCTAGGATTTTGGGGCTTTGGCTCATGTTTTCAGAGGACCAAAGGTTCTGGATCCTGGCTCATGTTTTCAGAGACCTAGGATTTTTGGATCTTGGCTCATGCCGATGTGTGTGGGCTTTTTACCCTAGCACCTGCAAAATAAATATTTTCAATTAATAACAGAGTTATTCATTGAAAAGAATTCAGCATACCTGGCAAATGCCCCTAGTTTGGGACATACTCCACGCTTCGAAGAATGCTGGGGGTGGATAGTTGACTTGATGTTGCATCACTGGAGAATGTGGAAGAGGATCATAGCTTTCTGTTCCTGAAGAAGAATTCAATGAAGATTTTTTTTTTTTTTTTTTTTTTTAATTTGGAAATCTTGAATTTTTTCAAGGAATTGAAAATTTTGATTGGTGATTTTTTTTTCTTTTTAAAGCAACCTAAGAAGTACGAGCCCAACGCCCTTAGTCCCAAGGCCCTTTTTGAATTTTTTTTTTTTTTTTTGAAAAATTTGGAAGTCTTGAATTTTTTCATGGAATTGAAAATTTTGATTGATTTTTTTTTTTTGAAAAATTTAGAAATCTTGAATTTTTTCAAGGAATTGAAAATTTTGAATTTTTTTTTTTTTTTGATAGAAACCTACGAAATACGAGCCTAATGCCCCTAGTCCCAAGGGCTTTTTTGAAAATTTTGTCTTTTTTTTTTTTTTTTTTTTTTTTTTTTTTTTTTTTGAAATATGAAGATTTGTTCATTATCAAAAAAGTGAAGAAGATGAAGATGAAGATGGAGTAAAGGTGATGAAGATTTATTCATGATGGATTTTTTTTTTTTGTTGAAAAACCTATCCTTTAAATGAGAATAACTTTGGCTGGAAGTTGATGCGGATTACTGGATAAGTCCTTGCTGAATTCCTGCAAAAAGATAATTTCAATTAGCAATGGATTTATTCATTGAAATGAATTGGAAGTACTTACCCAATGCCCCTAGTTTGGGGCATATTCCATGCTTAGATTGAAACTGAGTTCATTTGATGTTGCGACAATTGAGGAACATGAAAGAGGATCACAATTCGTCATCATTGGTTCCTACAAAATGACTTTCTTTCTCTTGCTTGTTAGAAACTAGTTATCATGAAAACATTTTTGGCCATTACCATTAGTGTAGACATGCTTGCAAAAAAAATGGATTGATACCTCAAATGAAAACATTCTTTCATGTGAGAAGGACATATTCGCATACAATATAAATAGGCCAATGCCCCAAGTTTAAGCATGCTTGATGCAAAACAAATGAGTTTAGCCTAACATGCACCCAAACAATTTTGTCACATTGTTTTGACTTTATTCTCCAAGTTTGATTGGGCGAATGGGACCGGGCCTTTGCAAGGCTGTTTACGTACCTCTTTCATAGAGGATCAGGTCAAGACGTAGTTCAAGAGAACTGGATTTTGAAAAAGAATGATTTTTTTTTTTTTGGAAACAAGATTTCTCTCTTTTTTTTTTTTTTTTTTTTTTTTTTTGGAAAAAAAAAATTTCCATTTTTTTTTGGAACAAGATGTGATCCTTTGAACAACCATTTTGGAAAATCATAGTGTTTAAGAATCAAACAAATCTCTTTGATTATGAACGATCAAGATCATTAAACTCATGTAATCAAAATTTGCTTCTTTCTTTTAAACATTGTCAGATTAAGTCTCCAAAGGCAATCAAGAGATGAAATGTGATAATATTTAGGAAACACATTGTTGGGTGAAAACAAGGAGAGTGCTCCAAGTTTGAAATTTCTTTTGAGCTATTTGAGGATTTGAGAATTTGAGAAATTTTGTCCTCAGACAAATCATCCTGTGGGGTTTGACAATTTTTAGGCTTTTTTTCTTTTTAATTCAAGAGAAAATATTATTAGAGTTTAAGATGCGCCTACAATTAGCAAGACTTCAAGGAGGTCTTTACTCATGGGTTGTAATGTAGGCCATGTTTGGGTTATGAAATGAATGATATAAAGAGGCTCAAAATTCCCTATGATGTTTCCCCAAGTATGCATTACTCAAAAATCAAATATTGGAGGAGTTTTCTCATTTCTTTGTTGCCATCTTCTCACTAGTCTTCAATGTTCACTTGTATCAACATTTGTTTTTAAACTCATTCATCTTGAATCATACTTCTAGACTTTCATCTTGTAAAATTCTTCTCTTTTTAGGTTGCATCTTCAAGTTTCCAACTTGGTGGGATTTTCCTTTTTTTTTTTTTTTTTTTTTTTTTTTTTTTTTGGCCTTAACTTTTGCCTAGACCACCCTTTTGGGTTTTCAGCCTAGCAGGCTTTTTTTTTAATGTCTCTCATCTCTTGATTGAATGAACTTTTTTGGGGATATTTTGCCTTCCTTTTTTTCTCAGCTTAAGTCATTTTGATGCACTCTCTAGATCTCCTTCTTGCCTTGATGTGCTTGCACATTTCTATGCTTGATGAATCTTTTCCTTTTTTGATGAACTCTCTTTTGGATGAACCTTGTATTCCTCTTGGAATGATGAATTTTAGATTCTTCAAACTTGATGCACATTTTGCTTTCTCTCACATTGATGGAATTTCATTTCTCTTTCCTTGATTGAGTGAAAGCTCATCTTTCTTTGACGATCTCTTATCTTTAGCTTAATAAATTCTCCACTTGTCTTTCATGTCTTCTAGGAGAGCTTTATCAATTAGCTTCAAAGCTACAAGATCAACTCCTCCTCAACATGAGATTTAAGCATGCATACTTTGAATTTGCCCACCCTAGGTTTAGATTTTAGTGGGTTCATGCGAAAAAGAGGCTAAGTGTTTAAAAGCTCAAATGGGCTAGCAATGGATAATGATCATTCTAGGTAATAGGAAATAATTTGGTTTAACCAAAGATGGCCTCCTATCCCTAGTAATGCTTGCTTGTAGGCACAGTGACTTGAGCTCTTTTAATAAATTCCTCTTAAAAGAAAAAGTATGAATGCTCTATTGGAGACACAAAAGTTTTTAGAAATTTGGAATGAATGCATGAGATTTTTTAATTTTCTGATAGATAGATTTTCTTTGATTTCCTTGTAAGACCATTTCTTCTTTTATTCAAAGTAATTTAGCAAAAATGTTTACACGAATCGAATGAAATTAATCATTTCTCAGTACAAGTTGATTGTTTAAGCCTTTAAACACCACAATTTAGACAAAGTTTTGTCCAAGGGATCCTCATGTACCATTTTGAAAAGAAGATTTTAAAGAATCTTGAAATCTTTGAAAGAAAAAAATGGGTCTTTTTTTGAAAAAAGTCACTAGGAAGTCCAATGCCCCTAGTTCAAAGAATTTTTTTTTTTAAATGACTTAAGGGCTCAATTCCCCTAGTCCAAAGACTTTTTCTTTTTTTTTTGAAAATTTTTCTCTTTTTTTGGGAAAGATTTGGGAATCTTGAATTTTTTTTTTTTTGAATTTAAAAAAAAAAAAAATACATGAACAAAGTACATCAAATGGTACATGGATTTTTAGAATTCAAAGAAATATAGAAATATGGAATAAACAAACAAACTTTAAGTTTAACCATGATGTTGCAAACCAAATGTTGAGTGAAGCAAAGTTGGGCCACTTGCTTCTTCTTGGTCCATTTGAGGCTTGGTGTGCTTGAACCTTGATTATGATGAAATGGTCTTTGCTTGAAATAGCTTGGGCTTGCACTTGGAAGGCTTGAACCTTGATTATGATCTTTTGGTATTTGCTTGAAATGGCTTGACCATACACTTGGAAGGCATGCATCTTGTAAGCTTTTGGCCTTTGATGTTGATCATGCGTATACACTTTCGATGGGCTCAAGTGTTGGGCTTAGACTTATTCAAGAAACAATTTTGGGCTTCCATTTCAAGTAAAGTTCAATCATAGGCTCTTGGGTTTGAGTTCATTTACAACATACAAGGTTCAAACAATCATGATGGGCTCAAGCGTTGGACTTGAGTCATCGTGGTTCAAACAATGGCCAAACAAATGCATAATGAAATGCAATTTACATGGACCAACCTAAAGGTAGGTTCTATGGGTCATTACAATATGGGTAGAAGGTAGGCAAAAGGTCCCCACAAGCTAGGACGTCGTACCTCCCAACTTGTGACGCCAGGAGCGCCGCGTTGGTCTGAACGGTACAGTTTGTCCCTATGAACCACCATGGCATAACCATGATGATCCTTGTCGCGGTGGGTGGTAGGTTCACCGCTGGGTATGTGAGTCTCAGGAAGACCACAATCCACGGCTATTACTACCGGGCTTCCGGGCTAGCACACAAATAAAATAATTTTCATTCAAGCAAATGATGCATGACATGCAATATAATGACATATTAGACATATTATATACAAAAAGCAATAAACAAACAATGACATGGTTGGCCACCATAACCTAATTGAAGTTTAGCCCTCGATATCCCCAGTGGAGTCGCCACTGTGAGAGACCGTGCCCCCGGCCACCTTTTTATAGGATGATGGGCCAAACCCACGTGAATGGGTGGAGTCGTGTTATTGCCTCTCAAAATGGAGGTTCGACTAGTTATATTTTCCCCCTTAGATTAGGGGTTTTACAATGGAGTCGCCACTTATTTAATTATTGGAAAAACAAGAAAACCATAATTGAAAAATTCATCATTTTATTAACTTGGAATTTAATTTACATTGATCATAGGAAAATTACATGGCTTTGGTCCTAGATACAATCTAAGATAAAGTACATGGCTTTATTTCCTAGTTACAATCTAAAAATTGAAAATTACAAGGATAAACATTGGTCTATCAACCCTTGATCTAAGTTCGGAGGCTATGTTACAAGGTGGGAAGGTGTTAGGCACCCACCTTGCCCGGTGAAACCGGTCTTCTAGACTATGGTAGCCAACATTCATATCACATCATCCAATATGTCAATCAATCAATTTGCATGTTGAATTTAATGTGTGTGCATGTGATAAACCCTAATTCAATTTATTTAGTATTGCATTTGGATTGAAAAATAAATTCTAGTGAATGTGTGTGGATGGTGATAACCTAGATTCAAAGATTTGAAAGGATTATTAAACAAACATGTTTTTCATATTTTTGATGTGGATTTAAGATCAAAACTAGTGTTTATGCATGAACATGTGATGAACAATCAAGAACATGTGAAGAACATATAAGAACATTCAAACATATTCAAGAGAATTTGAATAATTACTATCATGCTTTGATCCTAAATTCTCATCATGGGAACACAAAAAAACAATTAGGGAAAGGGATTAAACCTTCATGCAAGATCCATGTGGTGGAGGATGAGACTCTTGAGGGAGGTCTTAAGGGTGGAGGAGGAGAAGAGTTAGGAGAGGAAGAGTGAGTCTCACTCAATACCTTGAGTCTCAGGAAGACCAAGATATGACAAGACTACTCTACTTCACTAGAACTCAAGAGAGAAGAAGAGAGGGGGGTTTTTTGTGTGCTTTGGAATGAAGGAGAGGGGGGGTTTATATAGTAGTGGTGGAGAGAATATGAAGGGAAGGCCATTTAATGAGGGTTGACAAAGAATCATGAACCTAGTCCTCATTTTAGCATTGGGGGAAATCTGGTGCATTAAATGGAAAGATTGGTGGGAGTGAGGAGCAAGCCAAATTCGGTTTTCCCGCAACTGCTGTAACAGCTTGTAGAGCTAACTTCAAAAAATCATATCTAACTCAATTCTGATCGGAATTGTCTCATTTTTATGCTCAAATTGAAGCCCTGGATGTCTAGTTTCTGGGAAAATTAACCTCATTCACAAATTCAAAATATTTTGAGAGATATGGATGAAATAGTGAGCAGAGGTCATTTGTTTGAAAATGGTTTCAGCACAATTAACATTAATAGGTCCCAAATTAGCTCTCAATTAACATTAAATGGCTTCAATCACTCCCATTTCAGACTTAATTGGTTCTAAATTTACTCTAATTAAAAGATGATTGCACAAATTACTCATTGAATAATTAATGTTTAATTATCTAATTAATTAGGTGTATGCAACCTCACCATAAAATGTAGTCCTAACCAATCAAATTATGACACATCATTGATCTCAAATTGATTACACTTATAACCAATTGAAATCAATTGTTCATAATCACATATAGTCGGACTCAATTTGTGATAGTGCATCTCAGCCATTAAAACTTGATTTGATGATAACTTTCAATCTGGTGGTCTGATTAGGGCTTATGACCAGTCGATTTGATCGTTACGACATCAAGATCATTTTGGTGAAATGAGATTAAGGATCTAATGGCCAGAATCAAGATGCATATTCCCAAGGCAAAATTACCCTTTTACCCTCCATGTGAGGTTAAATGCAGGTTGCAAAATGGGGTGTCAACACAGCCAGACTTGTAAAATCTTACAATTGCAAATTTGTAGGTGCCATGGCAAGATGAAGTGCCTAGAAGAATGCTTTAGCCTAAGCAACTTTTGGGTTGCATCTTGGGATTTGTTTTGCCCACCCCTTGATAAGTTACCATTCCAATCAAGCAACACAACTAAAATACCATCCTTTACGAAGGGTTCATAATAGGGATTACAACAAGATGAGATGGAGTTAGGATTACAAATGACTCATTTCCGTCTTGTCCCAAAGAGCAGCCAAAACTCATGTAAAACGAGAGCATGGTAGGTGATCAAAGAAGGGCATACGGTTGAGGCATTTTGTGACTAGGGTAGATTGTTGTTTAGTAGTAATGTTACTATTTGTGCTCTAACATTCTAGAGTGTAAATAGATTGAAAATATTTAATTTATTGGTAAGTTACACACGTGACCATAGATCTTGAGTCTCTCAACCCTTAAATGAGCGGGCTCATGCTATAGTTTATTGGCTAAAGGATTGAAAATATGCTCTTCTCATGCTCATATGATCTAGGCAAGGTTGCGATCCTTGACCTTGTCTCTAAAGCTTGAATGCTTGATGTTGAGATTTATGAAGAGGAAATATGAAGTGAAATCACAAAAAAGTAGTTGAAGGAATTGACTATTACTTGATTAAAATAAAAGGTTCCTATTCAATTGAAACCTTTTATTGAAGGAGTTTTATGACTAAATTGGATTTTGGAGCTGACTAGCATGATTTTATCAAGTGGGTTAGTAAGTTCTCATTTGGTAGGGCATTGTGCCTCTAGAAACTGCACATAAATATTTTTTAAAGATCAGGATATTCCATTTACTCAACCAAGGTTTATGGCATTAATTTTAGGTAGTGTCATTGGTGTGATTTGACGTATATCCTAATCAGCTTTAATGCTAGTCTAAAGTTGACATCGTTAGTTCATGTTATTTTGTGTTTCATTAACTTGTTCCCAACTTAAAGAGTGGATTAAAGAATCACCAATAAAAAAATAGAGAGAGAGAGCCTTTTTTTTTTTGGAGAGAACGATGTACATAACTTTGAGTACTAGTTTCCTAGGGGGTGACAAATTAAACTCAAACCCATTTGTCCCTCTAAACCCACTCACTCTAATTGAACCAAAATCCACCCAATTATTAGTTGGGTTAAGTGGGCTTCAACCAATTAAACCCAGTGATTATTGAGTTTTAACTAAAAATCCATTGAAACCCATTTAACCCAAAAATAATATATCCAAATTCAACCTAGCCCTTCCCATGAAAAAAAAAAAAAAAAAAAAAAAAACCCAGCCCTCAGACATTTCAGTGTTTCACAAAGGGTTTCATTTTCCCTCATTTTCTCGGCCTCCAGTCACGTTTTAGTTGGAAACCCAACAGCTTCAGCAGCTTCAAAGTTTAAGAGATTCCTCAAATTTTTGTCATTTTTCTCAGATCTTTGTCTCCTCAGAAAGCCCACCTGGTAATTTTCAAATTTCAGCCTTTTTTCTTTCTTTCTATTCACCACTTTGCACTGTTTGGTCTTTGAGAAAGTAAGAGAAAAGAAAGGAAAAATGAAAATTTGAAACTTTAACAATAAAATGGAAGGTGAATTTTTATTATTATTTATTTTATTTTATTTTTTTCTAGGTTAGTTTCTATCTTCCTTACGTTTACACAGCAACCAAATGGAGCATTGAATAGAAATAATAGAGGATTTTTTCCGCCCAAGTTACTGAAAACTTTGGTTCATAAATATGTGATTTTTACATGAAAGTTTGAGCTTTTCTGTAATTTGTGATCAGTGGCCAATGTATTGGTATTGAACCAATTAGCAAATTCTCATCCAAGAGCATTGTAATCTTTCATCAAAGTATATACTTGCCATTAGAAAATAGTATAATCTTTCATCGTCGCATGGATTTTTATTGAGAGTTTTAAGTCATGAAACTCCACATATTAATGAAGCAAGTACAACCTTCTTGCTGGTACTTTTTTTCTTGAGACTCTCATTCTTAAAACTTTCTCCAACTCTTTAGGTTTGCCCATTTTTGCAAAGTTACTTATCTTTCTCAACATTGATTTCAATCAACCTTTTTATCTGGAAATTTATTGTATGAGATTGGTTGTCTATAATCTATATAGCACAAGTCCTAATACTTTTTTGTGCCTAGGGCCCTAAAGAAACATAGATTGTCAAAGATTTGGAAAGTTAAATTGGTCCTAGTCTGAAAGGAAGGAAATTTTCATAAAGGCACCACATGCAGGGGACACCCGTCATTCATTTTACACAATTTGTCTCTGACTTTATGCTAATCTCAATTGGGTCAAGGGTTTTCATTAAATATGATAAATAATATCACTGCCAATTAGAGGCCAAATCGTGTGGACTCATTTCATGTTGTTTTTATTTCAAAGATACTCAATTGTGTACTTTATATCAAAAGTCTTCTTGTGTTAAAGAGTTTGATAAGATATATAAACTGCTCTTTGCAAATTTAACTGATAGGTGGTTTGTCTTTAAAGTTTAATTGACATGTTGTTTGGTATTTTCTGTTTAACCTACAATTATTTATTTGTAAGATTAAGAACTTGTAAGTTGTAACACAGCACAAGCAACATTGTTTAACCTATAATTCTTTATGCCACATTATTTGAGTGGTCAGGTTTTAGAATGGTTCAAAATGCTGAGTTTTTTTTTTTTTTAAATAATTTATTTATTTATTTATTGTTGTTGGTTTTGTTTTCTTTTACATTTTAGATATGGATTCAATGAATGAAGAAAATGAAGAAAATGATGAGTATGGTGATACTGTTTCAAGTGCTCCAAAAAGAATGAGATGTAGGACTTCTTCTGTATGGTCGGATTTTGAAACAATGCTATCATTTGAGATAGTCAGAGCATACGGAGAAAAAAAGGACCTTATAACGTAAGATTCAGATCTTTTAGATTTTCTAGAATACTCAACCAATAGATTTCTTTAAATTTTAATCACTCTTTTATAATTTAAGTGTTTAGATTTTGCTATGTCAACATTTCACTAATAATATTCTTAAAATAATAAAATAATGTTGCAAATAAAACATTGTAAAGGGCGATCAAGCCCAAAGAGGGGAAGGGAAGCACTAGTAACAGTACCAAAATAATAAAAATTGCAATCAAGCCCAAACTCACTTTCAAGTTTTAACGAAGCCTAGGGATATAGATGGCCTTATTATAAGTTATAACAAAGCTTTGAGCTCAAATTCCAGCCCAACCAAAATAATATAATATTGCAATCAAGCCCAAACTCACTTTTCTAACCAAGCCCCAGGGATAAACCCTTTAGCTTATTTGCCAAATAAATAAACGTCAAACAAACAAATTTTTTTTTTTTGAATGGAGTGAGTTCAAACTCCATTCATTTACAGCTGAGAAGAGAGAGCAGATGAGGGTGACAGAGAGGCAAGCAATGGTGTCATCAACGTTCATCCCATGCTGCCTTAATTTCCTTCCAAAAACCTCTTGCAAACAAAACTAAAAACGGTACAAGAAGTGCGAAGAAAAATGCGCAGTAAAATAAGCTATTAGAAATAGCTCCACGCTTTGGCTTCAGAGCAATGACCGAAGCACTGTAGGTGGCTCCCATAAAAAATAGGGAAACCCGCACCAATACTTTAAATTTTCCTGATGCTTCGACCAGAGATCCAATCATGCAACTCGACGCAGAAAACGCTGCAGTGTTGCAGACTATATAAACGACATAGGAAAACCTATTAGCCAAAATGGCCTTTCCAGGTGTATGTGTTTCCGTAGCAAAAGTTTGGGTAGTAGTAGGAAAAGTATCGGTAGCAGCAGCAGCAAGAGGAGAAGGAGCAGCAGCAGCAAGAGGAGAAGGAGCAGCAGCTGGGGGTGGGTTTTCTTGCCAAACCCCACCAGGAGGGTTGACTCCTGCTTGGAAGGTCACGGAAGCAATCAAAGTAGCCAAAACTAAAAGAGTATTTATTTTATGCTCACTTACGCTGTCCCCTCGAGCTCGAGCATTTTTTGAATCAGCATCAGCATCAGACCTTAGAGAATTAACAGGTAGGATATGCTCGGATTGGTTGGGCTGGTCTTGTGCCATTTCGAAAAAAGTGCACTATTAATTGCTACAAAAGCTATGACAATTAACAACTACGTGAGGGTGGTCGATGTTGTATGCCCTTTTGGTTCTGGCGTGTAGGGAGATCGATGAGGCTATAAATAAAGATTTGCAAGGCTGCATGCTCCCTTTAAAGCTTTGAATAGATGGGAACTTTGTAATTAATAAGATGTCACTAGGCAACTGCCAAGAAAGCAGTGGATAGGACGCAGGATAGGACCTTTGAAAATTTCTACATGCATGGCAGCGAGGAAAAGTAATGGCAATATAGTAATTGGATTGAAAATTAGTCACGAGGATCACAGTTCTACTTCTACCAACCATAACATGGTAGCTAGGCTGATACCATGTATCTATCTTCTTTGAACATCAATGTAAATTTTCTTCTTTTATTTAATATATTACTGTTAATTATATCAGCTTTTTATATCTATCACTTAACAGTAGTATATATTATTTTGACACAATATATACAAAAAAGTTAGAGATTATTATTTTTATTTTCATTCTCACTCAAAACATTGGTTGTATATACGTTATGAACATTGATTATATCCTGTTTTGTTTTTTTGTTTTGGTTATTTTATACCATTTCAAGAAATTGGATAATGGTTACACAGTAGTGTAAATTAAAAAAAATTAAGATAAAAAAATTATAGACAATCAGGTGTAAAATTGGTAGACTCTTTATTCTTAATCCACTGAATATTAAGTAGGAACATTTATGCATGCAGTTTGTACATTCTAGAAGCTTTCCAAAAGGATTTACATTACAACTATAATGTTCCTATATGCCAATCAATACATGCTCAAAACTACCAAAACCATATGCATTGTGTAGAACTTTTTTTTTTTTTTAATTTTTTTTTATTGTTATTGAGGTTGTAGTTTTCCAAATGCAATGCAGGAGTCAGATTGAGATCTCTTGTTTCCATGAAGGAATTGGTGTTTGTGAACAACTTATGGTGAGTCAACTTTGAACAACTTTCTTTATTCTTTTTTCATTAGGTTTTTATTTTTATTTATTTTTATAATTTCTTCCACTCTTCAAAACAGTCATGCCTACTTTTCAAAAATTGAATAAAGTATTTATTTGGAGGACTTTCCATGTTCTTTATTTTGAAGATATACAATAACAAAATTTTATTATTTTGACTACTGTATAGGAAAACCATTGAGAATGATTTGAATGAATATTACTCGGTTGCTCTTCGGAATTTGGAGTTCGTTTAGGTACATTGCAGTTTTTGATAGATTATTTGCATAGTATTTATCAAAAGATATTGCTTTTAGTAATTTATTATGGTATTAGAGTGGGAAATCTTAAGTTAAATGTTAGAATTATTATGATTAAATAATTAAATTTACCACTTCTTAATAATTTAAACTCTTGAAAGAATTAGTATTTTATCATGGTATTATAACAAGAGATTTTAAGTTTAATTCATGTCTCCGTAACTTAAGTTCTTGGGAAAATCAATAAAGTGAAAAACAAAAAACTTTTTGCCTTTACCTAGATACACTTGAGGAGTCAATGAAAAACATCTAGGTTAACATTCATATCAGCTCGTGCAAAATTTTCGATTTATTTTAGCACAAAAACCTATTTTTTCAATTTTACATAACAATTAAAAAAAAAAAAAAAAAGCTTATTCGGGGTAATTACACTTTACCACCCTAAACTATACCCCAAATTATATTTTGCACCATAAACTTTCAGAACGCATGATTAGCACCCTAAAATATAACTCATGTTACACTTTGTACCTTGCTATCAGTTCTATCGTTATCTTGGATGGAAAATCAAAGTTTATGGAACAAAGTGTAATTGAAGGTATAGTTTAAGTTGGTGAGGTGCAATTTCTCCTTTGTTTTTAAAGAATTGACATGATTGGCAATTGAGTTTTTTCACATGATGAAGTTGTCCAAAAATAATGGCATAATTGATGTGCAGGGTGCAAAGTGTAACCAAGGTTATATTTTAGGGTGCAAATCATACATTCTGAAAGTTTTGTTTGCAAAGTGTAATTTCGGATTTAGTTTAGGGTTGTAAAGTGTAATTTTTTTTATCTATATCATATCATATTATATATAATAAAAGTTGGATTTAAACGCCGTGGTTATGTCACGTGATTTCACCAAATTGTAGAAATTTTATTAAGTTTTTAGATTTTTTAAAAAACTAAAAAGGAATAGTATACTATTAGAACTCTAACTCATTCTTATCATTAAATAGTTTATCTCTTTAAAAAAAATAAAGAAATAAAAATTTGCTTTTTGGCCACTGCTTAGAGAATTAGACACTCACTAAAATTGGTAAGCGTAAAAAAAAAAGAAACATAGGTTCTTTCTTTTTTATTTGTTTTCATCTGTGCCTGAGATTTTCATTCTATCTTATTCTTTTGTTATGTTTAGAATTGATTTTCTTTTGAGTATTTGGATTAATCTCTATATTTTGATAGTGTTTTTGTGGGTTTGGTTTTTGGGTTGAAATTTCTAATAATTATTTTATATTGTATATGGCAGATGAAGCATATTTATTTTTTGGAGAAAAATTGAAGCTGCAACCAAGGAGTGGTAAATTTTTGTTTGGTATATTATATATGAATTTTTTGAATTTGAAGTGTTTTGTTTGGTTTTGAAGTAGAATTTGGGGATTCTATAAAATGTGGAAGCTTTAAGTCTTGGGGTTTTTGGTATTTGCGTCTCAATAGGTTGATCTTAATTCTTTACCTTATATGTTTTTGCTTTATTGAGAATTTTTATTTGGGTTCACGTGATTTTTTGTTTTCTTAATTAAAGCTATGATTTTTGGTTGATTAATTATTTGTTTGGATTAATTTCAATTAATTATTTGTTTGGATTCAACGTAAAAGATAATGAAATTAGGTGTTATAATTTTGATAATGTTCCCTGTTTTGAAATTTTTATATTGTTATTACTACGACTAAGTAAGATTTGTTTATATCTTTGTAGTTTATATTAGTTTTGAGTGTGTGTATATATATAACTTTTGGGAATTGTGCTTTATTAATTTAAGAAATGTAAATTATTTTGTAAGTTTTAGTAACTATGCACATGCAGTGAGATGTTGACAATATAAGCATATATATATATATATATATATGGTATTAACATTTTATAAAAATCTCTCTTATAACCCAATAACATTCTATGTTAGACAACACTTCTCAATTTAAACTATAGAAAAATATAGAAGTTAAATATTTCTTCCCATTGTATTTTATTTAATTATGACAGATCTATATTTTTTTTAATGCTAACTAGCAAAATGTCTATAATATGCATATTATTGACCCAATTTTCTATTTCTAAATTTCTTAGATTTTATTATATAAATAACTTTTCCGTGCATCGTACGGGTTAGCGACTAGTTTATTCTAAATTTATTAAAATATCCATTTTTCTTTTTTTTTTTAGTTAAGTTGTAAAAAATCATTAATATTCCCCTATTGGATTTAAATTTTAATTATTTTGGAAGGATTATAAGGTTGGCTGGGTCTAGATTAGTCCACCATATTGTCTCATGTGAATAGTGGATTCCCTCTGTGAATCCCACGGATGAGACAATCTCCTTGTTTGGATTATTATTAACTTATTCTCCCACTTGACTGCTGATTGCTGACTGCTTAACTGTAAGAGCTCTCCCACTTGACTTCTGATTGCTGACTGCTTAATTGTAAGAGCTCATGAATAATTGGTTTGAAAATTATTCATGAGGAGGATATCCGAGTCAACCGCCCAACACCTTGTAATTTTTTAAAATTTATGATATAATGATGTTTCGTCGAAAACCAGCATTTTGGACTAATTCAAAGTCTCAGATTCAGTCATTGTGGTTTTGGATGGATTATTGGCGTCCACCAACTCAACCCAATTCTAAGAGAGAGTCCAAACAGGGGCGGCGCTATTTTATATTCAGGGGGTTCATGAACCCCCTGACTTCCAAAATATATATATATATATATATATATATATATATATTAGTTTAATACTTTAATTTATTTTTAAAAATATTTTTATACACCTTGACTTAAATTTTGCACACTCATATTACAAGAATTTCTAAATTTAAGAGTAACGAGTCAGTATTTGTGCATTGTAAATATCATTCTTTTTTATAAATTTATATCATGTGTGTGAGTGTGTCTAATATTGATAGCGTGTATTACTTTTTGTTATAATGCTATTTGTGTGAATTATGATGTGTGTGAATATTTGTGTGTATAATATAAATATAATATAATTTAATAATTAGGAAATAGAGATGATTTGTTACACGTGTGTGTATTGTTATCATGTTATAATAACTTTTTTATTTATTTATTTATATAAAGTTAGTAAAATTTAAGAAAAAAATTGTAAAGTTAGTGATTGTCCAAGCATTTGGCTGGTTAAGTAGACGCAAAGTGTATAAGTTTATATATGAATGAGTGTAGTTGTGTGCCTCAATAATTAATACAAAGCTAATGAGTTTAGTTTAGCCATTTAGTTTAAAATATTTTATAAAAACAATAACAAATAGATAATAACAACTGCATAAAAATAAAAATGTTAGATAGACTTAACAAAATAAAATAGTTATAGCCTCCAAGTCATAGCTACCCACATTAGGCATAGATACTCATAATGAACTATCATATAACAATTTAAAATTTGAAAACTTGTACAAGAAAATTGTAAAACTTCATGTATTAATTTTATTTTGTCGATAATTCGATATGTTCGAGTTCATTTTTATTAAAAATTTTTAATGACTCCCCTAAACAAAATTCTTGGAGCCTCCACTGAGTCCAAATCTTCTGTCCCACTTTTCCTGCTCCACTACTAAACCAGTGTATCCATTTTCCAAAACCATACACAGTTTCATTTGGAAAATATTTTTTACATAACATTCAAGAAGGAAAAAAACACAAAAATCTCACTACATCAAATAATCAAACCAAGATCAACCCAATTAATTCCAACATCACACAAGACAATCAAACATGATCAAACTCAACCAACCAATCATCAAACATCACACCTCAAACTGACCAAAATCAAAAAAATTTCAAAACAAAACTCAGACCCCCAACGGCGACAATCGTGTGACCCAACAACCACCGTCCACCACAACACCACCTATCACTACCCACTCATCCTCCTCAAACCCAAACGGTTCCAACCATCCAACATCACATCATTCACACAATCACACCTCAAACCCGAACAAACCTAAATCAATTTTTTTGAAGAAAAAAACTTATACCCACGATGGAAAGTCACATTGGACAGTGACCTTATAACCGCCGACCACCACGCATCGCGCCCAGAAACCGCCGTCCACCATCTTTCTAGATCGCGACCCAACCATCATCCTCTTAGATCCAGATCTAGCCTCATAGATTTAAATAGCGGTGTATGGCGTGAGTTTTGAGGGTAAGTCGGCTCTGAAACCGTTTCGGTGGCAGTGTTTGTTGGTCCTTTATTGAGTCTGTAACCTTATGGCTTGAGCTTGGGCTTGAGGGAGAGATGGAGATTTTTCTGGCATGAAGGCAAGAGAGAATGCACAGAGAGAGAGAGAGAGAGAGAGAGAAAGAAAGAAAGAGAGAGCTAAGAACAGGATAATCTAAAAAAATGAAACATATTAGTTTAACAGACAGACAACAAACGGCATTAGTGTTTAAGGACCAAATTGGTCATTTTAAAAAACCTTATAGATGTGTTTGGTATTACTCCAAACCTCAAAGTAGGTAATTGTATTTTACCCAAAAAAGAAGTGATAAGTATTGGGTTTTGACAATAGCATTTTTAATTTAATTTTTTATTTTTTAAATACTATATTGTGTTGATATGAAAAATTATAGTGCCAGAATCTTTTGTTATATATATATATATATATATATAGAGAGAGAGAGAGAGAGAGAGAGAGAGAGATTACCCAAAAAAGAAGAAGAAGAAGAAGAGATAAGTATTAGGTTTTGACAATAGCATTTTTAATTTAAATATTATATTATGTTGATATGAAAAATTGTGGTGCTACAGGCTTCAGTTCGAGAGAGAGAGAGAGAGAGAGAGAGAGAGAGAGAGAGAGAGAGAGAGAGAGATTAGTTTATTAAGCCTTTTGAGTATATAAAAAGCGGAATGCTCAAATATTAATGTTGTACAGTGCTTTGGTTTGTTCAACCCATACACACTATTCATCAAGCCTTTTTTTTTTTTTTTTTTTGGGGGCCTGTGTTGTTTGTGCTTTTTTGTCTTTTTCTTTAAATATTTATTATTTATATGTGCATATACAATTACACCTATTTAACAAATTCTTACAATATTTTCATAATTATTTGACTATTAATTGGTTATTTTTTTTTTCTACAGTACACCAGTTTTGCCTGTGCTCTTTTTGCCTTTTCTTTTAAACGTTTATATGTGCATATACAATTGCATTGACACAACACCTTCTTATAATATTTTCACAAATTATTGAGGTATCAATTTTTTAAATGTTAAAATAAAATAATAAAATAAGAAATTGAGAATTACTACCATCTAAAACTCAAAATGCGTGAAGAAAATTTTTGGGATGTTAAAATTTAGTGAGAGTATTTTAGACATTACAAAATAAATATTTTAAGAATCATAAACTTTCATTAGGGTTTAACTAAGAGAATAACAATATGACATATTTGCTATTTTTCAAAAGGGATAATTACAGTAAACCCACCTGAGGTTTGGCCCGTTTGCGCTTTACCTACCCGTGGTTCAAAACTTATCACTTTGCTCACCTGAGGTACCTTCCGTTAGGGATCTGTTGCCCACCTCTCCATTTACCGTTAGAAAAACACATTTTAAGAGAAAAACAAACATAACAAAGATAAAAAAGTTGTGACTTTTTATTGCTTAAGAACTTCTTTGAGAACAAAATGCAGGAATAGCATAGATCAAATGCCATTCTTGATTAAAAGTGATTTCATTGAGCATTTGTTTTTTTATTTTTGTTTTTTTTTTTATAGATCTCTCCAACTTTTATTCAAACCAAACCAAACCCAAAAATAAAAAAATTTCCAAATCCCAGAAAACAAATTACTAGAAATATATTTTCCTGTTGATCCTTGTGCTCCATTCTCCCTCTTCCTCTCAACTTGCCCTTCTTTCGCTTCGTTCCTACATTGCCAACCCTTCCCGTCGGTCTTTTGGCAGCACGATGAGCTTCTCTTCTCTGCTGCTACTTTCTCAAACCCATGGTCGAACGCTCTGCCTTTCTTCTCGACAACATCGTTATCGTTTACAGCCAGAACCATGTCCTCGGCTTTCGCTGCCACCACGTCCATCATCGACGCAACACTGCGTATACACACACAATATTTTGAAGCCGCGCACGAACTATTCTTAATTTTGTACACGTTTCCAGCAACAAATTTTGGACAATTACTCGCATACGATACAACTATTTTTCGAACTGGAAATGGAAAATAAAATCACCGAGGCTCCAATAGAATCACCGAGGCTCGCATTTCCAGTGAGGCTGTCATCTCCTTCGAACTGTGCGGAGCCAACAGAATAATAAGAGAGAAAATGCGAGCCTAGAGAAAAAATGCAGGTTGGAGAGGGAAAATGCGAAGATAGACAAAGAGGGTTTTGGCAGATCTTCGAAAGAAAATGAAAGAAAGTGAAAGAAAATAATACCTGGTGGGTTAAAGGAAGCACATCCCACGGAGACTGGTGGGTTAAAGAAGTTCTTAAGAAATAAAAACCCCTAACTTTTTGATCTTTGTTATGTTTGTTTTTCTTTAAAAATGTGTTTTTTTAACGGCAAACGGAGAGGTGGGTAACAGATCCCTAACGGAAGGTACCTCAGGTGAGCAAAGTGATAAGTTTTGAACCACGGGTAGGTAAAGCGCAAACGGGCCAAACCTCAGGTGGGTTTACTGCAATTAAACCTTTTCAAAATATTAAGGGAAAAATTGCTTGATTTTAAAGTTTAAAGAGTAATGATATGTCCACAACATTTTCACAACAAATTTTATATGGCAAGGTATTGTTGATAGATAAAAAATTGATATCAATAATGAGCTCAATTTAAAACCAATAATAACTTGTCATTTAGAATTTGTTTTAAACATGTTATGGATGTAACATTTCTCTCAAATAAAATAAAAATATATATTTATTCGGATCCTAAAAATGAAGGTATTGTGAAAATATTGTGATTGTTTAACGTATTCTTGGACTTCTTTTTTAGTATAGTCAAATTGGGTGAACCATATCACGGTTTCACACAATTTTCTTGTGTTCTCATTTTGTTTTGTTTTTTTTTTTTTTTTTTGTTTTTTTTAATACATAATTTTAAAACCATTAATAATTTTTCACCGAAGATTTGCTGCGAAGATTCATGGTAAGGATTTGATGCATTTCTGCAATCTGGGTGTACTCCTCTTTCATCAGTCATTTTTTCACATTATGTTCACCTCTTGCTAATTACTATATATCACTTCAGTTACCTGAATAATACAACCCAATAATTAAACCTTTATTTCTCATTCCAATAACCAAACCCACTACATTAAATAAATAAAAAAAAAAAAATCCCTAAAGCAATTAAGCAAATAAAACCCGAAGCCCCCTATTTTCACATTTTTATATTGAAATTTGAAAACAAAGCAAGGTTCTAGTACTTAGTTTTGTTTCTTCTAATTCATCCAGGAATTGCAAAGGGAGTTCCAAACTTCAAATCACTATACATACATACATACTGATTAAGACCCCCTAGAGTTCTTTGGATAACTCCACCATGGAGTTTCTAAAATCCTATACATCAATTTCAAAATGAGTGCATTGAATTTTGCTATGTCACCAATAATATTCTCTGATAAATAACTAATTTTATTCCGAACGAACTACCTAGCAAACATACAAAGTATTGTATCCAAAGAATTACAATAAAATCATATTGAATAAGCGAACTCAGTGAGACAGTGATAGTACCACTGTCACTTAAGAGTTTTAGAGGCTTAGAGCCAAGAAAAAAGACCATTCACAAGGTAATCTAAGAAAAGAAAAAACCCTATTTTTTTTATAAAATTCCACACCCTCAAAACTCAAAAGTACAGGAATTCCACTCCCGCCACAATAGCCACGTCATCAATAATTTAAATAGATAGTAGGTGCTGAATTGGTGATAGTCAACATTTGTTTAATTTTTTTTATTTTATTGTTTTGGATAATGCAGGGAACCTTACTAAAGAAGAGGACCTTTGGACTCGTCTCTAACCAATAAAATCTATGGCAAACTAAACCACCTGCTAGAACCAATTTCCACGTAATCCAAGGACATTTGCCCTTTATGGGCTAAGCAGTTTATGCTCATGCCAAGGGGCAAACGTTTTTTTAAATGTTGCTGACATCAAAAAACACATGGTAAAACTTAGACACATAACCTTAGGTGCAGTACATTAAGTTACCCAATTGAATTCTAATACTTGGGTGAATTGACCAATAAGATAAGAATAGTTTTATCCTTTTCCAAGAATAATTACAAGCAACATAAATTACAACCACATGGTTATTCCAAAGTTTACAACAACTAAAGCATTTTAGGCCATACATAGCGGTGAGCTTGGTATGACCTGGTCAGGGGAAGAATTTCACACCGAAACGAGCCCTCAGTTTTATGCACCCCTGCACTGAAACTGACCCAATAGCAATATGTATTTAAACAACAATTGTGAGAGCTGGGTGCGGTCGGTTTGGGCATGAGCTAAAAGTTTTTAGCCAAAGATAAAAAAAAAAAAACTAAATGAAGAATCTAATACAAAATACAAAACAAAAAGCATTGAATTTCCATAAAAGTTTGCAAGCAGCTTTCAATTTACAAAGATTAGATCAGAAACCCAAAACAAAAACGAAAAAAACAATAACAATAATATATGAGAGAGAAAAATCTCAACCATTCCCACAAGCACACCATATTGTTGAATTCATCACAGTGCAGTGTCAAAAGTAAAAAAAATTGGTGCCAATCAATCATAACCCTAAACTTCAAGCTCGTAATTCCTATCTTTTCCTACGCCCTACGGTTTCTCAGCAACCAAACAGATCATATATCACACAAATTTTCTCTACTTCTACAAGCAAAATCAGATTTTTCCAGAGAATCAAGTCCCTAAAAACAAAGCCTAACTTAAAAAAAAATTGAATTTTCCACACAATTAATTGCTACAACTCAAATTCAACACTATATAAAAAAATTTCAATTAGCGGTTTGAAATTGGACTGGTTGAAACGAAGAATCGGAATCTGATTCGCTGCGAAAAGAGAGCTGAGGCTTCGAAGCTATACGATTTGGTGAAGAAAGCTAAAGAGAGATTGAAATCTTAGGGTTTTATGGTGAGAGCCTAAAACTACGTCGTTTTGGTTTACCAAAGCTAATCTAGAAAGAGCAAACGCAGAGAGAGAGAGAGAGAGAGAGAGAGAGAGAGAGAGAGAGAGAGAGAGAGAGAGAGAGAGAGAGAGAGAGAGAGAGAGAGAGAGAGAGAGGAGAGAGAGAGAGAGAGGAGTTTTTGAGGATAAGAAGATGAGTGGGAACTGTGGGCCCGGTTAGCCGTCAAGCCCAGAGAGACAACCGAAGAGGCTCTGGGTCACCCTATTTGTAAGGCCCATGGTTTTTCAATTCTGTCAGCCGACAATACTGTGATGCACACACACACACTAGATAACAAAAGCCCATGGCAGTCTCTAGGGTAGGGATAACAATTTTTCCCCGCCCTGCTTGACCCACTGTTCATCGCTTCACCCGTGCGGATTTTCCCTACCCTGCAAAGGTAGTGGGATGGGGATGGGGCAAGATTTTAGACCCGCACCATGGGCGGGACGGGGATGTTTTTACACTTTTTGGACCCATCCCATCCCGCCCCTCCCTCAATTAATAATGGTTAAATTGTAATTTTATCGTACCCTAAAACCCTACTATTTAAACAAAAATATCATCAGCTTATTTTATTCTACCTAACGTGGCTCTACCTCTTTTTTCTCTCTAGTAAAGTTGGAAATAAGGTACTAATTTTAACTTTTTTTTGTCTTTATTAGAAACAAATTTATATACTATTGAATTGCTGATTTCATTCATGATTCATATGGTCTTTCTCAACTTACTTTTTGTCATGAACATAATATAATTTTTTGTTAATGAGGTACGAGTCTATAGCTCTAAATATGTGTCTGTGTCATTGTTTTTGTAATTTTGTGCGGGCATTTGGTTGCTTAACAACACTGTTTCTTTATGCTTGTTAAAATCCATATCTATTTTACAAGCTTGGTTTTTGTTTTTTAATTTTTGGAGAACAAGATGATGAGGGTTAGGGATATTGTCTTGTTAAACATTTAGATAATATTATTTAGTTTTTGCTACAAATTAGTTTGATTTGATAGGATAAATTTATTTATAATTTCAAGTATATTTTTATTATTGAAACATGTCATTTTATTTGAAAAAATGGTAATAGTTGTAGGGAAAATTAACAAGAAATAAAGTTTAACAGTGTAGGGCAGGGCTCCGCGGGTCTTCACGGGGCCTTAAGGGGCGGGGATGGGGTAAGAAATTTTCCCCGTCATGCGGGGCGGGGCGGGGGTGAAGATCTCATCCTTCGGCCCCGCCTCGCCCCATTGCCATCCCTACTCCAGGGGCGGGTCCAGGATTTCGTACTAGGGCCCCGAAGATAAGCAAAAAAAAAAAAGTCAAAAAACTTTAAATAAGCAAAGAACTAAAATCTGAGTAATATGCATGATGCATTAATTATAAATTTAATATTTATAAATTTATAGATTTACTAGTATTTGATTATAAATTTATCTAATTTAAAAATATTAGTTATAGTATTATGATTTAGCAATGTGGGCAAGTCTCCAATTTTATTTTGTTAAATTTGTGTGACATTTTTATTATATTATGTATTTGTTTTTGTCTCTTTATCTCTGTTACTTATCCACTGCGCCAAACACACATATTACAGATTCACAAATTACAAACATAATAAAGCATATGGAGTGGACAGGGAAAAATCATATCAAAATAAATAGTAGGTTTTAAAGTTGAAGGAGAGAAAAAATATGTGATGAAGGCTAGTGTCGAAGGAGTGTGTGAACTCTCTCTCTCTCTCTCTTTCTAACCATGGTGTGAGTAAATTGGGCTTTTAATTTTTTTGGGTTGGGATGTTATGGAGGGGGCTAAAGTTTTGGAAGAGAGGGCCCAATCCTAAAAAAATTAAAATATAATTAATAAAAAAAAATTGGGCCTTCTTCTCCAAAAAAAAAAAAGTCTCCACACTTGTCAAATATAATGGAACCGAGGCTTTCTTTTAAATGATACTTTCCAACAGATGCATGAATTAGAATGCACTCAAGAACAAACATTCACTATATGCATTGTGGTTCTCTGAAATGATCAAGCATTTCAAAAGTCACCAATAAAGGTCCTTGCTAGTATCAAGCTATTTGGAAATTTACATTATAGGGCCACAAAACCAAGAAAATAATATTCACTTTACAAGTACAGTTCTTCGGATTGATTTTGTACCTGTTGCAGTATCCAAATTAGCACTTCACACAACAAGCTAAAATGATAAAAGAATATTTATGAATGATATAAAAAAAAAAAAAATCACATATCTACTGTTTAGATTTCACTGGGTATTGTAATCAATAAAACCATGATTGTACACCATCTTATTAAAATAGCACAGCCCAACAGGAAATTCACCGGATTTAAATTGCACCTAAGATCTTAATGAACAATTAACTTAAGCTATTCAGGTTAAAAAATAATGGGCATAGAAATATCCTCTCAATGATTTGAAACGACTACGACTACAATGGCAATGCTCTATGCCTCTACCTGATGGCAAGCTTACTTTTTAGCATCAAAAGGGGCTAAAGCATTCTCATTGGCAATTTTAAATGGTATATATAGGGAAAATTAACATAAAGGCACAAAAAGAGCCCAACAGCCAGACTTGTAAAATCTTACAATTGCAAATTTTTTTGCAATTGTGTTACAGTGTCATCCTAAATATAGGATGACACTGTAGCACTTTAGTAAAAATTAGTATATATTTTAATTGATAAAGTGGAAGAAAGATGGGGGAGAAGAAAGAGAGAGCGTAATATTGGAATATATTATATCATTTTAGTGGGCAATATATATTGTTTTAATGAGTAGAATAGGAAAGTAAAAGTTGAGATGTTGGGTATATTGTAAAATGATATGGTATAATTGATAAAGTAGTTTTTTGGAAAGGTAAAATAGGATAGGATGACATTTTCCATTTTGAATGCTCTACTGTACACCAAAGTATCAACACATAGCTTTGAATCCTCTTAGGCTTTAGAGGACCATTTGTAGGTGCCATGGCAAGATGAAGTGCCTAGAAGAATGCTTTAGCCTAAGCAACTTTTGGGTTGCATCTTGGGATTTGTTTTGCCCACCCCTTGATAAGTTACCATTCCAATCAAGCAACACAACTAAAATACCATCCTTTACGAAGGGTTCATAATAGGGATTACAACAAGATGAGATGGAGCTAGGATTACAAATGACTCATTTCCGTCTTGTCCCAAAGAGCAGCCAAAACTCATGTAAAACGAGAGCATGGTAGGTGATCAAAGAGGGGCATAGGGTTGAGGCATTTTGTGACTAGGGTAGATTGTTGTTTAGTAGTAATGTTACTATTTGTGCTCTAACATTCTAGAGTGTAAATAGATTGAAAATATTTAATTTATTGGTAAGTTACACACGTGACCATAGATCTTGAGTCTCTCAACCCTTAAATGAGCGGGCTCATGCTATAGTTTATTGGCTAAAGGATTGAAAATATGCTCTTCTCATGCTCATATGATCTAGGCAAGGTTGCGATCCTTGACCTTGTCTCTAAAGCTTGAATGCTTGATGTTGAGATTTATGAAGAGGAAATATGAAGTGAAATCACAAAAAAGTTGTTGAAGGAATTGACTATTACTTGATTAAAATAAAAGGTTCCTATTCAATTGAAACCTTTTATTGAAGGAGTTTTATGACTAAATTGGATTTTGGAGCTGACTAGCATGATTTTATCAAGTGGGTTAGTAAGTTCTCATTTGGTAGGGCATTGTGCCTCTAGAAACTGCACATAAATATTTTTTAAAGATCAGGATATTCCATTTACTCAACCAAGGTTTATGGCATTAATTTTAGGCAGTGTCATTGGTGTGATTTGACGTATATCCTAATCAGCTTTAATGCTAGTCTAAAGTTGACATCGTTAGTTCATGTTATTTTGTGTTTCATTAACTTGTTCCCAACTTAAAGAGTGGATTAAAGAATCACCAATAAAAAAATAGAGAGAGAGAGCCTTTTTTTTTTTGGAGAGAACGATGTACATAACTTTGAGTACTAGTTTCCTAGGGGGTGACAAATTAAACTCAAACCCATTTGTCCCTCTAAACCCACTCACTCTAATTGAACCAAAATCCACCCAATTATTAGTTGGGTTAAGTGGGCTTCAACCAATTAAACCCAGTGATTATTGAGTTTTAACTAAAAATCCGTTGAAACCCATTTAACCCAAAAATAATATATCCAAATTCAACCTAGCCCTTCCCATGAAAAAAAAAAAAAAAAAAAAAAAAACCCAGCCCTCAGACATTTCAGTGTTTCATAAAGGGTTTCATTTTCCCTCATTTTCTCGGCCTCCAGTCACGTTTTAGTTGGAAACCCAACAGCTTCAGCAGCTTCAAAGTTTAAGAGATTCCTCAAATTTTCGTCATTTTTCTCAGATCTTTGTCTCCTCAGAAAGCCCACCTGGTAATTTTCAAATTTCAACCTTTTTTCTTTCTTTCTATTCACCACTTTGCACTGTTTGGTCTCTGAGAAAGTAAGAGAAAAGAAAGGAAAAATGAAAATTTGAAACTTTAACAATAAAATGGAAGGTGAATTTTTATTATTATTTATTTTATTTTATTTTTTTCTAGGTTAGTTTCTATCTTCCTTACGTTTACACAGCAACCAAATGGAGCATTGAATAGAAATAATAGAGGATTTTTTCCGCCCAAGTTACTGAAAACTTTGGTTCATAAATATGAGATTTTTACATGAAAGTTTGAGCTTTTCTGTAATTTGTGATCAGTGGCCAATGTATTGGTATTGAACCAATTAGCAAATTCTCATCCAAGAGCATTGTAATCTTTCATCAAAGTATATACTTGCCATTAGAAAATAGTATAATCTTTCATGGTGGCATGGATTTTTATTGAGAGTTTTAAGTCATGAAACTCCACATATTAATGAAGCAAGTACAACCTTCTTGCTGGTACTTTTTTTCTTGAGACTCTCATTCTTAAAACTTTCTCCAACTCTTTAGGTTTGCCCATTTTTGCAAAGTTACTTATCTTTCTCAACATTGATTTCAATCAACCTTTTTATCTGGAAATTTATTGTATGAGATTGGTTGTCTATAATCTATATAGCACAAGTCCTAATACTTTTTTGTGCCTAGGGCCCTAAAGAAACATAGATTGTCAAAGATTTGGAAAGTTAAATTATTCCTAGTCTGAAAGGAAGGAAATTTTCATAAAGGCACCACATGCAGGGGACACCCATCATTCATTTTACACAATTTGTCTCTGACTTTATGCTAATCTCAATTGGGTCAAGGGTTTTCATTAAATATGATAAATAATATCACTGCCAATTAGAGGCCAAATCGTGTGGACTCATTTCATGTTGTTTTTATTTCAAAGATACTCAATTGTGTACTTTATATCAAAAGTCTTCTTGTGTTAAAGAGTTTGATAAGATATATAAACTGCTCTTTGCAAATTTAACTGATAGGTGGTTTGTCTTTAAAGTTTAATTGACATGTTGTTTGGTATTTTCTGTTTAACCTACAATTATTTATTTGTAAGATTAAGAACTTGTAAGTTGTAACACAGCACAAGCAACATTGTTTAACCTATAATTCTTTATGCCACATTATTTGAGTGGTCAGGTTTTAGAATGGTTCAAAATGCTGAGTTTTTTTTTTTTTTTTTAAAATAATTTATTTATTTATTTATTGTTGTTGGTTTTGTTTTCTTTTACATTTTAGATATGGATTCAATGAATGAAGAAAATGAAGAAAATGATGAGTATGGTGATACTGTTTCAAGTGCTCCAAAAAGAATGAGATGTAGGACTTCTTCTGTATGGTCGGATTTTGAAACAATGCTATCATTTGAGATAGTCAGAGCATACGGAGAAAAAAAGGACCTTATAACGTAAGATTCAGATCTTTTAGATTTTCTAGAATACTCAACCAATAGATTTCTTTAAATTTTAATCACTCTTTTATAATTTAAGTGTTTAGATTTTGCTATGTCAACATTTCACTAATAATATTCTTAAAATAATAAAATAATGTTGCAAATAAAACATTGTAAAGGGCGGTCAAGCCCAAAGAGGGGAAGGGAAGCACTAGTAACGGTACCAAAATAATAAAAATTGCAATCAAGCCCAAACTCACTTTCAAGTTTTAACGAAGCCTAGGGATATAGATGGCCTTATTATAAGTTATAACAAAGCTTTGAGCTCAAATTCCAGCCCAACCAAAATAATATAATATTGCAATCAAGCCCAAACTCACTTTTCTAACCAAGCCCCAGGGATAAACCCTTTAGCTTATTTGCCAAATAAATAAACGTCAAACAAACAAATTTTTTTTTTTTGAATGGAGTGAGTTCAAACTCCATTCATTTACAGCTGAGAAGAGAGAGCAGATGAGGGTGACAGAGAGGCAAGCAATGGTGTCATCAACGTTCATCCCATGCTGCCTTAATTTCCTTCCAAAAACCTCTTGCAAACAAAACTAAAAACGGTACAAGAAGTGCGAAGAAAAATGCGCAGTAAAATAAGCTATTAGAAATAGCTCCACGCTTTGGCTTCAGAGCAATGACCGAAGCACTGTAGGTGGCTCCCATAAAAAATAGGGAAACCCGCACCAATACTTTAAATTTTCCTGATGCTTCGACCAGAGATCCAATCATGCAACTCGACGCAGAAAACGCTGCAGTGTTGCAGACTATATAAACGACATAGGAAAACCTATTAGCCAAAATGGCCTTTCCAGGTGTATGTGTTTCCGTAGCAAAAGTTTGGGTAGTAGTAGGAAAAGTATCGGTAGCAGCAGCAGCAAGAGGAGAAGGAGCAGCAGCAGCAAGAGGAGAAGGAGCAGCAGCTGGGGGTGGGTTTTCTTGCCAAACCCCACCAGGAGGGTTGACTCCTGCTTGGAAGGTCACGGAAGCAATCAAAGTAGCCAAAACTAAAAGAGTATTTATTTTATGCTCACTTACGCTGTCCCCTCGAGCTCGAGCATTTTTTGAATCAGCATCAGCATCAGACCTTAGAGAATTAACAGGTAGGATATGCTCGGATTGGTTGGGCTGGTCTTGTGCCATTTCGAAAAAAGTGCACTATTAATTGCTACAAAAGCTATGACAATTAACAACTACGTGAGGGTGGTCGATGTTGTATGCCCTTTTGGTTCTGGCGTGTAGGGAGATCGATGAGGCTATAAATAAAGATTTGCAAGGCTGCATGCTCCCTTTAAAGCTTTGAATAGATGGGAACTTTGTAATTAATAAGATGTCACTAGGCAACTGCCAAGAAAGCAGTGGATAGGACGCAGGATAGGACCTTTGAAAATTTCTACATGCATGGCAGCGAGGAAAAGTAATGGCAATATAGTAATTGGATTGAAAATTAGTCACGAGGATCACAGTTCTACTTCTACCAACCATAACATGGTAGCTAGGCTGATACCATGTATCTATCTTCTTTGAACATCAATGTAAATTTTCTTCTTTTATTTAATATATTACTGTTAATTATATCAGCTTTTTATATCTATCACTTAACAGTAGTATATATTATTTTGACACAATATATACAAAAAAGTTAGAGATTATTATTTTTATTTTCATTCTCACTCAAAACATTGGTTGTATATACGTTATGAACATTGATTATATCCTGTTTTGTTTTTTTGTTTTGGTTATTTTATACCATTTCAAGAAATTGGATAATGGTTACACAGTAGTGTAAATTAAAAAAAATTAAGATAAAAAAATTATAGACAATCAGGTGTAAAATTGGTAGACTCTTTATTCTTAATCCACTGAATATTAAGTAGGAACATTTATGCATGCAGTTTGTACATTCTAGAAGCTTTCCAAAAGGATTTACATTACAACTATAATGTTCCTATATGCCAATCAATACATGCTCAAAACTACCAAAACCATATGCATTGTGTAGAACTTTTTTTTTTTTTTAATTTTTTTTTATTGTTATTGAGGTTGTAGTTTTCCAAATGCAATGCAGGAGTCAGATTGAGATCTCTTGTTTCCATGAAGGAATTGGTGTTTGTGAACAACTTATGGTGAGTCAACTTTGAACAACTTTCTTTATTCTTTTTTCATTAGGTTTTTATTTTTATTTATTTTTATAATTTCTTCCACTCTTCAAAACAGTCATGCCTACTTTTCAAAAATTGAATAAAGTATTTATTTGGAGGACTTTCCATGTTCTTTATTTTGAAGATATACAATAACAAAATTTTATTATTTTGACTACTGTATAGGAAAACCATTGAGAATGATTTGAATGAATATTACTCGGTTGCTCTTCGGAATTTGGAGTTCGTTTAGGTACATTGCAGTTTTTGATAGATTATTTGCATAGTATTTATCAAAAGATATTGCTTTTAGTAATTTATTATGGTATTAGAGTGGGAAATCTTAAGTTAAATGTTAGAATTATTATGATTAAATAATTAAATTTACCACTTCTTAATAATTTAAACTCTTGAAAGAATTAGTATTTTATCATGGTATTATAACAAGAGATTTTAAGTTTAATTCATGTCTCCGTAACTTAAGTTCTTGGGAAAATCAATAAAGTGAAAAACAAAAAACTTTTTGCCTTTACCTAGATACACTTGAGGAGTCAATGAAAAACATCTAGGTTAACATTCATATCAGCTCGTGCAAAATTTTCGATTTATTTTAGCACAAAAACCTATTTTTTCAATTTTACATAACAATTAAAAAAAAAAAAAAAAAGCTTATTCGGGGTAATTACACTTTACCACCCTAAACTATACCCCAAATTATATTTTGCACCATAAACTTTCAGAACGCATGATTAGCACCCTAAAATATAACTCATGTTACACTTTGTACCTTGCTATCAGTTCTATCGTTATCTTGGATGGAAAATCAAAGTTTATGGAACAAAGTGTAATTGAAGGTATAGTTTAAGTTGGTGAGGTGCAATTTCTCCTTTGTTTTTAAAGAATTGACATGATTGGCAATTGAGTTTTTTCACATGATGATGTTGTCCAAAAATAATGGCATAACTGATGTGCAGGGTGCAAAGTGTAACCAAGGTTATATTTTAGGGTGCAAATCATACATTCTGAAAGTTTTGTTTGCAAAGTGTAATTTCGGATTTAGTTTAGGGTTGTAAAGTGTAATTTTTTTTTATCTATATCATATCATATTATATATAATAAAAGTTGGATTTAAACGCCGTGGTTATGTCACGTGGCTTCACCAAATTGTAGAAATTTTATTAAGTTTTTAGATTTTTAAAAAACTAAAAAGGAATAGTATACTATTAGAACTCTAATTCATTCTTATCATTAAATAGTTTATCTCTTTAAAAAAAATAAAGAAATAAAAATTTGCTTTTTGGCCACTGCTTAGAGAATTAGACACACACTAAAATTGGTAAGCGTAAAAAAAAAAGAAACATAGGTTCTTTCTTTTTTATTTGTTTTCATCTGTGCCTGAGATTTTCATTCTATCTTATTCTTTTGTTATGTTTAGAATTGATTTTCTTTTGAGTATTTGGATTAATCTCTATATTTTGATAGTGTTTTTGTGGGTTTGGTTTTTGGGTTGAAATTTCTAATAATTATTTTATATTGTATATGGCAGATGAAGCATCTTTATTTTTTGGAGAAAAATTGAAGTTGCAACCAAGGAGTGGTAAATTTTTATTTGGTATATTATATATGAATTTTTTGAATTTGAAGTTTTTTGTTTGGTTTTGAAGTAGAATTTGGGGATTCTATAAAATGTGGAAGCTTTAAGTCTTGGGGTTTTTGGTATTTGCGTCTCAGTAGGTTGATCTTAATTCTTTACCTTATATGTTTTTGCTTTATTGAGAATTTTTATTTGGGTTCACGTGATTTTTTGTTTTCTTAATTAAAGCTATGATTTTTGGTTGATTAATTATTTGTTTGGATTAATTTCAATTAATTATTTGTTTGGATTCAACGTAAAAGATAATGAAATTAGGTGTTATAATTTTGATAATGTTCCATGTTTTGAATTTTTTATATTGTTATTACTACGACTAAGTAAGATTTGTTTATATCTTTGTAGTTTATATTAGTTTTGAGTGTGTGTATATATATAACTTTTGGGAATTTTGCTTTATTAATTTAAGAAATGTAAATTATTTTGTAAGTTTCAGTAACTATGCACATGCAGTGAGATGTTGACAATATAAGCATATATATATATATATATATATATATATATATATATATATATATGGTATTAACATTTTATAAAAATCTCTCTTATAACCCAATAACATTCTATGTTAGACAACACTTCTCAATTTAAACTATAGAAAAATATAGAAGTTAAATATTTCTTCCCATTGTATTTTATTTAATTATGACAGATCTATATTTTTTTTAATGCTAACTAGCAAAATGTCTATAATATGCATATTATTGACCCAATTTTCTATTTCTAAATTTCTTAGATTTTATTATATAAATAACTTTTCCGTGTATTAGCGACTAGTTTATTCTAAATTTATTAAAATATCCATTTTTCTTGTTTTTTTTAGTTAAGTTGTAAAAAATCATTAATATTCCCCTATTGGATTTAAATTTTAATTATTTTGGAAGGATTATAAGGTTGGCTAGGTCTAGATTAGTCCACCATATTGTCTCATGTGAATAGTGGATTCCCTCTGTGAATCCCACGGATGAGACAATCTCCTTGTTTGGATTATTATTAACTTATTCTCCCACTTGACTGCTGATTGCTGACTGCTTAACTGTAAGAGCTCTCCCACTTGACTTCTGATTGCTGACTGCTTAATTGTAAGAGCTCATGAATAATTGGTTTGAAAATTATTCATGAGGAGGATATCCGAGTCAACCGCCCAACACCTTGTAATTTTTTAAAATTTAAGATATAATGATGTTTCGTCGAAAACCAGTATTTTGGACTAATTCAAAGTCTCAGATTCAGTCATTGTGGTTTTGGATGGATTATTGGCGTCCACCAACTCAACCCAATTCTAAGAGAGAGTCCAAACAGGGGCGGCGCTATTTTATATTCAGGGGGTTCATGAACCCCCTGACTTCCAAAATATATATATATATATATATATATATATATATATATATATATATTAGTTTAATACTTTAATTTATTTTTAAAAATATTTTTATACACCTTGACTTAAATTTTGCACACCCATATTACAAGAATTTCTAACTTTAAGAGTAACGAGTCAGTATTTGTGAATTGTAAATATCATTCTTTTTTATAAATTTATATCATGTGTGTGAGTGTGTCTAATATTGATAGCGTGTATTACTTTTTGTTATAATGCTATTTGTGTGAATTATGATGTGTGTGAATATTTGTGTGTATAATATAAATATAATATAATTTAATAATTAGGAAATAGAGATGATTTGTTACACGTGTGTGTATTGTTATCATGTTATAATAACTTTTTTTTTTTTTTTTATATAAAGTTAGTAAAATTTAAGAAAAAAAATTGTAAAGTTAGTGATTGTCCAAGCATTTGGCTGGTTAAGTAGACGCAAAGTGTATAAGTTTATATATGAATGAGTGTGGTTGTGTGCCTCAATAATTAATACCAGGGTTGGCTGAATGGTAGAGCAAGAGATGCAGTCGCCTAAGGCCCCAAGTAAAAAAAAAGCCCCCAAATTTTAACCAATAAGGTTATTTATAATCAATAAATAAAATAATATGTTTTTACTAGATGAAAAAAAAAAAGAAAAATAGAGAAAAATGCAACGTTCACAATATTTTTTATAACATTTTTACAACTAATGCTAAGTAACAGGTTGTTATAGCTTGTTATTGATGGCAAAAAAATCATTATAGTGATATTTACAAATAAAAAATAAAAAGCAACTTAAAACTTAGGATTTGTTTTAAAAAATTTTTTGTGAATGTTGCACTTCTAAAAAACAAAAATGAATAATAATAAGAGTTTAGTTAGCAAACTTTTAATAGTTTTCATCTAAGTCTACTACTAACATCACTATTAATTTACCAAATCAACAAGTATGAAAAATTTTGTCAAATTTTTTCTATCTATAAAATTTGTAAAAAAAAAGAAAAAAAATTCTACGTAGTTTATGTTAATTAGTAGTAATTTTGCATCTAAAACAAGATAATCAATTTTCGTCTTAGGCCCCTAAATGCATCAGGCTGCCCCTGATTAATACAAAGCTAATGAGTTTAGTTTAGCCATTTAGTTTAAAATATTTTATAAAAACAATAACAAATAGATAATAACAACTGCATAAAAATAAAAATGTTAGGTAGACTTAACAAAATAGAATAGTTATAGCCTCATAGTCATAGCTACCCACATTAGGCATAGATACTCATAATGAACTATCATATAACAATTTAAAATTTGAAAACTTGTAGAAGAAAATTGTAAAACTTCATGTATTAATTTTATTTTGTCGATAATTCAATATGTTCAAGTTCATTTTTATTAAAAATTTTTAATAACCCCCCTAAACAAAATTCTTGGAGCCTCCATTGAGTCCAAATCTTTTGTCCCATTTTTCCTGCTCCACTTTATGCTCCACTAATAAAAACATGCCACATGTTCACCTAACTAATTCAATACTACCATTATTGACTTATTAATACTACCATTATTAATTGTGACTACCAAGTTGGACAAAAGATTTGGACTCCAATTCTAATGACTACCACGTCGCCAGTTGGAGCTTTATTTTTGCATGAAATCGTTCTAACTGCGGTCAAACCATCCGGTTGTCAGAACCTTGCACGGGTTTGCCGGTTTCTTTCCCTAAAGAGGTTTTTTTTTCCTAAAAATGCAATGGTTGTCAAGACTCAAAAGCCAAAGTTACCTCTTTTTTGCCGGATCTATTTGTTCGGGGAGAGACCGACGAGATGGCTTGATATAGATTAGAGGCTTTTCTAGATCTGCTTGTTTGGAAGGATAATAAGTGAAGTAAGAGAGATTGAGGCTGGCCTAGGTTCTGATCATGAAGTGAGGCGGAGAGAGAGAGAGAGGTAAAGTGGGCTTTTTTTTTTTTTTTGGGAAGAGAGGCAGAACTTACTAGTGAGGTTATTTTATTCTAAAACTGAAAAAGCAAGGAAGGAACCATGTGGAATATTGGAATGTTCTTTTTTATTTGTCTTGAACGATTTTTAAATAAAAATTAGTTCATTAAACCTTTTTCAGATATTATTTATCTATATATAAAAGAGAGAACATTCTATCAGGCTGTGGCTTAAAACTAGTGTTTTACACTAGCCAATAGACTCTTGCCACATAGAAAATATTAAGTTCTCACTTAAACCCCTCTCCAAACAGGCTCCAAACAGAGAACGAAGAAAGAAAACCAAAGCCCTCAGACAAAAGCTCATGCCATTCACCTCTGCTTCCTTCACGCCGAACCTCCACCACCGCCACATAGATTGCCGGAGCAGAACGATTTCAAAGAAGAAAGAGTTCTTGCTGTGCCCTCTGCTTCCTCCTTTGGGGTTGTGCCGTCCTTTGCTTGCCCAAACCTCCACCACACCACACACTGAAGCTCATTGCCATAGAGGAATCGCCGTGAGCCACGATCCAAAGGTTTGTTTTTCATGATTTTCCCTTTTCCCCAATTTGGATTTCGAATTAGGTGTTCGGATTTTTTGTTTGCTTCATCAAAATGTTTCAAATTTTGAGCATTTCCTTTATGATGAGAACGGAGGGTGAGTGTATGTTCATATTGTGTATTGTTCTAATGAAAGATGTTGTGTTGGGTTTTGATATGATCTGGGGTTTGTATGGTTTTTGAATTGGGGATGTTTGATTGATTTGATTAAGTTAGATTGACTGTTAGATAAATTGGCTTTAGATGTACAATGTGATGGGATTGAGTTTGGAAATGATAATTGAATACTGAATTGGAACTTGCTGTGAAGAAGTTGACAATTGTGTTGAAAGTTTCAATATTTGTTTTACTTTTTCACAAATGGGTTTTTGTTGGGTTGCTATAGTTGTATTATGCTTATAAGATTGATATTGTGTTTTTTATGATTTCTTTTGTTGTGGTTTGGATTGGGTAAATTTTCGTTTATGAAGTTGATGTTGGGTTGTTGGAGTTTTTTTTTTTTTTTTTTTTGGTATGTATGTATATGCATATGTGTATGTGGGATTTACTTGGTGCAATATTATGCTTATAAATTTGATGTAGTGTTTTTCTGATTTCTTTTATTGTGGTTTGAATTGGGAAAATTTTGGTTTTTGAAGTTTATGTTGGGTTGTTGGAGTTTTTCTTGTACATATATGCATATATGTGTGGGTTTTACTTGGTGCAATTTTATGCTTATAACATTGATATAGTGCTTTTTTTTCCTTTTATTGCATGTGAAATTGGGTAAATTTTTCCTTTTGAAGTTACTGTTGGGTTTTTTTTTTTCCTTGTATACATATGCATATGTGTATGTGCAAGCATGGCGGAGTTTGAGAATTGTGGGATTATTTTGGGTGTTATTTTGATGGCTTATAAGTTAATATATATGTATCTATGATTGGTTTGTAGAGAGAGTTGGAACTTGGGGACGCCTTAGTTTTGTGTGGATAATCAGTCGTAGAAGATTGATGTGATTAGAAATAAGCTGGGATGGAGAAGTTTGAAGTGTTCTTTAGAGGAGTGAAGAAAGCCGAGGTTTTTGGTTATTTGACGTTCGATTAGGTTCATTCAGTTTTGATATGTTGGAAATGTTCAATTTTTTATGTTTAGCATGTGACATGATTGAATGCTGTTTTGGTGCCTTTCCTTAGTCTTTCCTTCTTTTGTTTTGCATATTTAAATTTGCCTCTTGGGCAATTGCCTAGTATTAGGTGAAATGGGCTCTACTTCGGTCACAAATTATTTTTCCGTGAGAAGCATGCAATAGTAGCTGAAATGTGTATGCTCATCAATCTAGGTGATGTGCTTGTTAAGATTGAAAAACTTGGTAGACACTTAGATGTTTGTACTCTTTGTGTCTTTAATTTTAGATTAACTTCTGTCCAGGACAAATGTTTCTAGAGCTACCCTGCATTGTCCGCAATTTCATGATATATTTACTAACATAATGGTGTTGTCAAATAATCCTTTCTTCTTCTTTTTTGGGTAGGAACTAGACCTCATAAAATTGAAATAGAGGACAAAAAGGAAAAGACCAGATTTGACAGTGATCAATACCAAACTACTTTTTGTCGTTCTCATAAATGGGTGAGTTACCAGCTTTTGTGATTATTTTCTTCATGTTATCTACAGTTAATTCTTTTTTTTCCCGCTCTAATGTCTCTGTTTGTTTCCTAGAAAGAAGGAAATGCATCCAAGGAGAGCATGCATTCAACTTGTATACCGTTGGACGTTACATGTATTCAACTGCACCTGGATACAAGCATGGATTCCCTTTAGGGTAGAAGTTAGGACCATTTTTTTAAGCTTTAAGCTTTCCATAGGTTATACCTGGATTTATACATGGATTTGTTTTTGTTGGGCTGTACTTGAAGAGATAATAGTACTGGGTAGTAAACTTTCAATTGTCAGTGAATGTGAATTGTACTTAGTTTCTAATAAATTGTTCTTCATACATATACAATCAGTTGCAAATGAAATGAATACATGCGGATATGTAGAATTGCAGATATCAAGTTTTCTGTAAAAATGAAACTTGACCCCTTGTAGCTTTTGAAACTCCTTTAGCAAACCTATCTAGATTGAAGTCCTTTGCATCATCATCCCAAATTTATGTATTTTTTAAGCTTTAATGTGTTTTATGGTCCTGGATAGCCTTTGCATTGGGTTGAAATCCTTGGTTTTTTATTTGTTAAATATGTATCACTAATTGTGCACTTACTAGACTTTGTATCACTAATTGTGCACTTACTGTAACCAAAATTTGTTAAAATAAGCAAAATAAAAGACATTTTAACAATTCTTTTTTAGAATCAAAATTACATGGATACTTGTTAATTTAGAAGTGATACTTCTGTAATACAAGCCAACTAATACTTTTGTACCATACAAACTAAAATTTGACATAATAACAACTCAATTTAGAATAAAAATTGAAATAAAACCTATCACAATTTAATTTAGAATAAAACCTGTCATGATTTAGAATACAACAAGGATTATAAGATTACAAAGATATCTAAAATAAAACCTGTCACAATTAATTTTTTTTTTTTAAAGAAAAGTTTCTAATTGAGAATACATTCACCTGAAATAAAACCTGTCACAATTTTTTTTATAAAAGTTTCTAATTGAGAATACATTCACCTGAAATAAAACTTGTCACAATTTTTTTTATAACAGTTTCTAATTGAGAATACATTCACCTAAAATAAAATTTGTCACAATTCAATTCATAAAAGATCATATGATTGACCATACATATTGAAATAAAATTTGTAACAATTCTTTTGGGAAATTTCTAATTGAGAATATATTCATCTAGAATAAAACCTGTCATAGTTCAATATACAAAAAAGAGGACCCTACGTTGGGAATACAAAAAAGAAGATGGTTCTATGTCTATCCACCACAATTTAAACATTATATAAGCAAAAAATATTTGCTTCCCAATCCATTCTCTTGGACAGAAAACTTGTTTGTACATCAACTTTCTTGGAATTGTTGTAATGGATCCTACATAAAAGAATGTACAACAACATACAAAAAATAAAATTAGAATGAACACAGTTAAAAAAAAATTCAATATAGTCTAATTAAATGCTAAGTGGTCATATTGTAAATGATGACTGGTTGGGATGTATATGCATAGTAGACGATGATGTAGAAGGATATGTCACAGTTGGCAAAGAGTCCTAAAGATGATTGACAAATAAAAAATGAATAAATAACAAAAATATCTATTACAGAACAATTTATACAAAGTAAAAAAATCAAATACATCATATACCTATACAAAACTTGTGGAGCACAATGTATTTGCTATGACTAATAGGTTCAACCTCGCCATCGAAGACTCCTAATTTTAAAAAGTAAAGGTTTATTTTTGAAAATATCAGCAAATGTATGTATTATCTTGAAGTTGAATATATTGTAATTAAATAACCTCAGTTTGACTTTGCTGTTGATACATTGACTCCCAATATGGTGTTAAGCTTGTATTTGCAACATCCCTACAAGAAGTAATTTTATAAACCAAAAATTTACATACTAAATTAATACTACAACTCAATAAGGTCATGTAATTACCTGAAATGTTTATGTGTTGGACAATTGGTTCTCACATGGCCCGTTTCTTTGCAAAAGCTACATTTTCTCTTCTTCATCAGTTGTTTTTCTTTTGGATGCTTTTTTCTCAGAGCTTTAGGCCTTCCCTTTGATGGAACATGTGGAGGGTCTCGCAAAGTAATTGGAAGATTTGATAATACTTGATTATGTAATGTAGTATTATCAGGACTTACTAAATCATCAACATCATGAACATCTTGCATGGTTAAACGCTCTTTATGAACTTTTCGTAAAGTTTATCCAAGATGCTTGTATTGCTTCTCTGATTGTGACCCTACCTCTGCAACTTCCAAAAATTGAAGCATCAAACTATTTCTCATCATGGTAGAAGAAACTTGAGGCTCCACTTGTACGACGTTACTAGATATGTCATATATGATGTGGTTTTGGGCATTAATTATCCATCTTTCTAAAATATAATATGATGGAAGAAAGTGCACAAGAGATTTCTTCACAAAAAGAGCTAGGATATGCCTACAAATAATACCAACAAACTCAAACATATGGCATGTACAAATAGCTTTCATCTCAACAATATCAAGAGACACTTCATAAAATGAACTTTCTCTCATCTTCTTCACTCCATCTTCATGATATTTGGATGCCTTGTATTTTTTACTACAAAATAACTCTCCTTGAAATTTCATAAACATCTTTCTTGTATAAACTTTTGCTGCCTCTGCTTCCAGCTTATAACATGTTTTCAAAATTGGCACTGAATTTTTTGTCTTTACATTTTGTTCTTTCTCTTTAAGGTAACGTGAATTCAAAGCTAGCATATATCGATATACAAAATCACTTATCGTTGTACTCGAACGAACATAATCTTTAAAAAATTTATTCATGCTTTCACTCCTTTGAGTTGTAGACATCCTGGCACAAAATGAGCTTCGTAAGTAAGTTGGAACCCATCTTTCATGCCACATATAAAGATTTCCCAACCAATCATTATCTCCCAATCCATATTTCTCCATAATCTTACTCCATTTTAACTCAAACTATTCAATAGTGATTGTGTCATTGATGCAGTGGTAAAATTCTTCCTAAAAATGTGGATATTTATTATATACATGGGATAACTGTTTTGGAACTTTCTGTAAAAGATGCCACATACACAATCTATGAGTTGCATTTGGCAATACATCTACAATTGGCTTAGCCATAACCTTGTCATTGTTTATTATAATTGTAGAAGGATTTCCAAGCATTGCATTAAGCCAAGTCTTCGACAACCATGTATAAGATTCTGCTATTTCATTGACAAGCAAAGCACATCCAAGTATCACAGATTGATGATGGTGGTTAACCCCTGTGAAAGGAACAAAAGGCATCTTATAACAATTTGTTTGGTATGTAGCATCAAAGGTAATGACATCTCTAAAATATTGGTATGCCATTCTCGATCTACCATCCGCCCAAAAGCAATTACCCATGCACCCATATCAATCAACTTCAATTGCATAAACAAAACATGGATTTTTACATTGTCTCTCAATAAAATATTTGTACATTCCTTAAGCATCTCCAACTTGAAGCAACTTTCTTCTTTTACTCCCCAAATAATTTTGAATATCAATTGGAATACATCCAACATTATAATCACCACTAGATTCTTTACTTAACATAAACATTATCTTGCTTGGGGCTATACCTGACTCACTGAGTGTATCTATAAGATTCTTTACGGCACTTGTTATCACTCTATGCCCACGAAGCAAACTTGTACTCTTACGGGTAAGAAGCTTATGATTATGACCCTCCACAAACTTACATACAATCCATGTATCATCAACTTTCTTTAAACTTATCATTGCTTTGCATCCCACTCTTGTTTCTGCACGTTCTGGACCTGTTCTTTCATTGTCTTCATTACATTGACGACGGAATCCTTCCTTCAAACAAACACATTCAATTCCAACCCTTATTTTATCTTTATTCTTTCGAGTATGATTTACTCATATACTAAAACCCTTTCGCCTTGCATATGCATTATAATATGCATGAGCAGCCTCTAAGTTTTCAAATACCATATCAAGATGTGGTTCTGAATGCCTATTGCATGCAAAAGGTTGATTTGAATCATCCAATGACAAGTCTACATTATTTTGATCTTTGTTTATTTCTGACTCATCATGTACTAAGTCATCCACCATATCGCAAAGTGAGATTGTTTCAGGTTCTTTGTTGTTCACACTCATATTTTCAATTCAAGTAATTTTATATTTCAATATGACCTATAAAAAATAAAAGAGAAGAAAAATTCATAAGCAACAATTAAGAATAAATTTAAAATTTGTGCTATTACAATACTAAACTTGCCCAATTTGGCAAACTTGTTCTATTACAAAATTAAAATTTAATTGGAGAATTTTACGCTAATATTACAATTATCATTAACAGTAGGAGAAAATTGACATTGGTACATATAGCTCCAAGTACATTGGTACATTGGTACATATAGCTCCACTCAATAAACTTTATTACATAAAACAGCTCCAAGTACATCCTTATTTGCACTTTGGTACATATAGAGAGCAAATTGACATTACAAGTAGGAGAAAATTGACATTACAAGTAGGAGTAAATTATATTTGAAACTAAAAATATTTTAATAGCTATCAAAAAAATGATACCAGCTGTGTCCCAAAGGCTGAAGTTGATAGCGGAGAATTCAATAACCATAGTAAGTAAACTTGTTGGAAAGGCACCTATAAGAAGCAAAATTGAAAGAAATACAAATCCAAGAAAAAAAAAAAAAAGGAAACACAAATTGAAAAATTGAAAGAAAATATATATAGGAAACAATTCAGCAATCCTATCATACAATAAGTAACATTTTTTTGAATCTTCTAAAACTGGGTTAGGTAACTACCAACCCAAAAAAAAAAAAAAAAAAAAAAAAAATCAGATTCAATTTAGTCAAGCAAAATTGTGCATAATCTATGTTAAATGAGAGTCCTCTCCTACACCTTATGCCATGGACTTGAGCATTCAGTTGTCATAGCAGAGTCATACACAACAAACAGGACTGCATAAAGATATAATGATTTGCATAAAAAAATAATCAAACAGGACAGCATAAAGATATTTGAGCAAACATACATATGGTATTCATAATTAGCATATAATAGAAACTATGGTCAAAATTTTCCCTGCAATATTTTCATTGGCAAATAATACTCTCCTAAGTATCAAATCAGCTATTACACTTCATTTTTATCAATGTTCTATATCTGCTGAACATTTTTTTTTTAGTGGACAGTTTGAAATATGAGTACATTTACAAGCTATGAATTTTGGTGCAAGCATTCATATAAAAGTTCTCATTAATAAAACACTATAATTTCCATTCATTAGTAAGTGAAGAAAAGATAGAAACAGCATGCCTTTGCCATGACAGATACAAAAGCATTTAAAAGAAGATTAGTTGTTACAATTGTGATGGCCTTTGAGTACCCCCAACCAAGCATATAAGCTTTATTCATATTATATTCTAAATTCACAATCCAACTGACTCTTCCTTATCAACATATGTCCTTTAAAGTTATCAATTTGGAGTTTCAATTCTGACCCCTCACCACACACACAAAGAGACCTTAAACCAGTTTAAGGAATTCATGGAAAGAATAAGATGTGTTAACATATTAGAAATTTGTTTTAACTTAACCAAAAAAATTAAAAATGAAAAGAAAATACAAGTGTAACAGAAGGCTAAAACCTAATTTCTTGCATTATCTCTTTCCTCTTCAAATGGGACATGCCAAGAAACTAATTAGATGACAAAGATTGTAACATGCGTCACTTCCATTCATACAATATTTTCCTCAACTAGTTCTCAAAATTTCCTTGAATGTATCCCAATTCTTCATGAATCCAACAAGCAATAATTAATAGACATAACATATATAATCGATACAATTTCTGAAGCAATAAGATGACCACTAGTTGAACTGATGCAACATTTCGACTAGAGTCTTGGGTAAGGTATCTGAATCGACACAATAAGTCTTGACAGGTCCAGGACCAATTGAAAACTGAAGAAATAAAAAAGCTAACTCTGGAGAGGATCTATACATCTCCAGCAGCAAATAAACCTTCAACTGAAGTTTTTACAATAACCAATCACAAAATAGAAAAACCAAAACAATTCGAAATCCAAATTGGGGAAAAAGGAAAATCATGAAAAACAAACCTTTGGATTGTGGCTCACGGTGGCTCCGGTATGTTTCCAAGCTCCATGCATAGCTTCGGTGACCTCTGTGGTGGTGAGCTTCGGTGTGTGATGTGGTGGAGGTTTGGGCAAGCAAAGGACGGTATAACCCCAGAGGAGGAAGCAGAGGGCACGACGAGAACTCTTTCTTCTTCAAAATTGTTCTGCTCCAGCGATCTGTGTGGCGGTGGTGGAGGTTCGGCGTGAAGGAATTAGAGGAAGTAGAGGTGAATGGCATGTGCTTTTGTCTGAGGGATGTGGTTTTCTTTCTTTGCTCTCTGTTTGGAGTTTGTTTGGAGAGGGGTTTAAGTGATAACTTAATATTGTCCACATGGTAGGAGTCTATTGGTTGGCATAAAACACTGGTTTTACGCAATAGCCTGATAGAACGTTTTCTCAATATAAAAAGAGCCAATAGGCTCAATGAACAGTATTTTGGTTTATTAAGTTTCCTTTATCCTTTATCCTTTTTTTTTTTTTTTTCATAACATTTCAAGGGAGAAGGCATATACACAGTACAAGTTACAAAATATCAGCACCAATTGGAGAAAACCAGCAAAAATGAATTGGCACACAGATTGCCAATTTAGCTACAGACCATGACTCTTTAACAACCACATAGGGTACACAAAACACATCACAATGAAAACCAGATTGAGACAAAAAACTAAGATCAGCTAGTCTAGTATTATCAAGCCAATCAGATGTTGTTTTCATCTTGAAAGTCTACATAAGGTTCATGTTGTTAGTGAGAAACAAAACATGATGAAAACCTTGGTCCTGTGTTGCCAGACCAGCTTCAACCACAGAGCTAGTCTAGTATTATCAAGCCAATCAGATGTTGTTTTCATCTTGAAAGTCTGCATAAGGTTCTTACTGTTAGTGAGAAACAAAACATGGTGAAAACCTTGGTCTTGTGCTGCCAGTCCAGCTTTGATCACAGCCTCTGATAGTGCCTCAATTGATGTTCTAGCATTGCTACTATTCACTCCAAAAAACACCCTATCTCCCTGAATTGTTAGAGCTTCATAAGCAGTGCCATATCTATATGGTCTCCTGCTTCTAGCTCCTATAAGTTTGATAATTAGTTGCCAGTCCCTTGCTGTAGATTGACCCTCTAACCTGGTGCATCTGCCTTCTCTGTTTGCTAAGGTGCTACATCTTGAAAGAGTGTCCCTGTACCTGCAAGATAAGGTTTGAGCTGTTAGTATAACTTCCACTGGATTCGAGTTCAGTCCTTGATGAACCATTCTGTTCCTGTATGTCTAGATTGTCCAAAGAATGACAAATACGTCCTACAAAAAGTTCATAGAATCTGAATCACTTTGAATATTTCTTGAAATGAGTTGTTTCAACCAATGTTGCACAAATATATTGGTGAATTCATATGTGTGTATAGCCAGAATAGACCCGTGCCAACAAGCTCTTGCAAAAGGGCAATGAAGAAAAAGGTGAGTATGACTCTTTTCCTCCTTACTGCACAGTGGACACAGTTTTGTAGATGTTATACCCCTAGCATGAAGATGGAGGAGAGTAGGGAGGCAATTATAAAGTAATTTCCAAATGAATGTACTAATTTTCAGAGGCACTTTTATTTTCCAAACAGTTCTCCACTAACCCATATTAGCTTGAAGATATCTAGAATGGATTGATGCATCTCTAGTTAAAAGCTCATAAGCTTTCTTCACTTGGTAATCCCCATTCTTAGAGAACCTCCAAAGAAGCTTATCTTGCACAAAATTTGTCTTAGAAATTGGAATTTGAAGAATTTTCAAGGCTTGAGGAAATGGGTACAAACTTCTAACCAAATCCACCTTCCAACTTCTAGTATTGTGGTCAATTAAATCCCCCACAGTACCTATAGGTAAATGATGTTGTGATGAATTCAAATTTGAATGAGGAAACCAATACCTATGAATGAGAGGAATATTGTACCCATCACCAACTCTCCACTTTCCTTCTCTTAAAACATGATTTTCCTGTTTGATGATATTTCTCCAAGCCCATGAGTGATGAGGCTTAGACCTATAATAGGGATTAGGGATTATGACAAATTTTCTAGTATTGTTTATTCAGCATAGCTTTATTCATGTACTTGAATTTCTTAATTCCTAACCCACCATTCTCCTTAGGTTGACTGATCCTATCCCAATTAAGTAAATGAAGCTTATTCTCACCATGTTCATGACCCCACTAAAAGGCACGAATAATAGAATCCATTTTATTACAAACATGATCTGGAACCTTAAAGCATGAAAAAGAATATAAAGGAAGGGATTGTAGAACAGAGGCTATTAATGTTGTTCTACTAGCTTGAGATAGGAGTTTCATTTTCCAACCTTGAAGTTTTGCTTTAGTTTATCAATGAGAAATTGAAAATCAACAATTTTGTTACCTCTCAACTTGAATTGAACACCAAGGTACTTGCTGGGTTGTTGAACCAGATTGATTTGAAGAGTACTTCTGGCAAGACATATTTGTTCCTCCTTAGGCATGTTTGGTGAGCAAAACACATCAGATTTGGCTAGATTGATAGATTGACCTGAAATGGAGCAATACCACTTCAAAATGAGTTGAAGATTTTGAACATAATTGTTATCCTTTTTAAAAAACAACAAAAAATCATCAGCAAACAGTAAATGGGAGAAGGAGAGACCATTCCTACCAACTTTGATTCCTTTGATTTTCTTAAGATCCTCAGCCTGGGTTAAAGAAATGGAAAGAATGTTTGCACATAAAAGGAAAAGATAAGGAGATAAAGGGTCTCCTTGTCTTAAACCTTGGGATGGCTTAAAAGACCTTGTCATACTTCCATTTATCAATAAAGTATACTCAACTGAAGATACACACTTCATAATCCATTTAATCCATTTGGAATCAAAGTTCATAACTGTAAGGACTGCCTTCAAGTTCCAATTGACTCTATCATAGGCCTTGGACATATCAATTTTCATAACTCCAACCTATCTTTCCTTCCCTTATTTTTCCTAACCACCTCAATAATTTCATGTGCCAAGAGGATGTTATCAGAAATATTCCTACCCTTGATGAATGGATTTTGGTAAGGAGTGATAATGCTATCCATAATAAGGTTCGGTCTATTAACAAGGACCTTTGAAATAATTTTGTAGAACACATTGCATAAACTGATTGGCCTAAAATGAGAAACCTCTTCTGGGTTAGGAATTTTTGGTATAAGAGTAATGAATGTTTGATTAAGGACTTTAAGGAGGGAGCTAGAGTGAAAAAAAGCTTAGACAGCATTACACACATCAGCCTTAACAATCCCCCAAAATTTTTGGAAGAAGAAAACAGGGATGCCATCAGGTCCAGGAGCTTTGTAAGGACCTATCTGGAAAATTGCCTTTTCTATCTCTTGATTGGATATGCCTATGTTTAGGAGCTAAAGTTGTTGTTCTGTGAGAGTAGGGATAGGAAGCCCTTGGAGCTCCTGAATGATATTTTCCACTGTTAAAGTGTTGTTACCCCTAAAGTTTCTTTTAAAAGAGTCAAGAAAGATATTTCCAATCTCCTCAGAATTGTCAGTTAAGTTCCCCTCCTCGTCCTTGAATTGAATTATTCTATTCTTTGATCTTCTTTGCCTAAGCACTGTCTAAAAATACCTTGTGTTCCTATCCACATGTAGGATCCAGTTTGTTCTAGCTTTTTGAGCCCACATCAACTCCTCTCTATCTAGAAGTTCCTCAAGTTCCTCTCAACAGGCTCTCTCTCTCCTAACTTCATCATTAGTCACAATTGAAACCTGAAGATGTTGTAATTGATTTTGTTTCATCTTTATTTCAACCTCCACCTTTCCAAAAACATTCATATTCCATTCCAAAGCCTTTTTCTTAGCATTGATGAGTTTGTTTCTCAATTGATTAGCTCTAGACCCTGTGGAATGTAGCTCCCAAGCATGGTGCACCATCTCCTTACAACCAGCATGAGTTAACCACATAAGCTCAAATCTAAAGGGTCTTCTTCCAAAAGGTGTTTGAAACTCAGGGTCCAAAATGATTGGACCATGATCATATTTAATAATTGGAAGGTTTCTTAGTGAGTAAAGTGGATATTTATTAACCCACTCCACACTACCAAATGCTCTATCCAATCTTTCCTTGACAAAATCTTCATCCTCCTCTTATTCATCCAATGACGGAACTATAGTTGGATTTGGGGGGCCAATGCCCCCCCCCCCCCCCCAAATTTTTTTTTCAATGTATTATATATATATATATATATATGTATGTATGTATGTATGTGTTAATTTTCGCAATTTGTTTCAATAAATTTGCATTTTGACCTCTTAACAATATTATTGATCTTTTTAAAGGCCGTAAAAAATTTTATTGATCTAAAATCTAAAATAAATTTAACAAGCTCAACAACAAAATTTAACAATAACAAACTTAAGCCCAAACAACACCCCAAAACAAAAACCCACACAAAACACAAACAAAAAATAAAATAAAATAAAAAATCCCTAAGCCAATTCTAACTAGTCTAAGTGAACACCCACACATATTTGACAACACACAAGACACCCAAAAAAAGGTTATAAAATTTTTTTTTTTAAAAAAAGGCTTAACTTTCTAAATTGAGAAGTGCTACATTCACAACATTTTCACAACAAGTCACATGTGGTAAGTTGTTATTGGTTCTAATTTAAATCCACAACTTAAATTACTTTTTTTCCACTCATAACAACCAATAATAAACTACTACTTACGATTTGTTGTGAAAATGTAGTAAAAATATTGTGAACATAGCATTTCTCTTCTAAATGAATGCTTATTTGGAGTTTCCAAAAAAAAAAAATTATACTTTTGCTCCTCCTAACTCTAAGTCCTAGCTCTGTCTTTATATTCATCCATGTAAATCTCTGCCCCAAGGCACTTAAATCACAGAACTGCAAATCCCTAAGAACCTATTGAAAATCATTTGCTCCAATAATATTCCCATTCTTAAAGGATAATTTCTCATCTTTTGAAAGGATTTGGTTGAAATCTCCAATACAAAGCCAACTAAGATGTGCATGCCGCTTTAAATGTCTTAATTGTCTTAATTGTTGCCACACTTCTCCTCTCTTAGCATGATCACAATGTCCATATACAAAAGTGATTGAAAGAGGGAACCCCCTATTATCCAGCAAATTAATATGTATAAGATTTTGTGAATCATAGACAATCTGGAGACCTTGTCTAGGCAACCAAGCAAGGATAAGACCACCACTAAAACCCACCCTAGGGACCTCCCACCCCTCGGAGAATCCACATTTTTGCCACACTTCCTAACCTTTACCACAAGTTTTGAACAGCTGCTACAATTTTTTTTTCCCTTCAGTTAGTCATCATTTTGTTCTTTTTTTCCCCCTTGTTTTCTTTTAAATATTTATATGAGCTGACAGTTATATTGACATAAGCAAATTTCACAATATTTTCACAATATGTCAATTTCTTATAAGTCGAAATAAAATAATAAAATATATAAAATATGAGGCTGTGACAAACCACAACTAAATATAATTGTTTTTTGATAAAAAGCACGAATGTGCATAGTTACAATAGTTAGAGTGCCAATTTGGTTTGTTTAATTGGCACTGTAGCTATAATAGCTACAGTGTTTTTTTTTCCGCAATTAGTCATTGTTTTGTGCTTTTTTTTCTTTTTTCTTTTAAATATTTATATGAGTTGACAGTTATATTGACACAATAAATTTTACAATATTTTCACAATTATTGAGGTGTCAATTTTTTATAGTCCGAAATAAAAATATGAGACTATGACCAACCCAACTGAAAATAAATGTTTTGTAAAAATATTGTAACACTTGTTGTGTGAATGTGTAAAAGCTATAGTACTTTCTAGTTTGTTTAATATGTACTGTTCATCACTTCATTAGTGTTTTTTTTTTTTTTTTTAGTCATTGGTTTGTGCTCTTTTTTTAAAAAATGTGTATATTTATATGTGCTGCCATATATATTGTCATACTAACACAATAAATTTCACTATATTTTTACAATTATTTGGGTGTCAATTTTTTATAGGTCAAAATAAAATAATAAAATATGAGACTGTGACCAATCACAATTGAAAATAAATGTTTTGCGAAAATGTTGTAACATTTGTTGTGTGAATGTGTAAAAACTACAGTACTTTTTGGTTTGTTTAATATGTATTGTTCATCACTTCATTGGTCTTTTTTTTTCTTTTTTCTTTTTTCAGTCATCTGTTTGTGCTCTTTAATATATATATATATATATATATATATATATATATATATATATATATATATATATATGTATATGAGCTAGCATATATTTTGTTATACTAACACAACAAATTTCACAATATTTTCACAATTATTAATGTGTCAATTTCTTATAGTTCGAAATAAAATAATAAAATATGAGACTGTAACCAACAACAACTAAAAATAAATATTTTGTGAAAATGTTGTAACAGTTATTGTTATCACAATATTTTCACAATTGTTGAGAATCTTATTTTCTTATAGATCAAATAAAAAAAAATGCTAAATTCATAATATTTTCACATTAATTTTGTTGTCCATATATAAAAAGTGCCAATGCGCAAACAGTGCCACTTTGGTTTGTTCAAGTGGCACTGTAGCTATAGTGGCTACAACGTTTTATTTTATTTTATTTTATTTTTTATTTTTTTAAGTTGTCCATTTGTACCTTTTTTTTTTCTTTTAAATATTTACATGAACTAACATATATATTGTTTTATTGACACGAAAAATTTCATAATATTTTCACAATTATTGAGGTATCAATTTTTTATAGGTCTAAATGAAATAATAAAATATGAAATGGTGACCAAACCACAACTGAAAATAAATGTTTTGTGAGAATGTTGTGACACTTGTTGGGTGTATGTGTAAAAGCGACAGTACTTTTGGTTTGTTCAATATGTATTGTTCATCGCTTTTTATTTTTATTTTTAGTCATTTGTTTGTGCTCTTTTTTTTTAATATATATATATATATATATATTGTTATACTAACATAACAAATTTCATAATATTTTCATAATTATTGAGGTGTCAATTTCTTATTGATCGAAATAAAATAATAAAATATAAAATTGCAACCAACCACAAATAAAAATAAATGTTTTGTGAAAATGTCGTAATACTTGTTGTTATTACAATATTTTCACAATTTTTGAGATCTCAATTTCTTATAGATCAAATAAAAAAATGCTAAGTCCACAATATTTTCACATTAATTTCACAACAAATCATAGGTAAGCTACTATTGATAGATAAAAAAGTGATATCAATAGTGAGTTTATTTCAAAATCAGTAACAACTTGCCAACTAGAATTTGTTATGAAAATATTATAGAGATAGCATTTCTATAAAATAAATAATAATATATCTGACTGAAACTTATAACAGTTGAAAATAAAGGTATTGTGACAATTTGTTGTGTTCATAGAATTCTTTTTTGGTTTAGTCAAATTTGGTGAGCAAACATTAACTGCTTCATGCACAATTTTCTTTTGTTGATTTTTTGTTTTTTGTTTTTTTAGTGCATGGTTTAAAGTAGTTGTTCTAATTAAAACCAACAACAATTTACTGTTGGCGTGAGCTGTCAGTGATTGGAGAAATTTTAGGCAAAATTGTTTAGAATCCTTTCTTTTAAGGGTCAACCATTATAGTAGTCGTAATTCATGTATAGCCTAGTTTAGCTTCTAGTTCCTTCTCTCTGTACTGCTATATAACTATACTTTTCTTTGTAAAGAAAGATATGAAATATATGAACAATCTTTTTGACATGGTATTAGAGCAGAATCCTAGGACTTGCTCTACATCCAAACATAACCTAAACACTGATCTGCAGCCATGGTGAACCCAATTGATGTGGTACAAACTGGCAGCAACTCCATAAATTCTGTCCTAGAAGATTTGACGGCAAGAATGACTGAAGTTTTGACCAAAAATCAAACCCAAACTCACCTACCGACCTTGTAAGGTTGAATTTTATCAACCATCTTGTTGGCTTTATTCTGTGCCAAATTTGCTTGTATTTTAGCAATTAGTAATCATGTATTTAGATGTGAATCATGTAAGGGTAGTGTGTGAGAGAGTGTGAAGAAATGCTCAAGATTGTGCAAAGTAGTAGGGATTCGCGACTGGATCTCGCGGATGGCTCACGGTTTGCAAGCCGCCAGAAAGTTGGACACGTGCCAAGCATGCCAGAAGCTGAAGAGTCCTAGGCTGGCCAGGCCGTTAGCTCGCCACTTGAACTCGCCACTCAACTCAGTCGCAAGGTCAAGTCGCTAGAACACTCTGTTTGGGAAAAAATGACTTTTCACATTCCTTCTCACCCTCCTATATATATATATATATATACACCCTTATACCCACGATATTTAGAGAGCTTCTAGAGAGAAATTTGAGAGAGAAACCCTAGAAAAAAACAAGATTGATTCATCCACAATCTTCACATAGAGACTCTTTAAATTCCTCTACTCTCTTCCTCTCTATTGTTAAATCCTTGAGAGGTATATTACCAAAACCTTTTCTCACCATACTCATATCTGTGAGGAGGCCATTTGGTGTTTGGGAAGCAGTTAAGAAGGGACCAATTTCATATTGGTAGATGCTATGGTCAATTAGCGGAATTTGGCAAGCTAAAGAAGAAATAGGTTTGGCGTAACCTTGTTGGAGTAGGAACTTGGAGGGCTTAGGTACATTGGGTAGATTAGGCTTGGAGGGTCTTTTGCTGTTCATGTGTCCCAACTACATTTTTTAGTGGATTGTTTACCGCTTGGAGGGCGGCAGAGAGGTTTTACGCCGAGGGCTTCGATTTCCTCTTCGATAACACATCGAGTGTTGTCCTTGTGTTTGCATCTCTCTTCCCTTAATCTTTTCCATTTAATTTCTACTGTGGATGTGATTTTATTTGGTTTAGATTGTTTATCAATTCTGTATTAAGTTTATGTTCATTTTCCGCACATTAATTGTTTGATATTAAACTTAAATTTGTAATTTGTAAATTGGGGGTCTAAACGTTCAAAGTGTTTTATACACTTATTGAACTTTTAATTGGTATCAGAGCGAGTACACTCTTATTGATTTCATTACCATAGTGTGATCCTTGACCCCATATTAAGATGGACCGGTCTTAGTCTTTAAATGCTCCACCATATTTTGATGGTAGTAACTATGCCTTTTGGAAGGTAAGGATGAGAGCAGTTCTATGTTCTATAGATGAAGCTATTTGGGATGCTGTTGAAATAGGTTGGACAAAGCCAGAGGCAGCCAAATCCACTTGGGATAAGGCAGCCCTCGCGACGTCAAATGCTAACAGTAAAGCACTTAACGCAATTTTTTGTGATGTGTCCCTAGATGAATTCCATCGGATTTCTCATATCACCGTTGTCTAGGAAGCATGGCAAATTTTGGAAACCACTTATAAGGGTACAAAAAAAGTCAAGGACATAAAGCTACAGATGCTGACTACCCGGTTTGAGGAGCTCAGGATGAGCAAGGATGAGTCCTTTGACTCTTTCTATAGTAAGCTAAATGAAGTGGTCATCGGCAAGTTTAACTTGGGAAAGAAAACGGAGGACTCGAAAGTTGTAAGAAAAATTCTTCGTTCATTGCCGGTGAGCTTCTATGCAAAGGTGATTGCAATTGAGGAGAGCAAAGACCTTGATGAAATCAAAGTCCAAGAGCTGATCAATTCTCTCCAAATGTATGAACTTTTATTACCAAATCAAAGAAAGAGAAAATCACTAGCTCTTAAGACAATAAATGAAAGGGTAGAAGGTCATGGTTCATCGGATGAGGATGCAGTAGAAAAGGATGTTGCCTACCTTGCAAAGAATTTCTGCAAATTTCTAAAGTTCAAAAACAGTGAGAAATTTGGTGATAAAGGGAAATTTATGAGTTCCGAAAAGGAGAAGAAAGAATTTAAAAAGAGAGAAAGGAAGGAGTCCCAATCTTCACAAGGAGTCATTTGTTTTGAGTGTAATGGACAGGGCTATTTCAAAAAGGAATGTCCTAATTGTCTGAGATCGAAGGGCAAGGTGTATGCCACCAGTCTCAGTGACTCAGATTCCTCCACCTCTGATTCAGAGGATAGCTGTGATGAAGAAGGGAATTTCTCAGCATTCATGACTGTTGCTCATGTTGAGTCTTCGGAGGACCTGAATTTGCTTATGGAAGAACTTGGGGAGCATAGTGATGAGGAATTCATGGGAATTATAGAAGAATCAGATGCTGAAGAAGATGAAGATACAACTGGTCTTAAAGAGAACTACAATTCTCTACTTGAGAAGTCAAGAGAATATGCAAGGGTGGCCAAAGCAGCTGTGAAAAAGATGAAGAAAGTTGAAGAGGACTATAAAAGTCTTCTAATGAGATATAAGGAGGCTAAGTGTGAGATAGAAACGCTAAATGGTGAGCTAACCGAGGCTTACACCAAGGTAAAATTCCTTGAGCTTGAGGTGATTCAAGCAAATGCCAAGGTGGAGCGAGTCTCTACAAAGAAGCTTGATGATGTCCTTTCTTCTCAAAAGACCTTCTCCCACAAAACCGAATTAGGATACACTCGAGAAAGTAGTTCAGCAGTGAACATCTCCAAAGAAGTGAAGTTTGTGAAGGCTAAAAAGCCGGTTGTAGTTGCCCCTATTATTGAAAAGGCAAATATTGAGAAGAAGAAGAATGTAACTGACCAGTGAGTGTTGAACAAACCCCGTAATCAATCTGTGGTCAGGTTTGAAGGCAGATCAAAATCTCTTCCACGATCGCAAAGAGGTCCTAGAACGAATCCTGTGTGCCATCACTACGGACTTCAAGGGCACACCCAACATTATTGTCATAAGTTGAGAGCATTGAGGAATGCTAGTGATCAAAGGCCAAGAAGGCCAAGAAATGACAAGAGGACTTAGGGTGTTGAGTCATCAAAAGATCGAAATGTTGATCCCGGAATGATGGACGTGATGAAGATGATTGGTGCATTCACCAACTACTTGGAAAGCTTCACTAGAAGGTTTGAAAGTCCTAAAAATTGTATAAGAGATCTTTTTCTGGCCCATATCTGCTATGCATACACCCTGAAGTGGTTGAGCTGCTCTTGGAAGAATTACATGAAGAAATTTGTGGAAGCCACAGAGGGGGCAAATCTTTGTCTCAGAGGGCACTCACTCCAGGCTATTGGTGGCTAAATATGTAGAGGGAAGCACAAGAGTATGTGAGGAAGTGTGACCGATGCCAAAGATTTGCACCAAACATTCACGAACCAGGAGGTGTCCTTAATTCTCTATCTAACCCTTGGCCATTTGCTTAATGAGGCTTAGACATCGTAGGTTCTTTCCTCAGGGAAGTAGGAATAAGAGATATTTGTTAGTCGGCATAGATTACTTCACCAAATGGATTGAAACTGAACCATTGGCAAATATCAGAGACGTAGATGCCAAGAGATTTGTTTGGAAAAATATTGTCACTCGATTTGGAATCCCTCGCACCCTCATAACATAGATGCCAACAGACCTCAATTTGATAGTAAAGCTTTCAAGAGATATTACTATGATCTAGGCATAACAATAGATACTCCACCCTGGCATATCCCTAGGAGAATGGACAGGCTGAAGCTGTCAATAAAGTCATAGTGAGTGGGCTTAAGAAGAGACTGGACGACGCAAAGGGAAAATGGGTAAAGAAGTTGCCACACGTTCTTTGGACATATCGGACTACACCTCGTAGGTCCACTAGGGAGACTCCCTTTTCAATAACTTATGGAGCCGAGGTTGTTATTCCTTTGGAGGCTAGATTCCCAACACTAAGAATGAGTCCTTTCACTCCGAGCAGTAATGATGAGCAGTTAAGGGAAAGCTTAGACTTAATTGAAGAGCAAAGAGAAAGTGTCATGGTCTAATTGGCCTATTATCAACACAAGCTCAAGTAAGGGTATGATGCCAACGTAAAGCTAAGGCCACTGACATCCAAAAGATTTGGTGTTAAGAAAGGTTCTGGGTACTACAAAGAACCCAGCATGGGGAAAGTTAGGGCTCAACTGGGAAGGGCCATATTGCATCACCTCAATTGCTGGAATAGGTGCGTATCATCTTGTGGACCTAGATAAGAATGTTGTGCTACACTCCTGGAATGTAAATAACTTGAAAATGTATTATTATTAATGAAAGTCTTCCTTGTCATATTCTTGTTTATGACATTATGTGTTGAGCTCCAAATTATTGTTAATCCAAGTATCAAACAGAGTCTTGGTTATGCTTAGCTTCTCGAACCACATACCTTAGGTAAATTGATATGTTAAGTTACTTTTCTGAATATTAAACAAAACCTTAGCTATGCCTGGTTCCTCGGACTACATACTTTGGGTAAATTAATACTTAATCACCTCTTTTTAAGTATCAAACAGACCCTAGTCATGCTTGGCTCCTCGGACCACATACCTTGGGTAAATTTATATGTTAAGTCACTTTTCTGAGTATTAAACAAAACCTTAGCTATGCCTGGTTCCTCAGACCATATACTTTGAGTAAATTAATACTTAATGGCATCTTTCTAAGTATTAAATAGAACCTTGGTCATGCCTGGCTCCTCGAACCATATACCTTGGGTAAATTGATATGTTAAATTATTTCTCTGAGTATTAAACAGAACCTTAGTTATGCTTGGCTTCTCGGACTACATACTTTGGGTAAATTAATATTTCCTATCATTTTACTAAGTGTGAGGGCAAAGCCTTAGTTATTTCAGACTCCTTGGACTACATACTTAAGGTAAATTAGTGTTTCTTGTTGATTATTTGAATGTCAAAAATGGTCAGCCACTCTAAACAGTAAAGATTTTCACTGTGGTAACAGGCTCAAATGGATGCACATGAGCATCACTTAAAGCATTTATAGGCATACCTGTATTTGTTTGAGAATTGATTATCCCTCTAGTCCTTTAAACCTGCTAATGAGTAGGGAACAAAGTAAGTTTAAGCCTGTGTCTACGCTACATTACTGTGTATGACCTTAAAGTTGAAATTATGCTTTGCCAAGGTGATGGACTTAGTGGATTTAATTTGTTTACTGCTGACCATATGAGATGGGATAATTTTTCTGTTACTTATGCAGATTAATAAGAAAAGTTTCACCTCATTACTACGTTTACTAAGTTTTAGGTAAGATAGAAGTTATATTAATACCAGTATGAGAATCATAGGAAGAAAGAAAATGTGCATAACTTTCATTAATTAAAGCCTTAAAGCAAGGTAGATTGAGTACGAAAGGGGGTTGTCTGGTTACCAACTATGAAAACCAGAACAGAAGTTACTAAAAAAAAAAAAAAAGGATAGAACTATGACAGTTTTTAGACCCCTTAAACAATTGATTAAACCTAGGTAATTAGCCAAGTTGTTAGTTAGTCCAATTAAACAAGTCTAGGTTATCACAATAATAGAGATCAAATCATGTAAAGCAGCGGAAAATAAATAACACAAGATATGATCACCCAGGAAACCAAATCGGTAAAAACCTGGGGAGGATTTGACCTAGTTATCCTCAAGGTAAACTTGAATCCACTATCTTGAAAGAATCGAAATTCATACAATAAGACTTACAAGCCCCCATGCTCGACTTCTTATTGCTACCAACCAGTAGAACTTACTAACACAACCACGTGCAAGCTCCGAATCCACGGACTCCTTCTTTCTTGGATTCACCACCAGCTACAAGCACACCCACTTGTGTATTCTTTAAGCTTTAATGGCAGCAACTGAATTGATCATCAAGGTGTAGAAAATATCTCCTCCTTGAAAGCCCTAAATTTGTGTAAAGGAAAGCTCCTCTAGATCTCATAAGAGATTTACACAAACCGCAAATATGAGCAACACTAAAACGTGGCTAGGGTTTGCATTTTATACTTAGGACAAATAAAAAACCCTAAAAACGTTTTAAAACAATTAGGGCTGAGTTGGACGAATTTGCAGAAACGCAATCTGCCCGAGCTTCGATTGGTCGAGCCTAAGCTTCGATCAATCGAGCCAGGCCGAAAGCCACAGTGCTTCCTGCTTTAACTTGATTCCAACTTTACATTGACACATAACTTTGAGCTAGCTTTAAACACTTCTAAACACATTGTTTTGATCATGGTTTGCCAACAATACAAATTAGAGTTCTAAATACATAAAATCCTAAACTTTAGAACCTAACAAACTCCCCCTTTGGCAATCCGTGACAAAACACAACTTAGAAGCTCAAAGTTTACAAAATGAAAAGTCCTTTACAAAATAATGCTCATAAACCAAATTCAATCCTAACTACTATCCATCAGTTGCAAGTGTAGACAGCAGCTCAATTGAATCAACCTGTATATTTCCTGAAACACTTAAACAAAATGCATAACCACATGTGTGGAAACAATACAAGTAAACAAAATAACTTCTTGATTTCAAACAATACACAAATAAAGACATATATCAATGAATAACTCATAAATATAAATCAATTAGCAGTTTGAAACAAGAAACAAATAAAGTACCAACAAAACATAAAACTCCCCCTAACATGAATATCCCATCAAAAAACAAGGTAAGAGCTAAAATGCATAAGTACACAGTGAAGCACCTAGATACAATCTAAACACTCCACAAGCTCCAACCAAAAATAAATAAACTCCCCCTGAAAACAAAAATCCTACAAGTACTCCCCCTTTTTGTGACGGAATGCCAAAGGGCAAACAATCCATCCATCATCAAAAGGGAGGTGGTCTAAACTGCGCCAACTCTGCACGCAAGGCACGGATCTTATCAAGCACATCCACCAAAATCTGTCCTTGAGTTGCCTGAATAGTCAAGACATGATCCAACATGCGACGAATGTCTGAATCATCCGAAGCAGTCGGTGGAGGAACATCAGCATCAACATTAGCAGCAACACCTGAAGTCTCAGTAGTAGCTGTACCTGTAGAAGAGGGAGGAGGGGGAACACTACTAGATGATGCACCTCTAGTACGAGGAGGAGCAACTCTCAACTGAGCAGCCCTCTGACGAAGAAAGGTGGCACCTATGGGAGCAATCACATGAACAGGCTCACCAGACGGAAAACCATCTAGACCTAAGTAGAGCAAAATCCTATGAATGAAAATAGGATGAATCAGTGCATGCCCTATGGCAGAACTCCTATGAACCTCGTTCAAAGAACGAAGGAACAAGTGAGGAATACTGATAGACGCTCCAGAAGCAAAGGCATACAAAAACACACATCACTCTAAAAGGATGGTGTGGAAGTGAGAGATAGGCCACAAGGAATGACACGCAATCCTAAAGAAGAGATAGGCCATCTTAGTAAGCTCAGTGGACGTGATCCGAGGATTAGAACCCCACTGGATAGATGACCCAGTGATGTAAGACATAACAACGTCTAATGAGGGTGACTCATCATAGGGATAGACAGCATCCCGAACAACCGGCACCCCAAGAGTCTCAGCCACTACCCGAGGGGTAATGGTGAACTCTACACCTCATATCCAACTCCTAACTAGGGTGTTGGAATCATAGATGTGGCAAGAGAGGTTCGAGTAGAACTCTCTAATCAGGGCAGTCAGGGGTGGATGATCTATCTCTAAGAGAGGCAACCAACTCCTAGACTCAAAATTGGCCCTAATGGCCGAATCAAGCTGATCTAACACAACAGCTCGCTCAGACCAGATCTTACGCTTATAGTTCAAAGTGTCATAGGCTTCTCCACACTTATCATTCTTAAACAACTCAACTCTAGTGGGAGACTCAGAGGAAGTGGAAGTGGTACTATGGGCTCTAGTTTTCCTAGGCATGGTACTAAGATAAGGATCAAAACACAGAGCGAAAGAACAAAAACCACAAAACCAAAACCAAGGGCAGACTGCAAGTTAGCACAAAAACAAAATATAGAATCAAAATCTATATGATGCATGAACAAGTTTAAATGTCATGATGCATGTTTTAATGCAGCGAATTAAGTCAAAGGTTCAAATTACAAAATTGGCTTGAATATTAAGGTTTTTAACACAAAAACCCCAAAATTTAGAAAACCACTTGATCAATTTGAAAAATATTGATGAATTGATCATTACACATGATATAATAACAAAAATAATGACCAAATACATCAATTGGATAAGCCAATTTCATCAATTTAAGCCAATTTGACAAAATCCCCAATTCGGATCAAATTCAAAACCCTAGAATTTTCAATTTTTCAAAAACCACAAAATTGATCAAATTAAACTATAGGGAACATCAATATAACATCATAGCACAAAAACCCATTGATCAATTTCACAAGAATAGGTTCGAATCATCAAAAACCCCAATATGTTTGAAAGTGCCGAAAATACCCATGATAATGCATGAAAAATGCATGAAATAAAGAAATAAACTTGAAAAAGAAGGGCAAAAGGGACTTACCGGCTTCCAAGGACAAAAACCTTGCAAAAATCTTGAAGGAAAACGACAAAAATTGAATGGTGAAGCCTAGAGCCAACGTGGAGAGAGAGAAAAGCAAAGAACTATTTGAAAAGTGACTTTGAAAAAGTCCAATTCTGCTTTTTAAAAAAACCTGATTCACGAGTTTCGATCAGTCGAAAATCATCCTCGACCGGTCGAAACAGATAGATACTCCCTCTCTCAAATTTTAAAAATTTTAAAAATTTCGATCGGTCGAAAAACAGAAAGGACCGATCGAATCAGGCAGAGACTCACCATTTTTGAGGAAAAACACAATTTTTGAAAAAACAAGATGATTTGACTCAAAGCATTGAATTTTAAGAACAAAAATGCATGAGTATGAGATGGTATGTTTTTCAAATCAAGGATTTTAAGCCCAAAATTCCCAAAAACAAAATTTTTGCATTCTCCACAAATTTTCAAGCAACAACTTAAATTTGCACATAATTCAAAGTAATTGCAAAAACGTGGTTGGTCAGACCATAAACACACACAATAACATGTACGATGTTTAGCAAAGAATAACTCGTGTAGTGTGTGCAACTAGCAAAAACTTGAGATACATGTGAGGTGATATGTGAATAGCAATCAATCACAAAGTCTACAAAATTCATCACAAAGAATTTAAAAGAGACTATCACCTAAAGAGTTACATCATATAACTCCCACATCTCCTAGATCATAAGCTTGCAATCATGTAAGTTTCTTGTATTTATGCCTCATAATATACATTCCAATTTTAAGTTATGTGAGTTTGGCATCAAGCCTAATAGTACATACCAATTTTGATTTTAAGAATTAAGCACTTTAGCCGAGGCTTCACCTTATGTTCTTTTTGTGCATGTGCTACACTTTCTCGAGCACAAAATCTTATGATATGCACTAAGGTGTTCATGATTGGCTAGTGAACAGTGGTGAGATGGTTATTTATGCCTTTCTCTAAAAGTTCAAGTCCAACATTTAAAAACATGTGACTTCAAGATTAAGACATAGTAATCAAAAACCATACACATCTTTCCCACACAATATGCACTACAAATCTTCAACTAGTAAAGTGCAATAAATAAGCTCATCAAAGCTAAACAAGGTACAAAAGACATGTTATGTGAAAATAAATTGACCAACCTTGTTCTCAAAAACCAAGAATAATAGTGCAAAACAAAATGTGCTTCCTTTTTCTTCCTTTTTTATTTTTTATTTTTTTTATTTTTTTATTATTTTAATAAAAATAAAAAACACCTAGAATGAAATGCATGAATGTTATGCTATGCAAATCCTAGAAAAAAAAAAAAAAAAAAAAAAAAAAAACAAAAACAAAAACAAAACAAAACAAAACCAAAGAACAATGGTCACAAAGGGTAGAGCAATGAAGCATAAGGATCATGTCAGAAAGACTCAGTTAGGTCGAGTCTTTTACATCCAAAACCTTTTAGATGCACCACGAGCATTGGAGTTTTTATTTACTTGAGAATGATTACCAACTCCAGGATTGGAATAAAGGTTTAAAGCCTTTACCAAATCACCAATAAGTACCATAGGATCAAGTGCTTAAGGCACAAGTACTTTTGGTTTGTTTGCTCTCTTAGCAGCTTGCAGCTTGTAGCAATTTGGACGAATGTGTCTAGTCTTTCCACAAAAGTGACAAACCCATGTAGGTTTATCATGTGTCTTGTCCTTAGATAGGATAAGCTTCTTAGGCTTAGATTCTTTCAGATCAACCCTAATCTTCCTAGATGATCAACCCTAATCTTCCTAGATGATGAACCTTCTAAGGGTTTAGCAACCTCACTCACAGAGGGTTTGACAGTTTCACTCACTATCTCACTCACTGAAGGTTCAAAAGAAGTAGATGAAGGAACAAACTTAGTGGAATGGGGAGCAGACACACAGATGCTATCAACATAACCTAAACCAGTTTTGTCAGAAGACAACTTTTGAACACTCAGCATTTGATCAAGTTTAGAACTAGCAGATCTAGCAACAGATAAATCAATTTCCAAAGATTTAACTTTATCAAGCAAAAGCATGTTTTTAGTTTTCACATTGTTCAAAAGATCATTAGCATCAAACAATTTAACAAGCAAATTTTTCTTTTCAAGCTCAAGAGATTCAATTTTCTTTAGGGCAAGTTCAACATTCATAGCATCCTTTGCAGTAACTTTGCAAAGTTTGTTATAGGCCTCTTGAAGATCTGCATCTTCAGAGAGTTCCCCATCAGAAGGGTTCTCTTCAACAGATATGCTTTCATCAACTACAGTAGTAGCAGTGAAAGCAATGAAGTTTCAATCCTCATCACAATCAGACTCATGATCAGAAACTTCACCATCACTAAGGGTTACAGCCATAGCCTTATCCTCAGACTTCAAATAGGTTGGACATTCAGATTTCATGTGTCCATACCCTTGACACCCAAAACACTGAGAGCCCATGGAATTATTAGCAACTTGACCTACCCTTTCTCTAGGCTTATCAATGTTGTTAACCTTAGTGGGATCATGCTTCCTAAAATTTCTAGATTCAGCAGTGTTTGTGCCTCTTGCCTTTCTATTGCTATTCCCGAGAAAGTTTCTAAAGTTCTTGGCAAGATAGGCAATCTCTGTAGCAGAGAGTTCATCATCAAATACACCATCCTCAACATCATCAACTGACTTAAGAGCCATTGATTTGGATTTAGTAGTTTTGGGTAGATCCAACTCATAGGATTGAAGAGATCCTACAAGCTCATCAACAGGGATGGAGTCCACATCCTTACTTTCAGTAATGGCAGTCACCTTGGGTTTAAAGTCTTCAGTCAAAGATCTAAGAATCTTCCTAACAATTTTAGGTTGATCATAGATTTCACCAAAGTTAAAAGCAGAATTAACAATATCATTCAATTTAGCATAGAATTCATCAAAAGATTCATCGTCAGACATCCTAATGCTTTCAAATTTAGAAGTCAATTGCTGCAATTTGTTTATTTTGACAGCCTTTATGCCTTCATGCATAGTTTAGAGGATATTCCAAGCAGTATGAGCAATCTCAACATTCGAGATTCTCTTAAATTCCTCCATAGAAACAGCGTTAAAAATCACATTCATAGCCTTGCTATTAAACGAAACTGCTTCTTTCTGAAAAGTTTCCCACTCACTAACAGGAGTAGTGGGCTTCTCCCATCCGTATTCAACGGAGTTCCACACCCTCTCATCTATAGATTTCAAGAATGCTTTCATCCTTACTTTCCAGTAAGCATAATTATTCCCATCAAAGTGAGGAGGAATAACTAGAGAGTGTCCGTGTTCCATGACAACAGGGGTCAAGGATCAGCTCAATGATCAAAGGATCAACAACAGAAGAGCTACCTGCTCTGATACCACTTGACAGTTTTTAGACCCCTTAAACAATTGATTAAATCTAGGTAATTAGCCAAGTTATTACTTAGTCTAATTAAAGAAGTCTAGGTTATTACAATAATAAAGATCAAATCATGCAAAGCAGCGGAAAATAAATAACACAAGATATGATCACCTAGGAAACCAAACCGGTAAAAACCTGGGGAGGATTTGACCTAGCTATCCTCAAGGTAAACTTGAATCCACTATCTTGAAATAATCGAAGTTCATACAATAAGACTTACAAGCCCCCATGCTCGACTTCTTATTGCTACCAACCAATAGAACTTACTGACCCGACCACGTGCAAACTCCGAATCTATGGACTCCTTCTTTCTTGGATTCACCACTAGCTACAAGCACACCCGCTTGTGTATTCTTTAAACTTTAATGGCAGCAACTGAATTAATCATCAAGGTGTAGAAAATATCTCCTCCTTGAAAACCCTAAGTTTGTGTAAAGAAAAGCTCCTCTAGATCTCACAAGAGATTTACACAAACCGTAAATATGAGCAACACTAAAACGTGGCTAGGGTTTGCCTTTTATACTTAGGACAAATAAGAAACCCTAAAAACGTTTTAAAACAACTAGGGTTGAGTTGGACGAATCTGCAGAAAAGCAATCTGCCCGAGCTTCAATCGGTCGAGCTTAAGCTTCGATCGATCGAGCCAGGCCGAAAGCCACAGTGCTTCCTGCTTTAACTCGATTCCAACTTTACATTAACACACAACTTTGAGCTAGCTTTAAACACTTCTAAACACATTGTTTTGATCATGGTTTGCCAACAATACACATTAGAGTTCTAAATACATAAAATCCTAAACTTTAGAACCTAACAAACTATACAAAAATCTACTTCTTTTTTATTACAATTTTTCCCTAAGGTGGGGCCTTGGACTACTGGACTGTAGCCTCTGAGGATTCTTGGTCTGCTCCCTTAGGGTCACCTTTGGTAGGAATTGGAAGAATTGCAAGAACAATCTCCATCCTGGAGCCTTTCTGTCTGTAGTAGGATCCTAGGGAGTAGCCAGGGGCTTGGTGGCATTAGAAGCCACCTCCTTAGTCACCTCGGTCTCTTTTTCGTTCACCCTGGGCTGCTCGGCCACTTTTGGAGGGCTGTTAAAGGAGGGAGGGACCTTCTTGGGGTTGCTCTTTTCTGGATCGACCACTTCGAAAGGGGTGTCTGTCTTGGAGCTACTAGAGGAGGAGGCACAAATGGCTAGGGGGTAGTAGACAATTTTTTGCCTTCCTAAGTATAGAAGAAGCCTCAACCCCAGCTTGGTTGAGAGCTTCATTCCATACTTGGAAGCAATAAGTCTTGCATACCCCCAAAACCTCGGCCCTAAGGGCTGCCTCAGTCTCAGCCACTCCAATATCATACCCTTACTGCTCTACCTCCTCCTTAGCTTTTTTTGCCTCCTCTTTAGCTTTTTTTGCCTCCTCCTTGGCTTTCTTTGCCTGATCCTTGGCCTTTTGGACCTCCTCTAATTTTTTCTTTAGAGTAATGATCTGCTCCTTGGAGGCGGCCAACTGGTCCTCGGCATTGCAGAGCAGTACCCTTTGGCCTTCTACTTGTCTTTCAGTGCTGTCCAGGGCAGCTGCAGCACTTTTTCTTTCTCTCTCCTCCTCGGTCAGCTTGGCCTTAAGCTCTTGGACGCTTTTTTCAGCCACGTGGAAGGCATCCACGGCTGCTATCCTTCTCCCTTCTTCCTCCTTCATTTTTCAATGGGAATAGTTTACCATCTCCTCGGCCCTAAAAGTGGCTTAGATGGCCTGGAAAGGAAGAGGAGTATAGTTTTAAAAAAAAAAAAAAAAAAAAAACCTTAAAAACTCATTTACCATGGCCAAGTCCCTCTTCAGTCTGAGGAAGACTTCGTGTTGCCTCATGGACCTGAGGTTAGCCATATCCCTGGGCATTAGTAGGGATTGTTCCATTACATCTGCTACATATCCAGCCGTGCCCTGCTGGAAGTCTTGGATAAAGGCATCACTAAGTAAAGGAGCTACATTCAACTCCATGTGTGGGGCCCAGGCTAGGACTGCAGCTCTGTGGTCACCCTTTTGCTCTGCCTCGTTGGCAAACCACGTCTGGAGGCCTCTTTGCTACTTAGCCCCCTTCTGGGGCTCAACTTCGTTGGGGGGGGGGGGGGGAAGGGGAGGGAGGGGAGGTTTTTCCCTGTCTCTACCACCTCTTTTCCCTTCTCCTCATTCTTCCTCTTATGGTTGGCAAGGTCGGCTCAGAGGGTTGAGACGAGTGGATGAGGGTGGAGCTTTGTCTGGGCTGGCTTCTCAGGAGCATTCCTCCCCGATTGGGATTCCAGCAATTCTTGTAGGGTTGATCTTCGCTTCCGTTGGATCCCCATATCGTCTAGTATAGGAGTAGATCCTCGGTGGTAGCTGGGAAGGGGAAGACTATTTGAGACCACCAAATGAAGTGTCCAGAGGTAAAGGTTGATTAAAAACTCCGAAGTTGTCCTCGAAGTCGAACACTTCAACTATTTCTCCTTCTTCTTCTTGTTCTCTTTCCTTTTCCTCAATGATGGGATGGGAAGAAAAGGCCTCTACCTTAGGTATACCCTCTGATATGGGGTTGGTAGTGAGGATGCCTTCTGGAATTGGGCCAGAGCTCAGAAATCCTGGAGTAGCAACATTGATCCACTGCAGCTGAGGATCCCTGGCTTTGATGATGCATTTCAGTGCCTAGAAATTCTTAGATATTGGAATGTAGTCCACTATCAGATGGGTTGCCCTGAGCTGACCGTTTATGTGGACGAACACCTCAGCCTTCAGGATCTTATCCAAACTTGCTTGGTTCACAAGGCTAAAGTTGGGAATGGTAGCATTTTTGTTTGCAAAACCATTGCGAAAGACAAAAAATATCATCAGTAAAGAACAATGTGAATTAAAGAAAGTTTCACATACAAGTACAAAAATGAAAAAGAAAAAAAGAAGAGCACTGAAAGGGTAACTTTAAAATAACCATCCTAAGTCTAAAACCCCACCTGGTTTCCCCTCTCTTAGGGCAGGGGAGACCATCGTGCCATTCCCCTGACACGATCAAGAAGTCCTTTTTGAGGCCTTTGTTAGATTCGGGGAGGCATTGAATGAGTTTGATCTCGGGGTACCTAGATTTTAGGTAATACCCTTGCCCCATTAAATGATGGACGTTGTAAACCCAGTTGACATCATGGTGTGTAAGGTTTAAGCCCATCCTCTCATTAAAGGCATCTACAGAACCTAAGATCCTAAATATATTTAGGGCACACTGGGTAGGAGCTAACCTATGGGCCCTAAGATAATCTCTAGTTACAGTGCCCATGGAGATTCTCATCCTACCCTTAATGAAGGCAATCATCAGGATTACTATCTCTCCCTCTTGCCTGTCTTCTTGCCATTGCCCCTCTTTACAGTACCTAATGCCTACTCCTTGAGGGATCCTATACTGAGCCCTAAAGTTCTCTATTCCCTCCTCGGAGTCTACCAAGCTTTTAAATCTACCCATTTCTATAAGGGTTTGGGAGAACTAAAAAGATTGAGAGGAAAAAATGGGGTCGAGGAGAGGAAAAGTACAGAGAAAATAAAAATATATGGAAAAACAAAGTGTAAAGATTTGTGAAGACTTACAAAAAAAAGAAAAGTATCCTCGGACAGGCTGTTAGTATTTGTAAAGGCACAAGTAAGGAAAGTTGGCAAGTTCAGTGTATGTGCGCTAGAGCTAAGTGAATGCTAGAGTGAGATGTATGATTGATTTGAATGGTATTTATATCAAAGAAAAGCTACAAGCGGGAAAACTCCCGCCTATGTTCCAGCAAAATCCTTAACCGTTGGATTCACATCGCACCATAGAACATGGGGGATAGGGAGTCGCAAAAATTTAATGAAGGCATGTCTCATATGCCGAAGCGTCAAGAGCATGTCTTGAGCAGTTAAAAAGGCATCTACACAAGCAAAGGCGAGGTATGATGAGCACGGACAAGATAAGGTGACATCGAAATCCTTCCCAAGGAGCCAGAAAGAAGAATCTTTAGGGGCTATTGTAGGGGTATTGGGCCCAGGAGCTCATTATCCACATATATATTAGGCCTGAGGTCCAAGTCGAGGACAAGGGGTCGTCTGAGAAGGAGTAAACATTGTCAAGGGAGCCCATGCTACTAAAGGAAGAAGTTAGTCTTGGTCGTAATGGCCTGGGAGGTTGGGCCGAGGATGAATGCCTCCTCGGCTAACCAAAGCCGAGGTCCGTAGAGGTGGTCTGCCATCCAGGGAAATGTTCCAGGAAGTTCTGTTGGTAGGGGTAAACATTGCAGAAACATAGGACATGAGGGAGTCCTAAAATATCTAAGGAGAAAATTGCTACTACCGCATTAAATACTCTATAACTAACTCTCTGGTCGCATTAATGTGGAGGTGATACTTGAACAATGGTTTTAAGCTTTACAGCTACTACTTAAAAACTTTAGGGTAGTGTTGATGGGACAAGTATCAAACACCAACCATCTGATCTACACGTGGAGGGTAAAGATGAAAGGGAAAGAGAGTATAAAAAGAGAAGAAAGCAACAAGAGAAAGGGATTGAGAAAATTACAAGAAAAAGACAGTAGCAATCAAGAATTGCATTTGTAACCAAACTTAAGAGAAATATATAAGAACTAATCTCCTCGCACTGTATCGAGGACAATTTTCTTCAGTATGTACTTGTCTATTTTCATTCTCGTCATTTGAATCCGCTTCAGTGGTTGTTTAATTCATTAAAGCCCAGTTTTCTAACTCACCCTTTACAAATTCATTGTTTTGGGCTTTTTGGGCCTAAGTCCATCCACCTTTTGGGCTAGGGATTCAAATCTGGTCCTTACGACTACTATAGTAGTTACAGTACTTTTTGATTTATTCAATTTGTACTATTCATCACTTCATTAGCCCTTTCTTTTTTCTTTTCTGTTTTTTTTTTTGTTTTTTTTTTTTTTTAAGTCATCAGTTTGTGTGTGTGTGTGTGTTTTTTTTTAAATATTTATATGAGCTGGCATATATATTAATTATTATATTAACATAACAAATTTCACAATTCACAATTATTGAAGTGTCAATTTTTATAGGCAAAAATAAAATAATAAAATATGAGACTGTGATCAATCACAACTGAAAATAAATGTTTTGTGAAAATGTTGTAACACTTGTTGTTATCACAATATTTTCACAATTGTTGAGATCTTTGTTTCTTATAGATCAAATAAAAAATTACTAAGTTTACAACATTTTCACATTAATTTCACAATAAATCATATGTGGTAAACTACTATTGATGGATAAAAAAGTGATATCAGTCATTGGTCCATTTTAAAATCAGTAACAACTTGGCATCTAGAATTTGTTATGAAAATATTATAGAGATAACATTTCTAAAAAATAAATACTAATATATCAAACCAAAATTTACCACGACTGAAATCAAAGGTGTAAAAATATCGTGACATTTTGTTGTATTCCTAAACTTCTTTTTTGGTTTAGTTAAATTTGGTAAGCAAAAATTCACTATTTTACGCACAATTTTCTTCTTCTTTTTTTTTTTTTTTTAATGCAAAGTTTAAATTGGTTGTCCCAATTAAAAATCAATAACAATTTACCATCTAGGATTTTTGGTAAAAATGTTATGGATGTAACATTACTCTAATATAAAATTATGAAATATCACACCAAGGCCCCCCATAGCTAAAATAAAGGAAAATAACATGACATTTATTGTGTTCCTAACTTTTTTTTTTGTTTTTTGTTTTGTTTTTTTTTTTTTTTTTTTTTTTTTTTTTTTTTTTTTAACTCCTTGTTTAAAGTAAAAACATATAATTTTACCAACAAGAAATTTTTATAGAAAAAAGTACTTTCCCCCTTTATGTTTGGGGTAGTTTAATCCCCCCAACTTTAAAGTTGAATAATTTCTCCTTTATATTTTGTACACAAGCATATAGTCCATGCTATAACTCTCTTAGTTAAATCCTAACTAAATCTTATGATTCCTAGAATATTTCATTGTGCAATATCTAAAATGCCTCACTAAATTTTAATGTCCCACAAATTTTCTGTGTGTATTTTGAGCTTTATGTGTTAGTCTTACTTAAAAAGTAAAAATGGTGATTTATGGTATTCTATTACCTAGAGAACACAAATTTATTAGAGGTTTAAATCTTCTAGATTTATAATTTTATCTAATAGAAACTTTAATGACATATGTCTTTTTTTTATTTTTTCTTTTCTTTTCTTTATTAAAAAGGTGTTCACTAAAAATTAAGTAAGCTAAGTATTGTAGTTAGGCTCATAAAATAAAATGATAAAGAAGGAAGTATGAATAACAAAATATTCATTACAAATGGTTGTAGGTATTTAATTTGATGAAAAGTTTTAATTGTAGCATATGTCATCATTTATTGTGAAAATTTAAATATTGTGACAATATTTTATCAAAACTTAGTTGTTTATTGTTGGAAGAATATGATATTTGTTATCATTCTTAGTAAAAAAATTTGTGAGTAGATACTAGCTTTAGTTCTAAGAAATTATCATACTAAATAGATAGCCAGATGTTAAATAACTATTCTAAATTTAAATACATGATTTGATACTACTTCAAAAGAAAAAAAAATTATCTAAATTTTTTTGCTCAAGGGGCAGCACGTGCCTTGCAAGTGCAACCCTTACTAGTATATATAAAAAGTGTCAATGCCAAAGCAAAAGTGCTTTGGTTTCGTCAACCTTTGCACTGTTGCTGCTTTCTTCTCCTTTTTTTTTTCTTCGCTGCTTTCTTTTCTTTTCTTTTCTTTTTCTCTGTGCATTTTTTTCGGGGTAATATCATCCTCCCCACTCTTTTATTTTATTTTTTATATATAAAACTGTTAGTTAGCACAATAAATTATCACAATATTTTTACAATTGTTGATATGTTAATTCCTTATAGGTTAAAATAAAATATCATACTAGAATTATCTATAACTAAAACTAAAGGTATTATGAAAAAAGAAGTGCTACATCCATAACATTTTTTGCAACACTTTCACAACATTGTTTATTAGGCTCTTTTTTATTTTATTTTATTTTTTATCACAAATTGCAGTACGCCGGTTTTGGTTATGCTGTTTTTGTCTTTTCTTTTAAATATTTATATGTGTATGTACAGTTACACTGACTTAACAAATTCTTATAATATTTACACAATTATTGACAATTTGCACTGTTCATTGGCCTTCTTTTTTTTCACAATACTCTGGTTTTGCTTGTGCTTTTAAATATTATATGTGCATACACAATTACACTGATGCAACAAATTTTTACAATATTTTCACAATCGCAAGATTTCAGTTCCTTATAGATCAAAATAAAATAAAATAAAATAAAAAGAAATACTATGTCCACAACATTTTCACAATAATATTGTAACAAATTTTATGTGGCAAGGTATTTTTGAAGGATAAAAAATTGATATTAGTAGTGGGTTCAATTTAAAACTAATAACAACTTGTCATTTATAATTTTTTCTAAAAATGTTATAGATGTAGCATTTATCTCAAATAAAATAAAAATATATCTATTTGGATCCTAAAAATAAAAGTATTGTGAAAATGTTTTAATATTTTGCCGTATTCTTAGACTTCTTTTTTAGTATATATAGTCAAATTGGGTGAGCCAAAATTCACTGTACATTTTATGCACAATTTTCTTGTATTGTTTTTTTTTTTTTTTTTAATGCATAATTTTAAAACCAGAAATAATTTTTTACCTAAAATTTGTTGTAAAAATGTTGTGGACATAAAAATTAAATAATAAAATATCAAACTGGGACTACCACAGCTAGAAATAAAAAATATTATGAAAATGTTGTAACGTTTTGTTATATTCCTAAACTTCTTTTTTGTGTGACATTTTGTTATGTTCCTAGGCTTCTTTTTTTGTTTAGTCAAATTTAGTCAGCCAAAATTCATTGTTTTAGGCACAATTTTCTTCAGTTGGCCTTTTATTTTATTTTAAAATGCATTGTTAAAAGTGGTTAGCCCAAATTAAAACCAGTAGCAATTTACCACCTAAGATTTATTATGAAAATATTGTGGACGTAACATTATTCTAAAATAAAATAATAAAATATCATATTAGGACCCACCATAGCTAGAAATAAAGGTATTGTAAAAATATCGTGATTTTTTGTTGTGTTTCTAGACTTCTTTTTTGATTTATTCAATTTTTTGAACTAAAATTCATTGTTTAATGCATAATTTTTTTAGGTTGATTTTTTTAAAACACATTATTTCAAGTTTTAAAAAAAAAAATAAAAAATAAAAACACACACACACATTGTTTTACACACACAACACACACACAAATTGGCGAAGTAACACTTTCCTCATTTATGTTTGGGGTGGTTGCATTTCCCTTTAAACTAAATTTGAATAATTTCATCATCTATATTTTGTAAATGAGCATATACCCTTACTGTTCTCTCTTAGTTAAACCCTAACGAAATCTTATAATTTCTAAAATATTCCATTATGCAATGTCTAATATACTCCTACTAAATTTTAAGGGGTAATTACACATAAACTACTTGTGGTTTGGGCGAAAATCACTTTGCCTACCCGTGGTTTGAAAAGTATCACTCAATCCACCTGAAGTATGTTTCGTTTGTTTTCTGTAACCCACCTCTGTTAAAATCAAGGGTAAATAGGTATTTTTACTCAAATTTTATGTCTCTCTCCTCCCAAAACAAAAAAATAGCACAAAAATACAAGAGGAACAAGATCAAAAGAGAGGTTTAGATCCAAGTTCATACAGCTGCGATTCTACTCCCCAATACCGAATCTGGATGAGGGTTTTGATATTTCTTTCTATAGTGAAGTGGCTAGGTGTGGTCTCCAACTTCACAGCTGTATGGCTAGCATAAATTCTTGGGCTTTTCCTATTATGTGGGAAATTAAAATCCCAAAAATCCAAACTTTCTTTTCCTTTTTCTATAGGGAAAACTCCAAAATTTCTTGTATCATAACCTTTTTCTCCACTGTGTTTTAATGGGGTGGTTTTTCTTTTTGCCCATAGAGACAAAGTCTCGAGTTTTCCATAAAGTAAAACAACTATGAATTGTCTTCTCCAATAGAGCTTCTTCGTTCAATAGAGCTCGGTACAACTATGAATTGTCTTCTCCAATAGAGCTTCTTTTTGCCCACTTCCTGCGCTTGATCCAGAAAGCAGTGTTGTTTTCCCTGACCCAGATCCAGTTTTGAAACCTTTTTCTGAACTCGGATCTACAGGATCTAGGCTTGATCTTGGGGAGTAGAATCGCAGCTGGATGAACTTACAACGATCCAGGCTTGTTACAACTTTCATCAACATCATTTTCCGTACAGGATCTCCTTCAGCGATGTAAGCTACACTAAACCCACAAATGAGATGAGAAAATCATGTATATATAATATATTTGAAGAGAAATATTGTATTGTTTGGTTATTAGTGTAAGTTGATCTGAGATTTTTTTTTTTTTTTTGGTTTGTTCTTCATGTAGAAGACTTATGTGAATTGAGAGAGAGACTAATATTACTTTTTGATCTTGTTTTTCTTGTATTTTTGTGCTATTTTTTGTTTTGGGAGGAAAGAGATAAAATTTGAGCAAAAATACCTATTTACTCCTGATTTTAACAGATGTGAGTTATAGAAAATAAACGGAACATACCTTAGATGAGTTAAGTGATACTTTTTAAACCGCGGGTAGGCAAAGTGATTTTTGTTCAAACCAGAAGTGGGTTATGTGCAATTACCCCATATTTTAATGTCCCAAAAAATTTCTTTGTGTATTTTGCATTTTATGTGATAGATTGGTAGTCATGCTTGGAAAGTTAGAATGATGAAGTATGATGTTCTATTTGTTAACTAAAGAGTACTAATTTATTAGGTTTAAATCTTCTAGACTTATAATTTTATCTAATAGAAACTTTGATGACATATGTCTTTTGTTATTTTTTTTAATTTATTTTCTTGCTTAAAAGGGTATTCATTAAAAATAGGTATGCTAAACATCGTAGTTAGACTCATAAAGTAAGATAAGAAAGAATGAAATATGAATAACAAAATCTTCATTGTAGATGATTGCAAGTATTTAATTTAATGAAGATCTTCAAAAAAATTGTAGCATATATTATCATTCATTGTGAAAATTTAAATATTGTAGAAAGATGATGACTTTCATTATTATTCTTTGTAACATTTTTTGGTGAGTAAATATTACATTTAGTAAATAAGTTCTAAGAAATTGTCATAGTACATAGATATTCAAATAGCTATTTTAAATTTAAGTACATGACTTCATATTTCTTCAACAAAAAAAATTTATATTAATTTTCCCACTAAAGGGCTAGTATGTGCCTTGCACGCGCAACCCACACTAGTCTTGTACAAATTTGTTAAAAATTAATAAGAGATATTCTACTTAGTCTTTACTTTTAATTATTTAATCAAGATATATATATATATATATATATATTAAAAATTTTAAACATTATATTATTTTAATCAATATTGCTAAGTTTTGTACATTTAATTAATTTATTTTATATTATTAATTATTAAAATAATTATTACGTCTTCATGGTTCAACTTTGGTTGAGCTTCGATTTGACCTCAAAAATTTTGAATCTCTCTCTTTTATGGTTCAATGAATAGTCCAAGTTTGAAAACCATGGATTTGGAAGATAATGAGATGTCGTTGAAGACCGAGATTCGAAGTCTCAGATTCAATCGTTGTGGTTTGGATTGGGTTAAGGTACTGGTGGCTCTACTTGTATGTGAGGGTGGTACTGCCTTCACTTGTCCAGAAAAAAATTATGCATGTGAAATAATAATTTATATAAATAATAATTTTAAACTAATATGTTTTGTGACCACATTGACTTGAAAAAAAGTGTGTGTGTATATATTTTAAAAATATTTTATATACTAAAATAACCTATTTTGACCACCCTAATAAAAATGTTGAACACATTTACTTGAGAATCAAAAGAATTTAAGTTCAATAAATATAAGAGTAATGCTAGTCATAATAATTTTACAATAAATCTTATGTGATAAGTTGTTTCTAATTTTAATTTGAATTCAATATTGACATGTTTTACCTACTAATAACAGGCTAACAACTTGTTGCATAAGATTTGTTATAAAACTATTGTGGTCACTTTTTTATTCTCATATAAGTATTTTCAATTTGCACTTTATCTTTTATTAGTCTTTTTTTTTTTCCTTACTCCCTTTGTTAGTACAAAAAATTGTAATATTTCATGTATTTGCCTTCCCTTTTTTTTTTTTTTTTTTTTTTTGGTGTGACGATGATATATTCAAATTGCTTTTTTATTAAATTTTGTATAATTTAAGGTTTTAAGTGACTACCCTAAAAAAAATTTCTAGAGCTGCCATTGGATTAAGGGTTTGTTTGATAAGGTGTTTTAGGAGATTAAAATTTTAAATAGTGTTTTTAAAATTCAAAATTTTGTTTTGTAATTAACTACAACTCTTTATATTTTTTTTTACTAATGTCTAATTCAAATTCAAAACACAGTTTTCCAATAATTTATATAAATGCACCTTTGTGACAGGATCTAAACAAATTAAAGTAACAACATAAAAAATGATCTCTTCCAATGTAAGTGTTATTTTCTATGTTCTACCAACCATAACTTGATATAAAATTTTCTTTTCTTTTATTTATAGAGCAATTCAAGTTTAAAAAACAAAATAATAAGACACGTGATAAACATGATATACAAAATAATAAGGATATCTGTTGCCTCAAGAATAGGTACTCATGACACTTGTGCTTGGAGGCTGCTAATCCACTAGATAATAGTCAACAAGGCCTTGCAGATCCTTTGAATGGCAGATTGTTAAACCAAAAGGGTCAGTTTAAGCATCATAGAGGCGCCAAGGTGTGGCGAGCTATGCCTCTGTGCATCTGTTGTAATCTATGGTATGAGAGGAATAGACAGATTTTTGATTGAGTAGAATTTCTGCCTCTGTAATCAAGGAGCAAATTTTGCAGACTTTGTTCGATTGGATGCAGGCTCTCGGTGGCATCCCCTTCATGTCTTTTGTTGATTTTGTTGATCCTCTATCCTTTTGAGTTGTATTCTTTTAGCAGGGATAGTACACACACTTTATGTCTTTCCATCTTTTTTCTAATAAAATTAATTAAAAAATAAATAAATAAAATAAAAACTTATTACACTAGACTTTGATGAGTATCTCTAATTGACCCTATTACATGTCAAAATTCTCACATAAAGACAATTCTCAAAACGATAATTATTTGGGGAGAATCATTATCTTGAAACAATAACAAAGAAAGTTTAACCTGTATAGCACATTCATAGCTTAGAACCAACAATTCCACTGCAAAGAGACCTATTACTCAAAAAAAAGAAGAAGCGACTCAAGAAGCAATAGCGCTGTTCCTTATATCATTTCCGTAAGATACATGGATTAATGAACTGAAAGATGATTACAGAAGAGACGAAAGTCTCAAGGGCACTATCACAGCCCTCATGGCTGGAGACAACAGTCACAAAGGGTCCTCTATTATCATGCAAAATGTCTTCACGGATTACGAAGATCCATAGTGAGTGATAGGGGATTCTACCTTTGCTGGAGTCAGTCTACAGGTACTGTTCTTGCAATGTCTACTGCCTATCATCCAGAAACAGATGGGCAAACTGAAATAATTAATAAGGGAGTGGTGCATTATCCGAGATGCTTTGCTGGTGAACATTCCAAGCAATAAGGGAGTGGTGCATTATCCGAGATGCTATACTGGTGAACATTCCAAGCAATCAGGGATGGAGCTACACTTAGCTATGGGGGGCCATCCCCCCCCCCCCCCCCCCCCCCACAAAAAAAAGTTTTAAAAAACAAACTTAAGGTATATGTATTTTGCAATTTTTTTTAGATACTAGACCTTAAAATGGATAGTTGCCCACCACCCCCCCCCCACCCCAACAAAAAAAAAAAAAAAAAAAAAAAAAAAAGAGCTGGCCCTGCAAAAAAGTATTGAATAACTAATTAAACATTGGGTTCTAAAAAATAAACGTTATGAACAACAAACTATCTGCCTTGCAACCAAAAAAAAAAAAAGAAGAACTTTTGGTTTTTTCCTCTCTTAATTGGTAAGTTTTAGTTGTTGAGTTTAAATAGTAAGTTTTTAATAAAATAAATTTCTAATAGAGTTATTTCCTTTTATTTTATTTGGGACTAAGTCTTTCATTATTGTTAATTTCCAAATTGTTTGTCAATACTTGATTTAGTCACAGACTGTTAAATGAAAAAAAAACTATGGTTGGGATATATAAGTGACAATAAATATATAATTTTTATTTCCTTTTCAATTGGGACCAAGTCTTTTGTTGTTATTGCTATTGTTGTTAAGTTTCCAATTGTTTGCTTGTGCTTGATTTAGACTAAAAATGCTAGATGAAAAAAAAACATAGAGGATATTTTGGGGGGGGGGGGGGGGGGGGTGGAGGGAAGGATAACACTCCAAAAATAAAAGATTTAAAAAATTATAATTAAATAATAGTAGAACGTTTTGTACATATTGGTGGCAAAGTAGACAATTTGTGTATATGCATTAAAGTCTATGTAAAATGTATGTATGTATCAATATATGTAGTTGTGCAAGTGTATATATTTATGAATATGTAACTTGACCCCCTCAAACCAAAATTCCTAACTCTGCCCTACAAGCAATGGTGAACAATAAACATGGCTGCCTTTTACAGAGTTTTGGTACAACACCAACTTCTACGCTTCAACTAAGACCAGTCCCTTTGAAGCTTAAAATGGATATCCTCCACCCAGTGACGATTGCAAGAATTTTTCTTAGGGTATTCCTTGGGTACGTGGTTTTCTTATCAAATATTTGTCCATAATTCTAGCAAAAAAATAAACAATAAACTATAAGTTCATTTGAAATATTAATAAAATTATTAATTATTATTGTTTAGTTGTTTCATTAATTTATTTGTCTTTTATAAACTATAATTTGTTATATTGTTGTTTCATTAATTATAAAATTATTAATTGTTGTTTAGCATAACATAATTTAATTTGTTTGTCTTTTATACTGTATCAATTAATTAAATTATTGTTTATTATTTATTAGTTGCTTCCCCAATTAATTATTGGTTAATTAAATTATTGTTTATTAGTTGCACTAGCACACACCCAATGTGCATTTGCTTCCCCCAATTCAAATATCTCACCCCGGCCCTATGCCCCCATCCACCCCCACCATGGTTTTAAAAACCGATACGGTAAAAGAACCGAAAAAGGGATTGGTTACCGGTTTTCTGGTCAGACCAAAGTCCAACCGATGGTCAAATCAGTGATATCATATATAATTTAATTAATAAATAATAAATAATAAAATTAAATAAATAAGAATATAGCTACTGATATTTACTAAAAAAAGATATAAAATTTTAGAAGTATTTTCATGTTAAATTTAACTCAAATTAAAAGAAAAATAAATCATCATTTTTTTAGAAGAAGAAAAAGAAGTTAACCTAAACAAAACTACCCAAAAAAAAAAAGGTTATGGTTTTAAAGTTTTATAATCATATATAATTTTCAGTATTTTTAACAAAACCATTATTTAATTTAAAAATATTTATCTATGTTAATATAATTTCACATCTAAATATTTCTTCAAAAAAAATTGTATTTATTATAAAAATATATTATGCTTGTCTTGAATATTGCAATAACCTTACCGGTGTATGAAGTGCAAATAATTCAGATTCTTTGCCTTTGATTGACCCCTTAAACCCACATAAGCCATATCACAAACATATTTCTCATTAAAAAAAAAAAAAAAAAGAGTAAAGTGGTCTGCCTCACCACCTAAGCATCAATGTGGCCAAAGGATATCCATCCACATTTATACCAAACTTTTTAAAAGGATTGTCCTCTCCTCTCCTTATCTAAAAAGTCTAAACAAATTGCTCAAATCTCTCTCTCACTCTGAAGAAGAAGCAGCGGCAGAGCTACAGTTTCCTCTCTTTCTCTGTTTCCTCCAAAGCTTAGTTCGGCTCCTCGCCCAAATTAAGAGATATTTCTTATTTCATAATCATTTTCTCACATATTCTCTGTTACAATTTTTTTTTTTTTTTTAGATTTTAGTTCAAAATTTGTTTGGTATAAAAAAAGTTTGAGGGTGTTCCTTATTTTTTTTTTTTTTTTAAGGGTAGATAAATAAAAAAATTTAAATTATTATATATAATTTTTTTTTCTTCAGAGGTCAGAGTATTCCTAGGAACACCTTGAACCAAACATAGCGTCGCCACTGCGGCTCCACCTAAGTTGATACAATATGTTCCTTTCAATTCAAACTTCAAAGCTTGAGGTTGTAGATGCTCACTTGAGAACGAGGGAGGCTATTCTCAAGCATAATATTATAGCAGCATAGAGAGTGTGTTGCTATTGATTGGGTGTTCCTTAGATTAGTGCCCTATAAGCAAAAATCGCTAGCAACTCGAAGAAGTGGCTTATAAGCTGCTCTTGCCATTTCACTCCAAAACTCATCCAGTTTCTGTTGGACTTTGTGAAGCCTAGTTGTATTTGATCTAGATTATGACCCAACCCAAAATGATATTGTTACGGTTTTTAATGAGAGATTTTCTGAGGCATAGTCTATGGAGCGGAGACTTGGGCCCATTTTGTAGCCCATTGTGAATCCTATGCACAGGATATGAAAACTGTTATTTTAGAAATTAGGGTTTTATGTTGTTTTTTGAAGAGAAAACTGTCATGTGTGTGACTATTTTTCTTTGGCTTATATTTTTCTCTATTTTTGTATCTCACAAATCTAGGAATTTTGTCTATATTCCACTACCTACTCTGCTTTGGAAAGGGATGATGAAATTTGGCCCAAGCCTAAAACCGTTTTGCAAAGGAGAATGAACAAGTGCATGATTTACTACTTAATAAGTACCTAGTTAGTTGATAAGCTGTTAACTGATAGACCATGCACAAAATGTGATCCCTGCAGATGCAGAATTAATCAGCATATAACTGACCAATACATATAGAGATTTATTTAAAGGGAACTGTTATTTTTAGGCATCCTTTGTGATCCTGAAAATTATTTGTATAATAATAAAGAAGTCCAAAATGTCATAAGAAAGAGTAGAAGACCAAACAAGTTGGAAGTTCCTGAAATTTGATCAATGTGGTAGACAAGACAGCAAAAATACTGTTTCAGATATAATAATGGATTGTAATCTTATTAATATTTATATTAATCTCAATAGTTAATGATCTTTCAAGTAATAATGTGTTGCACCACTAAATTAAATTTATGTTCTAGGTCCCAATAGGATACTGCATCCTTGTACACATTGAGGATATGGCACAATATAGTTTAAAAGGAAAGGCAATGCTATCAGGAATTCAAGATTGCTTAAATATTAAGTCAAATAATGCAAGTCACAGCTGGTGTTAAGGAGCTGCAATTAAACATGTAAAAAATGTTTATAAATTATTATCAGGTGAAAGATGGACAAAGAAAAAGAGCAGTCATTAATGCTTAAGCAAAGATCAGTACTATAAAAAGGCACAAAACCATTCCAGTGTTTTGATCACGAGTTGAGGAAAGTGCAACCATACTAAATTACTAATAATCAGGAGCGAAAGATGAAAATTGTTTGCCAATATAATGAGAGTCTGAGTTAGACACTGGCTGAGAGAATCGGAGAGTTCTTTTATTTATTTATTTATAATGTGTAGTATTTTACTATTTTTGGATGGTAGGAATTTAGAGAACGGGTTGGGCCTTCGGATTGGGCTACAGATATTTTTGAGCGACAAAGTATTTTTTAGAAAGCTTCAACCTATGATGTCCGCTCCTGATGATAGCTATTTTATCATCAGATCAAGACACCAATCGATTTTTGGTGAAAGTAAGGATTGAACCCCAAATCTTTTTTCAACTATCAGAAACTTTACCAATTGAGTTAACTTGAACCCACTTTGAGTGACAAAGATTTTTTTTTTTTTAATTTTTTTTAATTTTTTGGAGTGACAAAGTTAAATGATGGTTTAGGGTGTGGATTTTAAATAAGTGGTTTTTTTTTTTTTTTTTTTAAGACAAGACTTAGATATAATATTTAGGTGTTGTTGCTTCCCTTTTAAAATTCTGTCATGTGAATTTTTTCTCATTGGATGGAAGTGTATTTTTAATTAAATAGCCACATGGCTGAATCTTAAAAAAAGGAATCTAAAGAACAGCATCTAGATATTGTACCTAAATCTTACTCTTTTTTTTATATAATTTTTTTGGGATTTTACACTCGTACTTATACTTTTACTTGGGTAATAAAGGTTCAAAATTTTGACAGAAGTAGTGATTATTTTGTAACTAGTTTTGCTACTATAAGTGAGAATTTTTGTACTTGTTAATAATTTGGCATTACTCGCAAGGTTTTTGAATATTACGAAGTTGAATTGAATACACACACACATATATATATATATATATATATATATATATATATATACACACTGCAATTACCAAGTAGCCAAACAATTGCTAACAGTGACTTGTTGAAGGCATTTAAAATTGTGACATTGTGAGCTTGGGAGTTTAAATATACTCCACAAAGGATTAAAAGGGTAGGATTATTATTATTATTAAAGTAAACAGGTCGAGAGACCTAATTCATTGTGACGATCTTACCTAGACATTATCATAGATTTATCCACTAAAAAACCAATACCTGATGGGCCTAAATAGGTGCATATGTTTCTCTAAGTGAATTAAGATGTATGTTATCAACTATAACTTCAATCCCACCCAAGACATTAGTGATTTCAGGCAATGGTAGTGTCACGCCATTATCCTTAAAATATTCGAACATAACACTTATCACATACCAAGAACCCTAAAACTACCGGACAACGACCCTTGAGTGGTAAAAGAGTAGCATTTTAGAAGGAACTCTTACTCATAAAGGGTCTGAAAAATCCTCCAATGTACATAATTCCTACAAATAAATAAATAGATAACAACGCTCTCAAACTGTCCAAATGAGGAAGGAAGAAAGTACTACAAATAAATAAGGGGGGCATAATATTTTTTGTGGAAGCATTTGTTGTGATTGATGTATAATAAAAATGGTATTAATGGTAGACCCAACCTATGTTAACAGTTGTGTTAGTAAATTTCACAACACGTACCCCTCATTTTACCTACAACCTCACATCTAGCCCACAAAACCTACAATTTAAACCTTAAAAAAAAAAAAAAAAAAAAAAAAAAAAAAAAAAAAAAAAAAAAAAAAACCCTATGTGTAAGGTGATTATTTATTTATTTATTTATTTGGAGATTGGATGCAAAGGGAGGAATTTAGATAAGAGATACAATCTTTTTTTTTTTTTGGATAAGAAGAGATACAATCACTGATTGTGATCAATAATCACCTAGAGTTGTTTAAATTTTACAATATCTTATTTGAAACTCATTTTCATGATTTAAAAAACTGAACTGTTAAAAGAACTGAAGAAAAAAAAAAGAAAAAAAAAAAGGAAAATTTCAAGCAAGAACTAAACAGAGATTTGACCCTCAAAGTTTTAAAACATCAAAAAAATATATTTATTAACATCCAATTTTTGATTTTGGTGAAAGAAAATCAAAATTGACCCAAATTGAGAGACTAGAATACAGTATATTTTTCTTTAAAAACAAAATAAAAATAGATTCTATGAATCCTTGATTGGATTGGACCTCAAGTAAGCCCAAACTCACTCATATGACTTATGATCTAGGACAGGCCCGCCCAAATTTGCAAAATACAAAGAAACCGAAGAGAAAGACAGACCTGCCAAACCAAACCACGGCTCTTCTTCATTGTCATCATTTTTCTATTCGGATTTTCAGGATTTAGGATTTTTACCCTCTGTTTGGTTGCTGAGAAATTTAGGATTTTTACCCTTTGTTTGGTCATTGAAATTTTTATATGTTAAAGATATATTAGCTCATTAGCATAGGCCTAAGCCTAACTCTACTTTGTGTGCAAGCCAAGTCTCCTACTCGTACTAAAAGTTTATTAGTCTAGGGTTTAGTCTACTATATATACACATGTTATAGTTCATTATAACACAAGATTTGTACTATACTCTAATATATTATTGATGTAGCAGTTTAAAGTTTCCTCCGTGGATGCAGGTCATTAGGCTGAATCATGTAATTTTTGTGTGTTATTGTGTTCTATACTTTATATTTCCGCTTCCATATCCATACTAGCATATTCAATATGGTGTATCAATGCTAATATTTAACATGGTATCAGAGCCACTTTTTTTGTGGCTATGGTTTCTGTCCTTTCAGTATATTTAAGAGTAATCTTTGTCTTTCCCCGTATTTCTTCGCTGTGTTCATCTTCTTTGACTTCCCACTGCTGCCGTCAAAACTCTTCGGTATAGTCATGCCACCGTTAGAAGTCGCATCAATACTACAAGACCATTGCCTTCCTCAAACCATCGTCACAGAGCCAAATTTCATTCAAGGGATCTTCTCAACCTTATCAAATCTCAAGATTTCATCAAACTTCTATCTTGAGTTTGAAAGGGGGTGTTAAAGATATATTAGCCCATTAGAATAGGTCTAAGCCTAACTCTACTTTGTGTGCAAGCCAAGTCTCATACTTGTACTAGAAGTCTATTAGTTTAGGGTTTAGTCTACTCTATATACACATGTTATGGTTTATTGTAACACATGATTTGTACTCCACTCTAATATATTATTAATATAGCCTTTTAGGGTTTCCTCCGTGGATGTAGACCGTTAGGATGAATCATGTAATTCTTGTATGTTATTGTGCTTTATACTTTATGCTTCTGCTTCTTCATCCATACTAGCATATTTAACATAGTGTATCAATACTAATATTTGACATTATATATTTTTTTCTATATTTTTCAGGAAGATGAAATTGAAACAAATTGAACCATGATATTTGAGGTTTAAATTCTCAATTTTTCGAATGAGTTTTGTAGCTAAACAAATATATTTGCGTTACAATGTTACTACTACATATAATTTGCAATTCCTGTTGAGATGGTGTCATGCTTCATAGAGTTGATAGCTATGCTTATGCAGGCCATTGTGGGCATTTAAATTGTGATTGACTATTGATCAGGCAACCTTGTATTTATTATCTGTTAGCAATTTTTCTAAATCTTATACCATTTAATCATGAGCACTTCTTTTCTTTGTTTTTAGTTTTATTAATACTTTATCCTTCCCATTTTTGACAATCAAAAATTTTTATCCGCATATATAGATTGAAAAAGGAGGAGCTTGCATCATTTGCACAATCTGCTGAAGATGTTTTGCGAGCTGTTGGGGAGTCTGTAAAATTACAACTTAATGCCATTGTGATTTTTTTGGTTTTTTGTGGTGCGCTTGAAGCATAGAGTTTCTTTATTCAGAAATTGATGGTTGATACTGGGTTAATATTTCTTCTTATTATACTCTATGGTTTTTTTCCCCTTTACCACATAAACACAAAAAAAATTCCAATATGTTATTTATTTCTGGAGTTGTCCCGGATTTTTTAAAATTTGTGTTGCCAAACATAAGTATATATGATTTAGACTCAAACCTTAAATAATAACTACCATTTGTTGTGATTAGATTGTATTGAAATTGTGCAACATAAATGTGTATTATCCATACTTCTAAGAGGATTGGCTCTGTTCCTTATACACCTACTTAGATAAGGTTTTGTAAGGTGCGACTAGGTGCCATCATTAGAGGCTCATTTGAGACTAATTGTGAGACTTTGTGGTATAACAAAATTTAGAAAAAATTATTTTGAAAGCTAACACAAATCTGTCTTTTAGATTTACTGGTTGATGAGCAATTTCTTCAAAATTGGTTGGCATTGATAACCGAGTATTCAATGCAGATGTTGGTCATGTTGGAGTAGGAATTTGTCATGATATATGCTTCTCTAAACTTGCTACATTCTTGTCAAGGTAAGCAAAATACTAAAATTTTGAATAGTTGTAGTGATTAAAAACAAAAGAGACATGCCTAACATTTCTTCAATCAAAATGCCTGGTTTTTAGGAGTTATCTTGCAACTATACAAATTCACGCTATCATTTGCTTATCCCACTTGGATGACCAATTTTTAGTTGTTATTACATGACATGTGTTTTGTGAAATTTCTTTAGACATGTGATATGCAATATTTAGTCTTGATTCCCACTTTTTCTCATCCTATTATAGATCTGCATCTCCTCTATAGGACTCAAATATCACATTGGATTATTGCTTGTCACAAGTGTAGACTATGTTGGTAAGGTATCGCTTGCTTTGTTGAGCTAAGTTCATTTTTTGTAGTTCATGTCATTGTATTTATTTATTTATTTTAAACTTCGTTAGTCACAATTCTTCATTGTGTGCTATTCGAAAGTTTGAGTTAAATAGCCAATATTAGCTTGGTTTGAGAAACCCAGACCTAATCAAGGGTGCCCAAGAGCTTCCTTAGTCTTTGTACTATTAGGTGCACCAAGTGCTTTCATGTCCATTTATTTCTATTTTTCTAGGGATCACCGTTTTCATTCTTTAGATTGTATTATGAGCTTTTATTATTGTTTTAATCATTTCCAGGTGTGGATTTTGAGATTAAGTTGCTCACAATTGGTGGGAGAAGATTGAAGCTTATAGTTTGGGACACGAGCAATTGCTGGAATTATTTTGAATTATAGTTTCATTTTAATCTTTGATTAATGATACTTTTGGAAGTGATAGTTTATATAAATAAACTATAGGGGAAAAGTATTGACTTTGGCTTGAATCATACTCAAAAGAAACTCAAGGATAATGTATTAGACAAGTCTATAGGAGAAAAGTGTTATCTGATGGCATCTCCACTAAAAACTGTGAATTGCAACACACTTCTGATTCCAATACACAATTCATGTATTGAAACAAATGGTTGGCGTTGTTTTTGCATAACAAAGAGTTCCATAATAGAGATTTTAGATTGCAATGCACTAGAGAGTCCACATATGAATGAAGTTTTAATTAAAAGTAATCTTGCATATATCATAGACCTATAGATAAAGGCAAGTTTTCATGTTACTGCTACCTCTTGCTCCCATTAGTTTTATTTGAAGTGTAATCTATTATAACCCAAAGCAATTGAAGTCTATTTAGCAAATTTTTTTAAAAAAAAAAAATATGTGCAGGTGTTTTGGGGGTTTGGGTGGGTCATGAGTGCTTAGATTAATGGGTAATTGAGTAGTAATTTTCAATTTAGGAGCTGTGTAAGTCGAGGCAATGGCAACTTACAGGGCCGAGGAGTTTGGTAGCGAGATTGGGATTGGCAGTGCTATTGTGGAGGGAGATTTGGTAATTATTTGTGAAGGCTTTGAGGAATAGGGATAATGGGTTAATTTCTTATGGTCCTTTGATCAATGATGTCTCTTTATTTACAGGTTGGTTTTCAGAATTTTCATACTCTCACATATGGAGAGATGGCAACAAAGTTGCTCATAATTTAGCTATGCTAGTTATGATCACGTCCAAGTGTACGTGGATGGAGGATGTTTCATCTCGCACCTTACCTTTTTGTTCAAGCTTATTTGACTGCCCTTTAATTTTATATAATGGATGTCTTCTTTCTCCCAAAAAAAAAAAAAAATCACCCTGTATACGTATCTTTGTTTGGCTAAGATTGGTGACAACCATATGGTTTATATAGATTATATAAAGTGATGTAGCTAATTTGGTATACGTTTAGCAGCTGGCATAGCCAATTTTGTAAAATTATTGTCATACTACTAAAATGCTTTTTAAAATAATGTATTTCTCTAGAAGGAATTTCATTATCTTATAACTAAAAGACTTCTTAAAAAAATTTACTTCTAAAAAAAATGCAAAGAAGTTTAGGCACTGCCAAAATTCTTACAAAAAATAAAATAAAAAATAAAATTGAAGAATTAACACAAACAAAAATAATAAATAAGTGTTGTTATATCTTACTAATAAAATTTTATCATGATTTTTAGCTAATCCTATGACTTAAGAAATTTTACATATTTGGACAAAAGTAAAATATAAAATAACCCATAGCATCACCAAAATTGACAAATTTTGTTATATCTTACTAATAGGATTTTATCATGATTTTTAGCTAATCCTATGACTTAAGGAATTTTACATATTTTGACAAAAATAAAATATAAAATAACCCATAGCACCACCACAATTGACAAATTCTCATACATAAGCATGGGCTACATTCTAGTTTTTATAATGAATTGAACATACAATTCTACTTTCTTATATTTGTTGACTTTTGCAATTACATGTTCTTTGTAGCTACTAATACGGTAGATGATGAAGAATTTTGGTGAAACAAGGCACATCTTAGTACTTGAATTAATGATAAGGAAAAATAGGTGAATCTCTATACACGGGTGCCAAATTTTGTAATTCGACTTTCAATGCAATTGAATTTTTTAGAGAGATACTTTATTAGATGATTACATATTCAAATATTTGATTTTGTAGTCATGTACTGTCTACTAATTACATTTTACCATTTAGTGGCATAGCCAAAGTTTGTTTTTGAATTTCAAAAAATGAGCTAAAAATAAAGGTGTGGTTGGATGAGATGGGAATAGGATTGTATTTGTTTGATCATATGTAACATGACTTCAAAATTGTAATTTGCTTTAAATCTCAATTGTGCCAAAACCCAATTGCTGAAACAAATCTAAGATGCTGCCTTGGGGTGTTAATGCATGGTGCAATGGTGAGTTCAAATCTTCTGTCCTATTCTTTTGGTTCCACTCTATACTTCGTAAATAAAAACATGTCAGATGTTCATCCATTTTATTAAATGCTAAATTTATGTCTTCTATTATTTCAATTACCTAAATTAAATAAAAATAAAAACCTATCATATTCCCTTTGCCGGAAGCCAAGTGATAAGAGATAAGTTTAATCTCTTCTAAAGGATTACACATAAAGATAGTAATGTGCCGAAGTAATTCTTTTATTTCCGATCTATTTTGAATCCATTTGCTTCTTCCTTGGCCTAAAAAGATCCAAACCAGTCCCTTGGTTCAAAACGGTCCAACCATGATCTCTATAACTCACTTGCAAAGATCATCATGTAATCTCCACGAACCATTCATTGCAACCATCTGCGATAACCTTGACCCAAATCGGTGCAACCAAACAACACCATGGGTTGCCACCATATTGGGGACATATTTTTCGCTGGAAGACTTGTTTTGCTCTAGTTGCCATCTTCTTCATGGGTCTGGGAGGAACAAAAGTAGAAGAGTGGTGAGTTTCGTCAGAGATGTTAGGCTTGGTGTCAATGGTTGGCCGTGACAATAGTGGCTTCCGGCGAAAGTGATGGTGGGGCAGTAGGAATATGATGGTTTATTTATTTATTTAACTTCAGAGGAACACTAGAGATCGCACATTTGGAGCTACTAGAAGATGCTAACTCAAAATGCAAGGCTGCAAATATAAGTGGAAAACAGTATCTTGAAGAGCTGATTTTAAGATGGGATCAAGAAGGTAATATTAATAATGACTATGAGAAGTCATTAGATGGCCTCCAACCACATCAAAATCTCAAATATTTGTTGGTGGAAGGGTATGGGGGAGCGAGGTTTTCTAGTTGGCTTTCTTTGCTTGTCAATTTGAAATAATATTAAGTCTTACAAGATGCCAACATTTGCCACGGGTATCTCAACTCCCCTCTCTACAATCTCTAAAGCTTCATGCTATGAAGGATTTGGAGTACATATCAGATGGTGATATAAGTGAGGAGGTACTTGTTTCATCCACAGTGTCATCAACACCATTCTTCCCATTGTTGAAGTCACTCTCAATCCTAAATTGCCCTAAGCTGAAGGGATGGTGGAGGAGTGCATCAATGCAAGATCATCATCACCACTCACTACCTTCATTTCCTTGTCTTTCTTATTTAGATATTGAGGATTGTCCTAATCTGACTTCCATGCCTCTATTTCCATATCTTGAAGAAAATTTATCTCTGAATAATGTTAGCTTCATGCCTTTGGAAGAGACAATGGCAATGACTTCGTTGCTGCCCCCCTCACCCCCTCTTTCTAAATTAAAGATTATGACTCTGTCTTTTGATGAGGATGAAGTACCTCTGCTAGATGACTGGCCGTCAAATCTAATGTCTCTCAAGAAATTACAGTTCTGGCGTTGCCCTGGACTAACATCTCTCTTTGAAGCTATGCGATATCTCACCTCCCTCTGTTCTTTGGCTTTCCAAGATCTTCCAAAACTGGAGTCTCTCCCTGAAAATCTTCAACATCTTACCAACTTGCAAGACCTCTACATTAAAAACTGTCCCAGTTTGATGATTTTGCCTGAGTGGATTAGCAAGCTCACATCACTTGAAACACTTGGAATTGATAATTGCCCTAATTTGACATCACTTCCTAATGAATTGCAATGTCTTAGGTCTTTACAAAGGCTAAAAATTGCAAATTGTCTTCTCTTAGAAAAAAGGTGCGAAAAAGGAATTGGTGAGGATTGGTCCAAGATTGCTCACATCCCCAATATTAACCATACACACGAATACATTAGTTTTTCTAAGGTACATTCTCTAATCTCAATCCTCTGGTGCAATCAAAGGAAAGAAAATAAAATTTGTGGAATCTTTGATGGGTTATAATTATTATTTTAATTACGTTAAAGTACATGCTGTGTTCTGTTAACAGATTTTTCTAGCCAAGCAGAAGAATTAAATATATACATATATATATATATATATATATATATATATATATATTCTGTGGAAATATGGTGATGGGATGCATTGCTTGGATACTTTCAGGATTTGGGAAGCTAATGTAGCTAAGGTACTTGGTTAAACTCATCTTTATCAATTGTTATTCATTTATGATTTCTCTGATTTGTGGCATTCAACACTATGGTGGTTGAGTTAATCGATTTCCTTCCAATCTAAGAATATAAGCAGTAGAATTACGAAGTCAGCAATAGGGAACAAATAGGGTCAATATAACATTTCTCACTTCCCAGAGTTGGGAGGGGATGACTGGGTTCTTCTTCAGTGTTTTCACACACATTAATTACCAATCCTAATCCTTCTTAGAACCTCAAATCTAATGATGTTAATTCCTTCTTTGTTTGTGTGTTAGTCAGAGGGATTTAACTCCACTATTTCTTACATTCATGTATCTGTTTTCTAAATTCACTTTGAATTTATCAAATACCAGTCTGGCTCTCTTCATTCTTCCTTTTTGTTTTAGATTTAGTGATCAGTTATTGGATTCTGTATGCAGGAGCTTGAATTTCGAAAATATGAGTATACTAGCATGTCTCTTTTAACCTTGCTGGTAATGGGAATTTGCTGCAGGCTACATATATATATATATATATATATATATTTTTTTTTTTTTTTTTATAAATTTTGGAAATGTGAATGCAAGATTGTAGAACTAGTATTATTTTCCTCTCTTTTCCCTTTTTAATTTAATTCTCAAACTTATTTTTGATAGGTTGGAGATGAACACTACAGCTTGGTGTCAGCAACAAGATTACTACCTAGCCTCAATTAGAGCTTAATTTCTGGGTAACTGATTCTTAGACTTCTCAACAACCCTGTGAAACATAAGCTTTATGTTCATTTCAAAAGATTGCAAATATTTATCTTAGTGTAGTTGTTTTACTGGTTAAAAAAGTTTGTGGTGAATTTTTTTTAATGCTTTTCCTATTCTAATTCTTTTTCCTATATACATAACAGTACTTAAAAAGCATCAGTTTGAAAATTACTTACTTAAAAGAACTATCATGAGAAATATTTTACCTGGGACAAACTTGTCAATTACAACAGTGTTGTGAGTCCTAATGTTTGTTAGTTTCTCTTCTTCTAAAGTCCAGATGTGTATGTGCTTAACTTAGTGTCAAAGCAATCAGTTCATAGTGCCTGAGTGATTGGTACAACATACTAAAAAAGAATTATGTGATTGTCAATTTTATTATTCATTTTAGACTGACTTGCTGTTGGTACAGGGCAAAAAAAATGTGATCTTCTCAATCAGATGGCTTTTAGGACTTCCTTGATAAAGGTTTGTTTCTTCGGTGCTTCTACTCTGTAAGCATGCAATACTCATCTTTTAAGTATCCTTACATTCATGGATATACTTGGCATACAATAAAGTTATAATCTAGCCATGGACAATTTAACTATATGAAATCTATGAAATATCTTATGAATCAAGCATAGAAATTCACGGGTAGTCAAAAATCTTTTGAAGTGAATCCTATATAACAATATCTATTGAATGGAGAGAAAAAAAAAATTATCATTTTTCTAAAATTTGGGAACCACAGAAAAATTTATCAACAATGCCCAGATACTAATTAGACCTTTTTCATGTTACCCAAAAAAAAAAAAAAAAAGACCTTTCATTCATGGTTTCTTTTCTAAATATATTTTCCAATTATGTTCACATTTCCTGGTAGTGGAGCTTGTTGTCTTGATGATAATGGATTTGAGCACAAGTCCACAGAAGATATATTCCATTTAACAAGTTATTATTTGAACGCCCAGGCAAGAATCTGCTTTTAAGGTGAAGGTGAGACCCTTGCACAATTCTACTGAACAAAGTTCTTTTGTTTCTACCTGAACTCTTATGTCGATACTTGTTCATCTTAGAAATATGTGGAAATTTCCTATAGGAAAAAAATTTCTGTGCAAGCAAACATAAAAGCTTTCTTCCAACAGTACTGTCTAGAAGCTGTTTTCAGATACCAAGAGAAAGTGCATCTTCGGGTTTAATTAGAAGTAAGTGACATAACTATATATTTGCTTTCAAATTATGAAATCAGTCTCAATTGGTTAACAAATAGATTAGAGTAAATCCTAATTCTTTTCCATCCAAAGGATATTCTATTGATCAGAGGACTTGCATATGGAGTTAATCAAATGATTTCATTTGTCATACTGGTGAGGAGCATAGATTATAATGTGGAGTTTTGTCTTAACTAAGCCAGGTGACTCACATTTTGTAGGTTACATGATAAAAGCCACCAATATCGTCTTTTAAAACTATGCATTTTCTGCATCAACAATGCTTTTGTGCATGTGAGTGGCAAAAAAAGGTAATTGTAGATGCTGATTAAATAACCATGTCCACTTTTTTTTTTTTTTTAATATTTTTTATTTTAAAGATGATTGCTTTGGCATAATATGTTATGCAACTTTTCCCATGACTGCTTTGTTGTCCAGGATGCATTAGACATATATAGGTCACATGTTGGAGCAGATGATGGAACCAATTGCTGAGTTCTGCATTACTGGCCTGCAGGAATTCTCATTAGCTATCAATGGTCTTGCAATTGTTTGCTTTACAAGAAGTGCATATTACCAAAGAGAGAAATTATGTCACTAAGATAAGGTTGGAACTTCTGAAGTTAGTTTGAAATCCATGCACTAGTGACAAGGGGTAATTAAGATCACAAAGTGATCATACTGCTGATCTTTTTCCTACTGAGAGCGTCACCAATAACAATTGCCTAGCCCTGGTTTACAAGAACTGCGGATTACCGAAGAGAGAGAGTATAGCACTAAGATAAGGTTGGAACTTCTGAAGTTAGTTTGGAATCCATGTGTGAGTGACGGGGTAATTAAAATTACAAAATGATTCAAGCTGCTGATCTTTTCCTACTGGAAGTGTCACCAACAACAACTGCTTATCCCTGGTTTTAGCCATTCCATGATAAACAGAACTTGCAATCAAGGTCTTTTTTTTTGGGTTGGCTATGGCAAATCTATGTTATTGCTGTAATGTAGATCAGGAGTATTTCATAGGTTGCTTGTATCTTTCTTAGTCATTCATAATTTTAGACATTGGTGTATTTTGGCGAATCCATCTATAGGTACGTCTTTGTACTTGAATTATGGTGAGGAAATTTAGGAAACTCTCCATACATGGATGGAATTTTGTGATTCAAGTTTCCTGCAAGAGAATTTTCTTGAGATACCAGATTTTTAAAATATTATTGAACTAATTTCCTACTTGTCTCAGAAGTTTCAGTGTCTCCTTATCAAAAAATGTTTTACTCAAATTTTTTTGCTATAGTGGGTAAGCATATATTTGGGAAGCACAATTCTATACTTTGCACTATTGAAATGAGAAAAGCATATCTGTCAATTACTTATGATTTATAGATAGTGTAACTACTGTTATCATCATGTATATACACCATGGGTGCTTGACCTAAATGAAACCAGCACGTAGTTTGTTTGTATTGAATGGATCACAAAGAACTCTCTGATCTCATTCAGAGACCACTGCAGCATAGAAAATAACAGCTACTCTCCAATTTAATGCATGATCTTCCGTGTATCGAAGTGCAGTACATCTGACTCACCCAATTTCCAGCTTTAGTTAAGGGAAAAAATGTTTGTGTTTGTTCAAAAAGAAAGAAATCTGAGTGGTTAAAGACTATAAGTTTGATATATACACTTTTTGTTGCTACAGTGAGGGGACAAGCACCCCTAAGGATTCAAACCTGAGGCACAACCCGAGCCAAGGGGCTCAGTTGTAAATTTGATACATGCATTTATTATGTATTAACAAGGGCCATGGCTTAAGGTTCCATGATGCAGAACTCTTGAAGCTGTCATGGTTTTCTTTCAGTGCAAAGGGGTTCTAAAGCTTTACATTCACATATTGTATCGTATGCTTTTGATACAAGTTGGAGGAATAAAAACATATAGCTTCCATATTTTGAACTTAGTGGCTATATCTTGCTAGATTTCTCCTTTGGTTTGGTTATTTGGATATGGCTTATAAAATACAAAAGCCTTGTATTTTTTTTTTTTTTTTTTTTTTGGAGAAACCGAAAGGTTTGTATTTAGATTCTTGAAATTATCTTTGCTTTCATTTAAGACTTATAAAATAAAAGGCTCAATAACTAGACTCTTGATGATTTACTATTATACAAAGAAAATAAGGAAAACTAATAATCAAAGAATTGATTTTGCTCTTGGTTCCGATATTGACCAGTTTTAGGAGTTTTTATCAAACTGGATTGGTGCATAGTTTTAAAAAACCAGACCGAAACAAGCAGTTGAACCTGTTCAATAGGGAATAGGCATCAATCCGGTCCGATAAAAACCCATAAAATTGGGAACCAGGAGCAAAATTGGTTCTTAGGCCATACCGGTTTTTAAAACAATGCTAGAAGATAAAAGTGAGTTGTTTCTCAAAAAAAAAAAAAAAAAAGATAAAAGTGAGTTGAAACCGGCCACCTCCACTCCACTTATATGATTTACCAATCTTTAAAAGAAATTACTTTCTAACACAATTTTTTTTTTTTAAAGAACAAATTCTATGCACTTAAGAACCAATGTGATGTTAGAAAGTTAAGATGCTGATACAGATTAGTTAAGGAAAAACATAAAATATTAAAATATTTTATTTATCCTTAACCAATTTGCATAAAATATTTTATTTATCCTTAACCAATCTGCATCAGATGCTCAGTACCATTAAGCTTATAAAAAGCTCTAATTTCTTCAACATCCCCCCTTCACAAACCATAAAAATAAAAAATTTCTTCCAGTTCAACATTTGCTGTCTGCTGTTTAGATTTCCATTTATGTCACGGTTTAGTATAAACCCCTTAACACACATTGCCTAATGCAAATCAAGGGAAAAGAAATTCACTATTAGTCTGCTGCCATTTCCTATTTATGGTCTTTAGAGGATGAAAGAAGAGCATGAATATCCTTTCCCAAGACAAAATTAGCACTGCCACTAAGTGACAAGATCTCTTAATGACAACTTACAGATTTCTAGCCAAGAAAAATAGGAAACAAGTGGTAAAAAATGCATTTGATAAGGATTGATGACCATGCAGTTGTTTTTATGACATTGTAGATTACTTTATCCTAATTACCAAAAAACTTAATAGGTTCATATTACTTAAAAAAGAAAAAAAAAAAAAAAAAAAAAAAAAAGCAATAAGAGTTATAGAGAAGCAAATAGTCTTCTGATATGCAATTATAATAAACAAAGACATTTACCTTAGCATGAGTAACAATTACAACATCCATTGAAAATTACATAAATTCAAACAAATTCATCACCATCAGTTTTGCATTTTAATTCAGATATTGTGACAGGATTTAAGATGACTTCTATCACCCTTCCAAACCAAAATGAACCGCAGTGGGTTTGAAGTCAATCACTAGGTACTTCTCCACATGAGGCAGGAGCACCCTTGTGTATCAACATGAGTAGGATGAGCAATATGCTCTGCAACACCCTCCATACTCTCAAAGGTGGATTCTAAGACATGAGTGAAACCTTGATTTTTGTTCCCAGCACTCACATTCTTGCTCCTGTTAATCACATAACATGACCAAAAATCATTTACATAAATGAAGTCTGTTCAAGGTCTTAAACCAATGTTACAGTTACCAAAGTTCACTAAAAAAATTTCTTGGTGCTGAAGCCTTAGAGCATCATTCCACCAACAGAGTGAAGCAGCTTTTGGTTACAAAAATTTAAAAACATATTATACCCATGATAAGCTAAAAAGCCATTTTAGAATTTGAAAGATGTGCACAAAAAGTTCTTTCATTCTTTCATGTTTTTTGACTTAGGGTATACAACAACAATATGAGAAGTCATTGGAAGTCTTTCAGGAGATTCTTTATGCTGTAGCGTTCCTACAGTATTTTCCTTCCTTTTGAAAGGAAATGCTGTCTGATTCTTGCTTACAAAGCATAAAGACTTTCAAAATGATTGGAAACAAGTTCTCAATCTTAGAAATGACCAATACTAAGCACTACGTAGGACTTGCAAAGAAAGCTTTCACCTAAATGACCCTTTAGTGACAAATGGAAAATGACTTGACTAGACAGTTAAAGGAGAGAGATTTAAAATTAAAATTATAATACTAATAATCTGTATTTTAAGATGTATACTAGATCATTTGACAAGGTACTATATCAAATTTGGCTTCACTCTAAAACTAATCTCTTTCTTCCATATGAGTGCTGATTGTGTATGGATTGTTGTTTTAAGTCATGCCATAAATACTACTAATAAATAGGAGAAGTTTATGCAAAAAATTGTTTCTTCTTTTAGAGTGAAAAACAAATTTGAAGTGTGGTTTGAGGACAAATTAAGGATTCAATCTATGTGAACCGATGGATTCACTTGACCACTAAGCAGGGAGGTATGCCAAGAGATGGTAAAGCTAGCTTACAAGTTGATGGAACTTGTTGCTTTGAGCCTAGGCTTTCCAGCAGATAGGTTCCATGGCTTCTTCAAAGATCAAACCAGCTACATCCGACTCAATCACTATAACCCTTGCCCTTGCCCTTGCCCTTGCCCTTCCCCTTCCCCTCGTTTAGCTCTTGGTCTTGGTAGACACCTGGATAGTGGTGTCTTGACCATCCTTAACAAAGATGATGTTGGAGGATTGGAAGTGAAGCGGAAAACAGATAGAGAGTGGGTTCGAGTCAAATCCACCCTAGATGCTTATATCATCAACATTGGTGACACTACTCAGGTACAATTTTCAATTAATCAAATTAAGTTTTCTAAGTACAACATGCTTGCTGTCACATAACAATTACTAGGTGCATGATTTACTTGAAAACCCAAGGAACCATTTACAGGCAAAGTTCTTCCTTGGAAAATTGAAAGATATTACATAATAGGATTTGACAGAAGTACGTCGTCTACACTGTCTACAATGTCTAAAGCAGAGTATATGTATAATCATTTTATGTCTATGTTTCTATGTATGCATATATACAAAACATATTTATATAAATTAAATTAGTACTATCCCTATATTGGAATTGGTATCTATTTCGGGGCGTTTATTGTTGACCAGTTTCACTCAGAGAAGGAAAATTATGCAGGTTTGGACCAATGATGAGTATGAGAGTGTGGAGCATAGGGTGGTGGTGAACTCAGAGAGGGAACGGTTCTCCATTGCATTTTTCTTACATGCATCATCCTACACCATGGTTGAGCCCTTGGAGGAGCTGACAAGTGAGCAAAACCCGCTAAATATAGGGCATATAGCTGGGGCAAATTTATAACTCACAGAAAGTGGAGTAACTTACAGAAACTCAAGTGTTGAAAATGTCCAAATTAGTCATTTTAGGATATCAAAGTAAGCTGTATTGTCTTTTGGCAACTGACAAGCAATAACTTTCAGCTTCTTGTAGAGTACTATATATGTTGTACACAAGAGTTGAGACTTTGGAAGCATGATGTGACTCATCTCAAAGACGAGCAATTCTGTAAATAATAACTGGTTAATATGCATTAATAAACTTGCCTTATATGGCTAGAAGTTGAAGTAATTGCTTGATGCTGGTGCATCAGCATAGTAATTTCATAAAACTTGATATTTGAATAAACACAAATTTATCATATCTGGGGTATCCGAGTGCAACTGTTAATATGTTTTGATAGTTTATCTTAATATCACAATTGTATAACTCTCATTTGAAGTAAAGTTTTGTATTGGACACCACCTTCTTCGTTTACATTCATTTATGTAATAAAATTTTAAAATAATAGAAATGATTAAAATTTTAATTTTTATTCCCTCCAAAAAAAAAAGTTCTACTTTTTATTAGTTTAAATTTTAATATTCACCATCTGTCATCAACTTAGATTTTTTCAGCAATAGTCTCTCACATACATTATGAATTTTTTGAGATAGAAATACACGGCAAAAAATCGGGTTAGAAAAACTGACATTCTGACTGGGATGACCAAAAAATTAAGTGTGTTTGATCAGAATGATAGAAAAAAAAGTAGGTAAAAAAGTATATTACATTTGCCCATTCTATATTTTCAGTTGTTTTTTGGACTCTGTAAAATTGTGTAAAATGGTCTGTGTGCAACACTTATTTCCCTATTTTAAATCCAATTTGAACTAATGTTTGTATAAAGCCACCATAGGCTAGGTGGTGTAGCTGTATCTCTACTATTTGATCTATATTTATATATATTTAAAAGTTGAAGCATAACATTTATTATTGCTAAGCTCCTGTTAGGTCACATCAGCGGTCACATTATCCACTTATTTTTTACATCTTCTTTACTCACTTTTATTCTTCCTATTAAAAAAAAAAACTTTTACTCTCCCTATTAGTCCACATTTGGTATTACACTTCTTCCAATCTTTCCCCTCCTTTGCCTCTATATCTCCCTACTACTCTCTACTTTACCGTTCCTCCATCATTTTTTCTTTCTTATATATTCATTCTTCTTTTCCCTATTTTATTTTGTATAAATTTAATATCACTTCTCACATTCAATCCATATTTTTCCAACCAAAAAACTATTAAGTACTCTCTCTCTCTCTCTCTCTCTGGATTTTTGTTCTTTTTTATAACTTTAATTAAGGGCGATGGTTTTTTTTTTTTTTTTTAATTTTAAATACTTGACCCATGTGATGCACATAATAGTTTAACAAAAATAATATTTTTTACTTTTACAAAGGCACATTTTTTTAGACAAAACTGTTTAAAAGCAAATAAAATTTCACTTTACTTTAAAATTATATTTGTATGTAAACAAAAATTCATATCTTACTATCTTAGGCTGAAATAAATCGATAGATGTCAAAACTTATATATGCTAAAATTTAAATTTTGGTTAGATCGCATACTTGAGCAGTTCATGCCTATTTGAAAACATTAATGTTTTCAATATTGAATGTGGGCAATAGGTAGTAAGCGGTCATGGTTTTATATTCCACTTAGAATAGAAATTGATATGACTTACATTTAGCTCAAATAACACATTATCTTCTTGAATATGTGGATTTCTATGATGCATTGCTTTTCATACACGTTCTTCATACCACAATAATGCACTACAATATAGGCATTTGCATGATGGTTGGCCAATTAAAGCCCAAAGTTGCAGGGTTCATAATATTTTCTTGTATTATAATTAATGTAGAGTTTTAGATTGACATCCGATGTCTAAATAATTAACAAAAAAATGATTTAATGTAAAAATATGTTTATTACCAAGATGAAGCCTTTGTTTTTGTTGGTTGCTGGAAATGATAGGAAATTATAGTGAATTGTTTGGTATATTATTAGAATAAACATGATTATGTAACTTTTTCTCAAAAGAAAGGCTATTATAACACAATATATGTTGTATTTATTGCAAAATAATTAGAAACATAAATGTTTATTAAAAAAAAATGTAGAAACACAAATGCTCTTGATGAGGCCGTATATCTCACTAGTAAGAAGCACGATCCTTGCGCTCAAAAAGTCACCTACACAAAAGAAGAAAACAAGAATACCTTGCAAAAGGCACCGGTGTGGAGCCGGTCAAATACCCTCCGAATGTCAAGTTAGATATATTCTCGCAACTCTAGAGTGCTAGAGAGGGGTCAATTATGCGTACCTTAATGCGAGGGGGCATTGGGGCTTTTATAGTAGTGGAATTTTGCCTCCCTTCCTTGTAGCCCAAGTTGTTTCCTTGTAGAACTCTTCCTTCAGGAATCTAAAACGTGGTGGACAAGTTATTCTTCCGTGAGGAGTCCATGGTCTTAAGGTGTTCTCCCAAGATTCTTCCAATGCTTTGCCCTATTCTTATTGGGCCTTTATTTTATCATGAGTTCCACACAAAGGATGGGCTCGACTTTCTTCTGGCCCATGGACATAGACCCGTTAGGCCCACTTGTCTAGGCCTGTCAGGCCTTGCCTTCTATTTTTATCCTCTTTAGTTCTTATGCTAGCAATTGTATTTCTAACATTGTTGAGATCTTCTCTTCTAAACTGTAATCACTTTTCAGTTTAAAATGAATAAAGCAATTTAATTTCAGATACTATGGGACAATACAATTTTATATTTATTCATAATGAAAAGAAAAAAGTACCTGCTATATCTTCTCTGCTTTCTTATTTGCTTAAATTGACATTGTTGTTGGACATGCATATATTGGAGAATGTGGGTAGCAATTTGTTGCTTTTGAATTTATTTTGCATCTTTATCTTTTTGCATTGTTTATAAAATTCTACCAAAATAAAGAGAATTAGTGCAATACTTCTTGCAAACAAATAGAAGACTGAAGGCCCCACTAAATTAAAAATATAAATTCTAATAATATATTGATATTATCTAATTAAAACGTTAAACAAAGAAAAAAAATTATAGCTTACCTTCCTTGAAGCCCCAAAACTCATATTCTGTCTGGATATTACCTTGCTTAATCTCAGTTAAAGTTTAATCCTATTTAATTTAATGGGTTTTGGTGGTGTAGAGCATGAATCAGGTATTTCATTAATTCATCCAACAATCTGAGTGAGAGTAATGATACAATACAATTAGAGATAGAGATTATTCCATTCAAATATTGTAAACAATCCGAATGACTCTAAAATTCAAGGGACAATCATATAAAAATTTAAGCAAATATTGTGATGCAAAGATGATACCTGAGTCTTTTCCAATTCCACATGGATGTGGTTTCAACTCTATAAGTGAAGAACAAAATAATAAACTAAATTACATTTAAGTGAAGAATGGAATGTGTAATTGGAGGTTATAGGGGTTATGATGGGAATTTGAAATGGCAACAAACTTTAATGTATCACACCCTAAAAGTAATTATACGTTTTGATTGGAGCACATTATGGAACATTTCTTGCACCATGGAATCCATACCAAAATGACGTTTTGTTAGGAGCAATTTCAGGGGAAATTACACTTATTTTTATTTCTGAGTGATATAATTATGGTATTAGATAATAATCGATCCATAATTATGGTATTAGACTTTTATTATAACTATTCCTTTTTAATTATTAGTCATTAAGTTTTTACAATAATTGTGCTATTAAAGCATAGCATTTATTGTTACTATGTTCCTATTGAGCCACATTAGCATCCATGTCATTATTTTATTTTTGTTAGTAAACCAAATAATTTTTTTTTTCATTATTTTTCTATTAGTCTTCTAATGATTCCACAATTTTCACTTCAGCTTCCATAAAACCCCTAACCTATTTCCAAAAAAACTAAGTATAAGCATTATGCCAATGAACTATTTTTTATTAGAATACTCTTTTTTTTTTTTCTCTTTAAATCATTTTTCTCTTTATGATTTTTTTTTTAATATCTATATATATCTAAAAGCTGAGACGTAGCATTTAATGTTGCTATGTTATTGTTGAGCCACCTCATCAGCCACATCATACTCATTTTCTTTTTCTCTTTAAATAATTTTTCTCTTTATGATTTTTATTTTTTATATAAAATAATTAAATACAGATCATGGACAAACATTATTATTCATTAGATACAAATATTTGACTATTCAGCTACCTTAATCGATTTCAACCTTTTGTTTTCTTCTTTCTAATTTCAAGCAATTGTTAAAATTAAATAGTTCATTATTTTTTTAGTATATAAAATTAACACTTCGAATGTGTCTCTTCGTTTATCTACCGTTATAGTGTTTCAACTTCCAAACTTTTAGTTTTTCACGACCTTATCTCTCTCTCACTCATACATTGATTATTTATGTAAGTTTTACAATGATATATATACCAATGCACATTTTAGATACAATCACCCATCATCTACGACAAAAAATTTAGCACAATACTAATTGTTTTCCATATTTTTCAATCAAGTTTTAGATTTAACCATTTTGAAAAGACATCAAGCATTAAGTGTCTCTTCATTTATCTACCGTTATAGTATTTTCTCTTCCAAAATTTTGGTTTTTCACAACCTTATCTCTCTCTCACTCATACATTGATTATTTATTTAAGTTTTACAATGTTACATATAACAATGCACATTCTAGATACAATCACCCGTTATTTTTAATTAAGACCTAGAATTGTTAATGCAATTTTATTTGGCCTATCATTGTTGTGGAAATTCCTAATGTTGATATGAAACATATTGATAATGAACAATTTTTGTGCTTATTTTTAAAGTGTCAAAAAGTCAAAAAGTTTTCAGGACAGTAATTTTGTTATTGTTGAATCCCTTGTGTTTGGTAAAGTTTCTTTTAGAAATCTTATGCGTCTTTTCTCAAATCTGTTTGTGATTTTTATTTAGTTCATTCTATTACAAATAATAGGAATCTCCAACATTAAATTTTTAGCTAATTTGAGCTTTCTTGATAAGCTTTTACTTTGTTTAGTCATGTTTAAGGAAAAAGCCAAAAAGAGAATAAGACAACATATAATTTACTCTAGAGCATCGTTATCCTATTAATGTTTTTGTGTATAGATACTTAAGGAATTTGATTAACTCTTTCTTAAAATTCCTATTATTCTTACGTCTAGCCTCATAGATTAATTTTTGGGGGGTTCAAGTTATAGCCTAGCAACATTCTTTATGGTGTCCCCTATTTGTGGTTCAAAACCCACCATCCTCCCTCCACCACCATCTACATACATACATACATATATATATATATATATATATATATATATATATATATATATATATATATATATATATATATATATTTATTTATTTATTTATTTATTTATATAATTGGCTATTCAAATTAAGAATTCTCATGTGTTACTCTTCAAAGATTTGGTTAGATGTATAGATGGTACTTTTAGTTTATGAAACATGATCAACAAAACGTGATTTCTTTTTTTTTATATAATTATATCTGGACTATACTAAAATGTCATGATGGATGGATTGATCTTATTTTACTATAAAATCTAAGTAATCATGTGGTTTACGAATTTGAAGAGTTATATATTGCGGAATTTGTTCATATGTTCATATGATGAAATAAAGTTTGCTTTTTGCATTTTATTTTATTTTATATTTTCACTTTATGATATATGAATTATTGATTATAATCTATTGCATAGTTATCTTTATATAATTTTTCACTTAGTTTCAATTGTGTGGAAGAAAGAGACGTGGATCTATGTTTTGGAGAAAAATATACCTATAAATGTTAAATCACATATATCTGTATAGTAATAAACAAAGTATATATAGTTAGAACTTAGTCTAATAGTTCTCACACTCACACGGCAAATTTTTTTTCTTATAAAATTTCTTGTATTGTATTTTCATACGTATTTCACTATGTATAATACCCAACTACAAAATATATTTAATTTGTTAGTTGTTACACCACAAAAAGACTTCTAATATAAAACATAATTTCAAATAACACATATTGACTTTTAAAAATATACAGTTTAAAATATTAATTCAATAATTATCCAGTAGCAAGTAGTTCCACCAACCAGGAAATCTACCAAGCCTCACAAAGTACCTAGTTATTAATTCAATAATTGTCCCTACAGTCTTGTTGCTAAAGGGTTATCGTAAATTTTTGTCCCTAAGATATAACCAAATTGTTGGGTTCTACATATAGCAATTGTAGAGAATAACCACAAGATTTCTTGTGTTTCTCTAACTTCCTAAGTTCAAAATTTTGATGAAGTAGTAATTATTTTGTAATAATGGTAAGTGAGTAAAAAGGATTTTTGTACTTGTTAATAATTTGGCATTACTCAAGATTCTTGACTATTATGAAGTTGAATTGAACACATACATACATACATACATATATATATATATATATATATGCAATTACCAAGTAGCCAAACAATTGCTAATAGTGACTTGTTGAAGGCATTTCAAATTGTGACAATATGAGCTTGTTAAACATCAAGCACCGCCTCTCTCACTTTCTCTAGTATTCGATTATAAATCTATCTAATTGAAAAATATTAGTTATATTATTATGAGTTAGCAATCTGGGCAAGTCTCCAATTTTATTTTGTTAAATTTGTGTGACATTTTTATTATATTATGTTTTTGTTTTTGTTTCTTTATCTCTATCACTTATCCACTGCCGCAAACAAACGTATTATAGATTAACAAATCACAAACATTATAAAACATATGGGATGGAGAGAGAAAAATCATATCAAATAAATGTTAGGTTTTAAAGTTGAAGGAGAGAAAAAATACGTGATGGAGGCTGGAGGCAGCAGCGGCCGGTGTCAAAGGCGTGTGTGAACTCTCTCTCTCTCTCTCTCTCTCCAATTTGGCTTAAGTTGTAACCGTGGGGTGGATTAATTGAGTTTTAAATTTTTTTGGGTTGGGCTGTTATGGAGGGGGCTAAAGTCTTGAAAGAGAGGGCCCAATCCTGAAAAATTTAAAATATACTTAATAAAAACAAATTGGGCCTTCTTCTCAAAAAAAAAAATTGGGCTAGGGGGCCCGGGCCCCTTCTGGGTCCGTGATGTCTCCATACTTGTCAAGATAATGCAACCGAGGCTTTCTTTTACATGATACTTTCCAACAGATGCATGAATTAGAAATTAAAGTAGAATGCACTCAATAACAAACATTTACTATATGCATTGTGGTTCTCTGAAATGATCAAGCATTTCAAAAGTTACCAATTAAGGTCCTTGCTAGACAAGAACACAGAAGTATAGAACATGTTTTTGTCCAAGTTGACTGGCTCAGTATATTATAATAACTTGAGAGTCTTAAGTAATAACAAGTTTAGTAATCAATTGAGGAAAAAAGCATGCACTGATCAAACTCCATCATGTCAAAGGCAAAATAAGTAAAAGAAGATTTTAGAGCTCAAAATAGTCATGATTTAAGTAGCATTCATGGCTCCAGATCCTAAAAAGTAACAAGCTATTTGGAAATTTACCTTATAGGGCCACAAAACCAAGAAAATAATCTTCACTTTACAAGCACAGTTCTTCGAATTGATTTTGCTCCTGTTGAAGTATCAAAATTAGCACTTCACTCAACAAGCTATACTGATAAGAGAATATTTATGAATGAGATAAAAAAAAATCACATATATACTGTTTAAATTTCACTAGGTAATGTAATCAATAAAACCATGATTGTACACCAACATATTAAATTGGCGGCCACTCAAAATATCTTAAGCATAATATTATAGCAGCATAGAGAGTGTGTTGCTGGTGATTGGGTGTTCCTTAGATTAGTGCCCTATAAGCAAAAATCACTATAGCAACTACAAGGAGAAGTGGCTTATAAGCTGTTCTTGCCATTTCACTCCAAAACTCATCCGGTATCTTCCTTAAAACCTAAGCTAGGTAGTCATGTTGTTCCCCTACCTACTCTGCCTCTGGTGAAAAAGGATGATGAAATTTGGCCCAAGCCTAAAACTATTTTGCAAAGGAGAATGAAGAAGTGCATGATTAACTACTTAATAAGTAACTCGTTAGTTGATAAGCTGTTAACTGATAGTTAGCCTATGCACAAAATGTGATCCCTGCAGATGCAGAAGTAATCAGCATATTGTTGGGAATTATACAGAAAGTAATAAAAGAAAGAACGAGGATAATACAGAAGATAAACAAAAATAGATAACTTGGAGGCACAAAATTATTATTCTTAAACAATATTTGCCCCACATTCTTGTCGTTAAAGGGTTATCGCAAATTTTTCCTCAAGATACAATTGTTGGGTTCTACAAATAGCAATTGTGGAAAATAACCATAGGATTTCTTATGTTTCTCTCTAACTTATTATCTTGTGGTTCAAAATTTTGATGAATTAGTAATTATTTTGTAATAATGGTAAGCGAGTAAAAAGGATTTTTGTACTTGTTAATAATTTAGCATTACTCGCAAGATTCTCGAATATTCAAGATTCTTGAATATTACCAAGTAGCCAAACAATTGCTAACAGTGACTTGTTGAAGGCATTTCAAATTGTGACAAAATGACATTGGGAGTTTTGTTAAACATCAAGCACCACCTCTCTCTCTTTCTCTAGAAATTTCTAGAATTTTTCACACAATCTATCTCTCTGGAATTCTCTAAGGGTTCGTTTGATTGGGAGGATAAAAAAGTAGGAGAATAGAAAGATTTTAGTGTCTCTCATTTGTGTTTGATTGGAAGGGTAAAAAAGTGGAGGGATAGAAAACTTTTTTACTTGTTAAAAATAAAGTTTGTATAAATTTATCATCATATCCCTATTAAATAAAACAAATAGTAACAAATTATATATATTTTTTAAAATTGTGTATAGATGGATACTTCAAAAAAAAAAAAGCATAAGAAATTCACCCAAAACTGTTTTCTAAAAAAAAAAAAAGAACAAAAACAAAAACCAACCAATATTAATAAGAAAATAAACATATGAGCACCCAAAAAAAAAAAAAGTTCCACGTCCAGAAAAAAAAAAAAAAAAAGAAATCAAAGAAAAAAAAGAAGAAAAGAAGCCAACATGTCCAAACAAAAGCAAGCAAGCAAAAAAAAAAAAAAAAACCAACATGTTGGATACTTGAGGTGAATTCCAAAGGTATTTTTGGAAGCTCATTTCATGGGTTTTCCTTTCTCACTTTTCTTTTTATTTTAAAGAGAAAATTTTTTTGTAAGTTTAGAGAGAAAACACTTGGACTCCATCATTTATTTTTCTTCCTTCCCATCCAACCAAATACATTTCAAAAAAAATTTCATTTCTTTTTTTTCTCCAAAATTTTCCTTTTTACACTATTTTACCTCCCAATAAACACATAGCTACCTTTGCATAAGTTAATCTCAGCCACTAATTTACAAGATATCTAGAAGGCAGAGAAAGGCATTAATTTAATGCCAATAAAAAAGAAGAAGCTGGAAGCTTCAAGTCGGTTTCTTAACCGACATACATCTAGCTTAAATAGATGTAATGAGGTGTGTGAGAGACGTGTGGAATAAGGTGAACTGGTGAAGTGTCAGTGAAGAGAAGTATTTGTGTGTAGTGAGGTGATCGAAGCCGTGTGAAGTGAAGTGAAGTGAAGTAAAGCTCCGAGTGTTGTAGAGTGTGAAGAAAAGCAAAGTCAAAATAAGTGTCCTTGTCAGTAGTGTCATAGAGTTGTGTGTGTCCTGTTAGGATTGTAAGGAGCATTGCCGTGTGGTGTTATTTGAGTCCAGTATTTGTGTTATACGTGGGAGCCCAAACAAGACTATCAATTAGTCAAAGTGTTGTAGTTCAAAGAGGAAAGTTTTAAATCAAATCTCTTTGTTCAGTTTTTTGTACTACAAATTTAAGGTTGTGTTTGGTTCAATGTAAAATATTTTTTGAAAAATAAATATTTTTCAAAAATGCTATTTTTAGGAAAGGAAAATATTTTCAAGTATTTGGTTGCATTATGAAAATTATATTAGAAAACCATTTTTAGTGTTTGGTAACATTCTGAAAATGCTATTTTCCTACAAAATTTTCACATTTTCTCAACATCCAAACAAATTTTATTACAAAAATTTCAATAGATACACTTTAAAGAAACAGAAATATGCTCAAAACAATTCATTGAACTTCATACAAATTTGGTCAAACTGAGAGAGGGAGGAAGAGAGAGTGATCGAAAACTTTAGGGAAAGAAAGGCGACGATGAGATCGAGACGAGATTGAGACGACGAGATCATTGGTGCGATGAGATCGAGATGATGAGATCGGCGGCACCGACGAGCTTTGGGTCGAGAACGAGAACGAGATTGGTAACAACAGCGCCGATGAGCTTTGGGTTGAGAACGAGAACGATGCGAACTGAGAACTTGGCGCCGCAAACTCGACGGTGCGATCTCGCCGCTGCGTCTGGGGTTGGGGCTCGATCTTGCCGCTGCGTTTGCGTCTGCGTCTGTGAGTCCTCCTTTCTCTCTCTCTTTCTCTCTTTACGCATCTGTGAGTTTCGGAAGTGATTTGAAGGTAAAATAAAAACGGAAATGCTTTTATAGGGTCAGAGGGCATATTTTACGATCAACAGAAATAATTTTCCATTTGACCCAATTTTCCTTGCGAATCCAAACACCCACATTTATGGAAAAGCATTTTAAAAAATGATTTGAAGCCAAAACAAACACAGCCTAAGTATCAAAGCTTTCATTAATTCAACATAATTTACTCCACACAGGATTAAAAGTATAGGATTATTATTATTAAAATAAAGGGTTAAGAGACCTAATTCATTGTGACGATCTTACCTAGACATTATCATAGAGTTATCCACTAAAAACCCAATACTTGGGGGGCCTAAATAGGTGCATATGTTTCTCTAAGTGAATTAAGATGTATGTTATAAACTATAACTTCAACCCCACCGAATACATTAGTGATTTCAGGCAATGGTAGCGTCACGCCATTATCCTTAAAATTTTCGAACATAACACTTATCACATACCAAGAACCGTATCCCTATAACTACTTAACAACGACCCTTGAGTGGTAAAAGAGTAGCATTTTAGAAGGAACTCTTACTCATAAAGGCTCTGAAAAATCTTCCAATGTACAAAATACCTATAAATAAATAAATAGATAACAATGCTCTCAAATTGTCCAAGTAAGGAAGGGAGAAAGTACCATAAATAAATAAGGGGGCATAATATTTTGGGTGCAACTTGTGTCCAGTGAAAGTTTTCACTGGACACGTTAGATTGTGTCCAGTGAACACGTTGGATTGTGGACACAGATTGTGTCCACAATCCAACGTGTCCAGTGAAAACTTTCACTGGATACAAGCCATTCCCTAATATTTTTTGTGGAAGCATCCGTTGTGATTGTTGTATAATAAAAATGGTATTAATGGTAAATCTAACCCATGCTAATACCTAATAGTTGTCTGTGTTTCGAACATTACTCAAATAACATAATAGAGAGAAAAATAAGAGATGAGTTCAAGTTTCATATGATGTAATTTGATAAGAGTTACACCCTTTTTAGACAGTAAATTTCTATAAGATCTACCGGTTAAAATATGTCAACTCCATGTTATCATTAAACATTTATTATTTGCCAGACTAGCTAACTAAATTAATTTTAGAGAATATTATATTATTTTTTCTACTTTCTCTCTCTCTAATTAATGAATTTGTTTTGAGAGAAAGATGAGTCCAAGTTTATATCTGATGTAACTTGAAAAATTTTTACACCCGCAGCCTCTAGTGAAACTGTGGCACCACCAATGACAGATAGAAAGCACTGGCCATGGAAGGCATTACCACATGAAAGAAAGCAACTTCTAATTATAAAATTTTTAAATTGTATATCCAACTAAGAACTAAGATCTAAGGGCAAATCGCTAGCTCTACAACAAGAAACACACAGTTGGCAGGCTAACCCCAAAGTTCAATTGATTTGTTTTATTTAGTAAATCAATCACCATGCCAACGATAAAGCTAGACTATATATGCTACCTTTAAGAGCTTTTATCTAATTAAAATCAGATTTCAGATTTGTGATTCAAGGCCGAGATATGTTATATTAAATATTTTATAAGAACTGAAACCGAACAAGAGTCTTATATCTATAAGAAAGGGGAGGAGGAAGGGAAGAACATATATAATATACTGGTCAGCAAAAATTTTTGTCCCACTCCGTCATTGGTTCACTGTTGGCAGCAAATGAGCAAAGCAATCAAACACTCCCACAATTTATTAAAAACAAAAAACAAAAATAAAAAAACTTTCATTTGTTCTTGAACTCTCCCCTAATTTCCATTGTTGAGGGAGAAAGTACATAAAACACGAGACCACGTGAAAGGGGGAGGGGGGGGGGGGAGAGGATGAAAGATGATGATGGAGAGTAGAAAGTTAACGCTATTTTTTTATATTTCTATTTTTAATAAAAAAAAGTAAATGACTTAATTACTAATTTTTTTTAGGAAACAATTATGACTATTGAGTGTTTTTTTCACCATTAAATCTTAATATAAATCAATGATTCAAAAGAAGTGTAACTCTTATGAAGTTACAATAGGTGTAACTTCAATCTCAAAAATAAATAAAGATGGATTGTTGAAAAGTAAATAAGAATGGATTGTATTATGAGACTAAATTTTATTTAGCAAAATAAGTACAGCCTCAAATCCAGTTATTTCACATCGCTTGTTCAACAAGCTAAAATATAATCACCTATTTTTTGGTGTTCTATTGCTTCACTTGTACACCATGAGAAAATAAAATGACTATAGACTGCTAGAATTCACTTAACAAGGATCTGCCCTGAAAATTTTCAGTCTTGGACTTGATAGACAACATAGTCTCATTTAATTGTGAAGATTTGATCTCAAGCTCACTCAATCGAGCTCTGGTATCAGCTACTTGTTCCAGTAGCGATTCTAGTTCTTCTCTTGTTGATTTTATATCACGATCACAGTCGGCCTTTGCCACCTCAATGGATCGATGATGATTAATGAGCTCAACATCTACTGTTATATCATTGATTATGCCTTGCAGCCAACTAATATCAATTTGAGAAGTTTCTACATCCTTAAGAATAGCTGATAGTTCTTTCACTTTGGACTTTGTCAGCTGCAAAACTGAAATGGATTGTAACTCCTTAACCACAGTGCACACACACTCTAGATAATAAGAGCGTATGGCATTCGATTCTAAGTGACAACTTGCTGCTATGTCTCCATACTTGTTGAAGATAGACTGCAGAATGGAAGCAAGGCTTTCTTTTACATGATACTTTCCAACAGACACGCAAGAATCAGAAATTACAGAGTCGGCCTCTTCATCGTCGCTGCCTTCTAAAGCATCAGCAATACCAGAGAAACTAAAGCTTACGGACAGAGAAGCAGAACCAGTAGCTGAACCAGCATCACGTTCTCCCACGTTACTGATAATAGGATTAGGAACACTGTAAGATGGAGCATGGAGCTTTTCGTCATCATCTTCATCTCCCACATTACTGATAATAGGATTAGGAACACTGTAAGGTGCAGCATGGAGCTTTTCATCATCATCTTCATCGTTTGGTGTTTCTTTTGAAATGTGGGTACCATTTTCCTTTGGAGGGTCTTTGAGTTTGAAAAGGTCCGGCTATCAATGCAAGAGAGGAGACAAATAGCTATAAGAACTGAAAATTGATAATATGTGCGCTACAAGAAATAAGAAACATTAGTGTATACGTGTGTGCATATATATATATGTGAGAGAGATTAGTGTATATGTGTGTGCATATATATATATATATATATGTGAGAGAGAGAGAGAGAGTCTGCACCACTGAGAGATATCCAGATGCAGGCACTGACTGAATGGATTGGACTTGCTCCTTGTTGAAAGAAGGATCTTGGGAATGAGTTGCTTTAGCATGTCGCTGAGAATGAGGAACATCCTTTCCATTTTCTGCTTCCACCTTTTTCTTAGAAGCATATTTATAAGGGTCGACTGTGTTTCGAAGAATTAAATTGTCAGGCACCTGAGGGGAATTTGGCCGGGAAACTTCCTTCTTTTTCCTGCCAAAACTTTTGGACACATCAAGGATGAGGGAGTCTGCAATTAAAAATAAACATAATTAAGAACCTATCATCATCACATGTGGATGTGGATGCGCCATGTGCAAGATGGGATGAATGAATCAGTTAATAACATACATTCTCAGGCCAATGGAATAATCAAATAGGCAATAGCAAGGCAGACTCCTAATTGCAATTCTACAGTTTAGTAGGGTTTAAGCGAAGAAGGAAATGTTTAACTGACTTGATCACTAGGTATATCAAAAGAGTTCAGTATAATGCCTCATCATGCTTCCTAACATACAGCATTGAATTCCTAATACATCAAAGTTGAAAGGAGGGTAAATTTGGTGCCAATTAAATTAGATATACTAGATCAATTGAATTTTTAAGATCTTTAGAGGCAATTATTAGCGTTTCTCTTAGATCCAAGACATACCAGAGGAAGAAGAAAACTTTAGAAAAATAAATGGTGTTTCATCTGTAATTTAATGAACCTAAGAGAGCAAAGAAAGCAAGACCAAAGGAGAAAAAGTGAGGGAGAGGAAAGAAAGAGAGAACTGCTGATGGCTGAATGGTGGTGAGTGGGAGTCCAGTGAGCTCTGTGACAAGTTCAGAGAGCAACCTCTCCCTTTAGTCAGGCTGAGATACTTGCATTCTGGAACTTGAATTACTAACACGGCAAGTCATTTTCGGTGTTTTTGGGTGTATGATGTGTGTGTATTCCCATTCCAACTGTATTTTCCAATGACCATGCAATTTGTATTCTCCAACCAGCAAACATTCTCTCTAATTAAAGGCAAAAGTACTTTCTTTTCTCTCCCCTGTTCTAATTTATTAGATTTGATTGACTTTTGTAATTTGAGAGTTTGATATACTGCTACTCAAGTAACCTGGGTGTTCTCTTTTTTGATTAATGAATTTTCGTTACTTAGCAAAATAAAAAATAAATTAAATTAAATTAAAAGCAAAAGCAGCCAAGCTGCAATCCTGCAACCATATGTATTCTCCCTCTTTCTATGTTCTAATAACCAAGAAAATGCTAGAACTATTGGCTCTTTTATCTCTTCAAAAGGTTTGTAAATTTCATACTAAACAAAAGAACTTATAAATGTTCCTAAGCCTACAAGAACTGGCCGTTGGACTTGGTCTACAATCAGATTGCCTATCATGCTCTTCAATACATCAGATTTCTTCCATAGTTCTCCTTGGTTCCAACAAGTGATGGATCTTCATGCTAAAAGAGACTTTCACCTCCTCAATGCTCCTCCCTCCTTATTTAGTTCTCCTATTTATATGAACATTCTTTTGTAAGAACAGACCACTTTTCTTTCCTACTCCTATAGACTTGTGCAGACCCTTTCTAAAAAGCAAAAGATGGCACAGAAAAATTTACTGAAGAGTATCATTAGAAAATACCATACAAAAAAAAGGTGAAAAACCTGATTCGTTCTTATTAATTTACTGAAGAGTTTCATCAAAAAATACCATACAAGAAAAGGGGAACAACCTGATTCATTCTTATCCCTCCGCACCTCAGCTCCGGCAACTCTTTTGGGGCATAATTCACCACATTCATGGTAAGGATTGGATGCCTTAGGACAAGCTGGGTGTGTTCTTATTACTCCATTGCCATCATCTTTAAAAAAAATAAATTAAAAAAAATAGAAAAACAAATCCAAAATTTCCACCTATGTTCAACAAGTTATCAAGAAAACCCATATAAAATTAGAACACTCCCTTACTAAGTTTACTTGTATTAATAATAACCTCATATCACAGCACAATTCATGAATTTAACATTATAAAATGATTGCAATTGCTTAAAAGATAAGAAATGACAACTGTATATATTTCAATTTGTTAAGTACTTCACAAACAAAATTACTCTGCCAAATTCAAATTTAATAAATTCTCAAGGGCAATTAAAACTCAAAGTGTAGCATCAGGAAAGCTTGCTAAAGATGCAGGTGCAAAATTACAGTTGCTAAATTTGCATAGCTCAAAGCATATTTAGTATAAACAATTACTTGATTTCTTTTTCTCCTTGCGTGTCTGGCCTTCGGCAATCTTTTTGAGGCAAGATTGACTACATTCGTGGAAGGGATTCTCTGCATAAACGCAATTTGGGAGTACTTTTACTTGCTCAGCCATCTCTTTGTTTAGCTCTGGCTGTACCCCTGAAAATCCAATGAAAATAACATGTTAAAATTCAATAAATTTTCCTGCTCAATGAAACAGTAAGCTCTTAACTTAGCTTTCCTGTTTTCTTCCATTTGCAACTGAAAACAGATACAAGAAACCAAGGATTCAATTTTCCCTTTCGATTTCAATTCCTTTTAGATTGTGAAACAAAATTTTACCTTAAGAAGCCAATATAGTTATACTTTGAAATATATTACTATACATAGGTTGATACAATTATTCAAAACGAAAAAGTAACTAATTACAAAAACATGAGTGGTCAATTTTTCAGTCTCAATTAAATAAAATTTTCAAACAAGCTCAAGCACACCCCAACACAAGTCAAGGTACTTGATTTTCGTAAAAGACTCTCCAAAACCAATCAGCAAAACTCCCACAATTGAATTAAAAACTGTTTCAGAAATTTAAGCAGTTTGATTATAAAAACAATCATTAAAAAAAATAAAAATAAATAACACCCCCTTAAATATCTGTTTTTTTGCTGAGAACTTGTGGGCAAACTCTACTTTTCATCTAGACTAAACATAACTCAACCACTTGGCATGGTTGAGGTTGAGTTCTTAATTTAATAGTAAAAAGAAAAACACAAAAAAGGATTTAAAACAAAATATTTCAGGAAAAATAAATTTTCATTTCTCTTCCCACCTTTTCAGACCAACCATACAAGAGTAACAGAAGACACAAATAATACACACCCACATATCAAGAACCAAACTTTTTTTCAGAGTAAAATCCACCCAGCATTAGTCAAGCTCAAAAAGCCGAAAGGACAAAAAAATTAGGTAAAGATCACTAAGTAAAGCAAACAAACTGTAGAGCATACCTTCAGCCCAACAACTTAGAAAGAGAAGAGAGAGAGAGAGAGAGAGAGAGAGAGAGAGTTTATGTACCCATCAAATTATAGCTAAAACTGAACCTCAAAAGCCCAGAAAAGATAAAAAAGAAGGAATATTACAAGGAATCAAAAACCCAAACCCAAACCTAACAAAAGCTTTATAGTCTGAAACAAAGAAAGACAAACCTTTCAAGTTCAATGCTTTGTTGTTAAACTCCTGTTTGCTCGTGCGAAATTTCCCAGTAGATATATCTACGTGCGGAAGTCAATTTTTTCCATTTCTTTTTATGGTCTATTTTTGTTTGCTTCTTTTACAAACAAAAAGAAAAAGGAAAAAAAAAAACACATAAAGTGAGCTTCGAAATTGTTCACGTTGCTGTTTCTTATTGACCACTTTTATTTTATTTTTTTTGAGCAAATTCTTATTGACCACTTTAAGGTGTGAGTTTGTGACTGTTCTAGAAAAACAGAAAGCAATAAAAGCGGTTTGAAGTTTTGGTCTTTGACACTTGACAGCAATATTTGTCAAATGGTTTGATTTTCCAAAGCTTTGAAAACAAAATTAGGAGGCCAGCTTTGGTTTTAAGAGAGACAGCTTTGCTGTTGATGATGTTGAAGTTTATGGAAGAAAATTTGCGTTAATGGGAATAATTTTACTCAAAACTTTGAGGTATTCCTTTCTCATTATTTGGGTTGGGCCTAGAATTTGTGGAGGTTGTTGGGGATCTTTAAGTCTATTACAACTAGATCTCCAATCAAAGTAAAGGACACACCATGTTTTCATCATCATCTACGTCACATGTTATGAATGAGTACATGGGCAGTGTTACCGGTATTTCTATGTGAAGTCGTGCTTTCATTTGGTTTTCGGCTATTAGTTGCGTCAGTTTAGTTTATGAAATGTCAATTATTTCAAATCACGTACGTTTCAAATTTAAATGGAGAGAAAACCAAAGGATGATATTGACTAAATTGATGCAAGTAATAGTCGAAGGACCAAATTAGAAATTGAACAACCAAAAAAATATCTTCCTAATAAATTATAAATTATTATATTGGTTTTTGCTTTGAAATGATTGAATGTTTAGTTTACGAACAATAAACTTATAAGTAATGTAACCATACATCTCATGGAGAGTTTGATCTTAGTTCAGGATAAACACTACTGACATGCTTAACACTTAAAAATCAGAGGAAAAGTAATTTCAAAAAAAAAAAAAGAAAATCAGAGGAAAAGTGGTATATCCAATCCCCATTTGCAATTGAAGTAATTGTTGAAATCATATATTTATCAAACTATTTTGTAATGAATTAATTAATATTAATTGCACTTTTTTTATACTTCAATAGCTGAGGGAACGAGATTTGAACCCTAGACATCTCTATTAAAAACACTATAGATTTTAAGTTGAGTTACAAGTTGAAACACTTAATCGATAAAAGTAATTTCATAAAAATCACTTGATTGTTAAATAGGGATGACAAAAATTCCTTACCCACTTTATCCGTCCTAAAGGAGTGATGGGACAAGAATAGGTTTTGCTCACTTTACCCTATATCAGTTTTCCTTGCCCTGAAGGAGTGATGGGACGAGAATAGGTTTTGCTCACCCCAACCAATCTTGCGCGGAATGTATTTGTGTGTGTGTGTGTGTGTGTGTATTACACCAAGAGTTACACTCTTTTTAAACCATTAATTCCTATTAAATTTAACTAGTATGTAACTCGTGCTTACGCACGGGAATTGTCAATTGTAACGCGTGCTTCGCATGTACGATGAGGCTTTTTTTTTTTTTTTTGAATTTAATGTAATTTTTCAATTTGAATTTTTCTATTGTTAGTAAGGTTACACGTGAAAGGATTTTAAAGAAGCTAAAATTTAGGATTTTGAAAAAGAGTAAATTGTAGGGTTTAGTGTGTGTTAGTTTTTAAGAAAAAGTTTATCTGGTATTTTTTTTTTATTTGTTAAATTACAATTTAACCCTATTTTTTATTTTTAGGAATAAGGATTATTTTATTAGATTATGGGTATTGTTGACATTTTTTGAAATCATAACTAACTTTCTGAATTCTCTTAATATATAAAGATAAAATCTAGCTAGTATGTAACTCGTGCTTATGCACAGGAATAATGATGCTATTAATGTTAATCTTGGGTTATTAAACAATTTTATTTTCATGACAATTTTCATGATATTGTTTATGTCAAGCCATGTTACCGGTCACATATGTAGTTGGTTAATATTGTGTTTTTTTATAGATTAATAAATTTGATATAGTATTATTTTAGCAATTCAAATATTTTTTTTTTGACACATAAGCATTATAAAGTTTTTTACTCAATAATTTATTGGATTGCACCTATAATTCATTGTAGCTATGTGTGTTTTTCTTAATATTTGTGGGTAATTTGATTTTTTTTTTCAAATAATATATAAAAACTCAATTATTAAATACACCTTAATTTATACCTTTTTAACACATGTTAACAAAAAACATAATTTAAAATATGTTAGTGTAGAAATTCAACCTTTCTAAACTCGCCATAATACCATTGTTAAGAGGTTGAACATATAGATTTGAACGACTAAAGAAAGGCGCTCATAGGTTAATATGTAGCTTATTGTAATAGATTAATTATTAAAAAGGTTTTGAGGATTAAACATTATAAAAGAATGCTATGGTAATCATTAAAATATTTAGCAAAACTACTAAACTTTTGAAAACCAGGTAAGATGCTTGATTGAGTTTATAATTTATCTATATTTTTTCAGGAATAAATGAATACTTCTGTGACAATCGCAATTCTTAAATCTTTCAAATTTCCTGCAGTTAATATAGTAGAACCATGATGAATGACACCAGCAGATTTATGTGTCATTATATACGAATAAAAAAATTAATTGTAAATTTGTTTGGCTATTCATGGATAATAACTTTCAGAAACTATACATATAATCCATTTTCATCGAAAAGCAAAATGGAAGCTGATAAATTTGGCTTTCTCCACATAATTATGCATCGATTTGGTTGGTTGACAATATTATGAGATGCAACTACATTTGGAAAAACAAAAAAATCAACATTTGATGCACAACTTAAAGGTTAGGGACTATAATTGTAGTTTACTTTATATATTTTCACTTTTGAAAAATTAAAATTGATATAGATAAGATTAATCACCTTTGACTTTACAAGGAAACATTGAATTTTATGGAATCCCCACCAAGTTAAATTGACATGATAGAGGATATTCTAAATTGGTGAAAGACTACTAATGGGGATTTAACTAGGATCACTTTCTCTTTTCTATTGTTGGCGAGGAAGAAATTTGAACTCTCATTAAAAATATCAAGAGATGTCAATTGAACTACAATGCCCTCGGCACTAGAGACCTCGTGTAAGTCCTACATAAAGAGAGTTGTACACCAAACAAATGGTACACATAAATACTCTCTCTCACTCTCTCTCATATGCCACTACTGACTTTTAGGCATTGAGAACTCTCCAACAAGGCTTGCCTCTGGTGGATCCTTCAACTCCCTTCTTTTTTTTTTTCTTTTTTTTTTTGCTTCTTTTTTTAGGTATGTGAATCCTAATTTGTTGTGTAGGTATATATTTACACTATCAAAACTTATATTTGTTGATGTTAGAAACGTAAAAAAAAAAAAAAAAAAAAAAAAACATATATAATAGTGTGAATTATCATTTCTTGGTGAGCTTGAGAGATTAAATAATGCTACTTCCACGAAATTGTGTAAAACTTTGGGTCTGTTTGGATTGAACTTATTTTTACTGAAACTGAAAACTGAAAACTAAAAACTAAAAACACTGTAGCAAAATAATTTTTAAATATGTGAATAGTGTTATGGGACCCGTGAACAGTGCATGAACAGTACGTAAACAGTGCGTGAACAGTGTTTTTTGTCCCCTGCACAATAAAATCATGTGATATTATTGTTTACGCGCAGGGGAAAAAAAAAATCTAAAAATGCAAAATGTAAACACCACATTCAGTTGAATCCAAATGGGTACTTTATGACTTTCTATACCTCAACTAGAAGTAGCACTCCTTTGTACTTCAAACTTATACTATAAAGCCATCTCACTACCTCCTTCAATGTTAATCGCACCATTAAAAGCACGACATTACTTAGTTATGAGTCTTGTGACCCTTCTAGCTAGGACCATGCCCTTAAAACAAAACACATGTGTATTCATTTCTTCATACAGTAATTGGTTGGAGGTTTTCTAGGCTATGGGAAAAGTCTCTTCGTTTTTTGCACAAATTAATAAAATTTAAATTGGATAGGTGGCATAAAATTAGACATCTAATTTAGAAAGGATAATTATTGTGTAATTATCTCATAAATTTAGACATATGGCGCAAAATTGGACTTTAATTTGAAATTTTAATTGAACTTTTTTAGAAACATTTTTTGGAAGAATGATAAAACAATAAATGTTATTGACAACTTTTTATATTTCTCATAAAAGTAGTATAAAAACTTTTCTATTATAGTTTATTAACAATTGTCTTAAGTCCGTTAACATGAGCCATTATTATATACTAGCATATAATCCATGCAAATGCATAGATGCATTTAAAATTAAACATAATTTTTTTTATAAAAACATAAATAATTAGTCAATTTATAATAATAATAAAAATAGTATGTAACATATGCATACATATGAATAAAATTAAAATTAAACACAATTTTTATCATAAAAATATAAATAATTAGTCAATTATTTTTTTTAAAAAGTAAATGTAATTAGTCACATACTTAAATTCTTATCCAAATTTAATATTACTAATGATCTTCTTTTTTTTCTAAATTTTGAAAAGATAGAATTTGTGGTGATTTTTATTGAGTATATGTGATTAATTTTTATTTTTAAATAATTTTATAGTTCATTAATATTAGATTCTTTATATTTTGCACTCATTAGCTCACTTAGCACAAAGATTAAAAAACTTAAATGGACACATGGCACAAACTTAAGTGGATAATTATGGTGTGATCCCTACATAAATTTAGACACATTATGGCATAAAAAAATTAGATTCTAATTGAATTTTCTCTGTACTTTGCCTATTAATATGTACTAATTTGTAACCTCATGTATATGCATGAATATATTTTAATGATAGTTATTCTTTTTTCTTTTTCTTTTTTAATATTTAAAAAGTCTTGTAAGAATATTATCAGGTAGAAAATGTAAATTGTCCATTTTTTTTATGTTCATTAATTTTAGGCTCTTTGGTTTTTGTACGCAATAACTCACTTGAATGGATATTTATGATGTAATCTTACATTTGACTTCAAAATTAAGAATAAAACTCTCTCTAAAAATAAATAATTTAAGACACATAGAGCAAAATTGGACTTCAATTGTAGAATCTAATTGGATTTTCTCTAAACTTTACCTATTAATATATATATATGATTTAGAATCTAATTGGATCTAGACTTTTCGGTTTCTACATCCAATAATTTTATTGCCTCAAAAATTAAAAAAACTAGATGGATACATTTGCAAAAATGAACTTCAATTAAAATTCAATTTAAAATCTAATTAAATTTAAACTCTTTGATTTTTGCACTTAATTAATTCACTTGACTTACAAATTTAAAAATTAGATGGGACACGTGGCGTAAAATTAGACACCAATTTAGAATTCAATTAGACTTTCTCTTAACTTTGGCTATATATATATATATATATATATATATATATATATATATATATATATATATATATATATATAAATTTAGAATTTAATTGGATTTATAAAATTTTGTTTTTTCACCCAATAATTCACTTGCCATAAAAAAAAATGGACACGTGCTAGAAAATTAGACTCTAATTGAAATCCAATTTAGAATCTAATTAGATTTGGACTCTTCAATTTTTACACTCAATAATTTACTTTGCACAAAATTAAAAATTAAATAAGACACATGGCTCAAAATTAATAATCCAATTAAAATCTAATTAGATTTTCTTTGAGTTTTGGCTATTAATATATACTAGCATATAACCCATACAAACGCATGGATGCATTTATAATTAAACATAATTTTTTTTATAAAAATATAAATAATTACTCAAATTATTAAAAAAAAAATAGCATATGACACATGCATACGTATAGATACATTTAAAATTAAACACAATTTTTATCATAAAAATTTAAATTATTAGTCAAATTATTTTTTTTTTTAAAAGTAAACGTAATTAGTCACATATTAAAATTCTTATCTAAATTTAATACTACTAATGATCTTTTTTTTTTCCTTCTAATTCTTAATAAGATAGAATGTGTGGTGATCTTTATTGTGTGGTGATTTTTATTGGGTATATGTGATTGGTTTTTTTTTTTTTTAATTTAAATTTTATAGTTTATTAATATTAGATTCTTAGTATTTTGCCCTCATTAACTTACTTGGAACAAATATTAAAAAACTTAAGTGGACATATGACACAAACTTAAGTGGCTAATTATGGCGTAATCCCCACATAAATTTAGACACATGTTATAAAATTGGATTCTAATTTCAAATTATAATTATGGTGTGGTCCTCGCATAAATTGTCTATTAGCATATACTAGCTTGCAACCCCATACATATGCATGGATACATTTAAAAATATACAATAAGATACATAATATAATTTAAATACTATTGACAATCATTTTTATATTTTGTTAACTCTCTAAAAAAATTTGTAAGGATATTATTAGATATAAAATGTAAATTGTCCAGGTTTTTTAAAAAAAATTAATGTGAAAAACTTTTATTTTTTTTTTTTTTTTATGATTCATTTATTCTAGACTCTTTGGTTCTTGTATTTTGTGGGGCCAAAGGATCTGGGCGCCCCGGCCCATTTCGAATAATAAGCTCAAGGGCCCAGCCGAGGAGGAAAACTTCCGAGGATAACTAAGGAAGGCCCACAGCTACTAGGAGAAATCGCCGAAGAGCGACATGTCCTTGGCAACTGGTGTCCTGAGAAGAAGGACAATATGCTATCCACCGCAGCCTTCCCTGTCATCCCCCAAACGAAGGAACTAGCGTAAAGGGGCAGCTATGGGAGCATGGTGAAAGGGCTATCGTACAAGAGCCTGTCACCTCCGCATTAAATGCCCGCAGCTGGCAGTCTGACCGCATTAATGAAGAAGTGACCCTTGAACAGCACCATGCTACCCACTGCAACTCACAGCAAGTGGAGGGAAGCGTTGGATGGGACAGACACTCAAGTGGTGACCTGCGCAATCGACAGATGGATGGCCAAGATGAAGGGAGCAGAAGAATATATATAACTAGAGAGATCTCACGAAGAGGAGGATGGCAATTTGAAAGACACCAGGAAGTTCTATTGGTGGAGTATCAGAAGAGAAGAAGAAGAATTCATCCTCAGACGAGGCCCGAGGACGGACTTTGACCCTCTCCTCAACTACGCCGTTGACAAGCCTGTTCCCCAAGGATCCTGCCCGACCGTTGACGAAGTCCTCACAAAGGCCCAGTTCTTAAGCCCGCTTCTCTACCAAATTCATTGTATTGGGCCTGTTAGGTTTGGGTTCGCCCACATCTACAGTGAAAGGCACCCCCCCAAATTGGGACCCTATATATTTAATAACTCACTTAGATGAATATTTATGACGTGGTCTCACATTTGATTCTAAAATTAAAAAATAAAACTCTCTAAAAATAAATAATTTAGGACACATGGCGTAAAATTGGAACTTCAATTTAGAATTCTAATTTGAATTTTTCTCAGATTCACCTATTATTTTATATATATATATATATAGACTACCTTGTAACCCCATGCATATGTATAAATATACTTAAAATATATACATTAAGATGCATAGTATAAATTATAATTCTTACATATATAATTTAAATATTATTGATAGTCATTCTTATATTTTTTTTTTTAACTCTATAAAAAGTCTTGTAAGAATATTATTAGATAGAAAATGTAAATTGTCCATTTTTTAATTTTTTTTTTTTATATTCATTAATTCTAGACTCTTTGGTTTTTTGTATGCAATAACTCACTTGGATGGATATTTATGATGTGGTCTCATATTAGACTTCAAAATTAAGAAATAAAACTTTCTCTAAAAATAAATAATTTAGGAGACATGGTGCAAAATTGGACTTCAATTGTAGAATCTAATTGAGTTTTCTCTAAGCTTTACCTATATATATATATATATATATATATATATATATACATACTAGCTTGTAACCCCATGCATATGTATGGATATACTTAAAAGATACACATTAAAATGCACATTATAATAATCTTACATATATAATTTAAATATTATTGATAGTTATTCTTTTTTTTTAACTCTTTAAAAATTCTTGTAAGAATGTTATTAGGTAAAAAATGAAAATTGTCCATTTTTTTAAATATTTTTATGTTCATTAATTCTAGACTCTTTGTTTTTTGTATACAATAACTCACTTGAATGGATATTTATAATATGGTCCCACATTTGGTTCCAAAATTAAAAAATAAAACTCTCTCTAAAAATAAATAATTTAGGACACATGGCACAAAATTGGACTTGAATTGTAGAATCTAATTGGATTTTCTTTAAGTTTTACCTATTAATATATATATATAGATGACTTATAAATTTGAATTGTTTTTAGTTATAAAAAAAATGCTCATAAATATAAAATCATTCAAACTTTCTCTTTCTCTAATTTTATATATAGTGTTAGATATATGATTATGTTTTTTATGATTTATTTATATTAGACTCCTCATTTTCTACTCTAAATTAACTCATTTAACACAAAAATTTTAAAAAACTTCGATTAAATAGAACACGTGTTGTAAAATTAAACTCTAATTGAAATCTAATTTTTACACTGAACTAACTAACTTGGTTCAAAATTTTAAATTTTTTTATTAGATGGGACATATGGAGCAAAATTATACTCTAATTGAATTCCAATTTAAAATCTAATTGGATTTTGTCTCGGTTATATATATATATATATATATATATATATATATATATATATATATATATGACTTATAAACTTGAATTGTTTTTAGTTCTACAAAAAAAAAAAAAAAAAGGTTCATAAGTATAAAATCATTTAAAAATTATGTTTTTTATGGTTTACTTATATTGAACTCCTCGCTTTTTACACTAAATTAACTCATTTGGTACAAAAATTAAAAAACTTAGATTATATGGGACACATGTTGCAAAATTAAACTCTAATTGAAAACTCATTTTTACATTGAATTAACTCACTTGGCACAAAAATTTAAAAACTTAGATTAGATGGGACACAAGGCACAAAATTATACTCTAGTTGAATTCCAATTTGAAATCTAATTGAATTTTCTCTTGGCTTTACATATTATTATATATATATATATAGATATATGAGTTCAAATTAAACTTGGTGTAAGAATTAGAACTTACACATTTTTTAAGCTATGAATTTCTAAAATATGTAATGGTTTCTCATTATATATATGACTAACACAATTAATTTGTGAAAAAAAATAGGGTGAGAATTCCATAATGGGATATCTAAACAACTAATTGAAAGAATGATAAAGAACAAACGGGTTGTTATTGATATAAGATACTGATTTCCCGAATTACCAAGGGTAGGATTTAAGACTAAAAACTTAAGTCTTATTCTGCTATTACAATTCTCTCTCTTGTTCTTCTCTAAGTTTTCTCTCTCAATTTTTCTGAACCCCTTTTCCTGTTGCACCTCCCCTCCTTTTATAGGCACCTTTCCCTTCCTTCTCTCCTCAGCTAGTTTGCTTCCAGCTAGATTTAGGGAATACTTGTCCCATCACCTCTCTGCTCTACCATTATTTCATCATGAAATAAGACTTTTGGGGCGTCTTTATTGTTCAGGCTAGTCAATAAGTGTTTAATGTGGAAGAAATTAGGTAGAGAACATCTCATTAATGCGGAGGTGACTGCCTCTGTGGTCCTCGTCTCTTCATGGCGTTTCCTGATGTGAGTTACAGCTGGTGTAACTACTGTAACTCTAAGTAATTTTGCACCATCCAATAACTTGTTATTGAATTCATATTTTGAAAATCACACCACTGAATTACATGTTCTATATATTCTTAACATACATTCCAATTTTCATGCCAATTGGATGTAATTTATCATTTGATCCATAAACTTATCTTTTATGCATTATTTTAAATTACAAAAAGTTGCATTTAAAAAATTCATTGATGACATGGCTATTGATCTTTGATCACCTTGAAACTTTGTAAGCATGGAGAATATACGAAGATAATGTAATTTCGACGATGGATTTATCAAAATTCACATTTAATTAAAAAAATATTAGATGGTGTAACATTGTTTAGAGATATAACTGATTTAGTGATATATGCCAAAAGCGTTTCCGATCATGCTCACTTACTTTTCTAACCAATGAATATTTATAATGGGGAGAAACCTAACATTAGAATCAGTATAGAGAAATTATAATCAACGTTAACATTCAAACTCTTTCATGTTCCTCCAATCAAACAATAAAAAAATATAGAATTCTTAAGATAATTAGGAACAATATACAATGAAAGAAATAATGAAAAGTCCCTTCCTATACAAAACAAAGCCAAGCAAATCAAACAAAAGCAAAAACAAGAAACTAAATAAATAAACAACAAAGCAAAGTAGAGTGAGAGGAATAGCAAAATCAAAAACAAAACCCAAAACACCGTATTGGAAACAAAAACAAAAAACTTCTTTCAAAGAAAACAGAGGAAAATCAAGGGTACCTCAAAGAATGAAGTAATTGTAGCATAATACAATTTTTTGAGTGAGATATCAATAGAAAAGGGGGGAAAAAGAATTCACAAAGCAATTTTGACAAAAATCCACTAAAAACAATGAAAAAGAAAATCAAGAAATAAAAAACTCACCTTGGGTTTAATAGAAGAGAGAGTGGAAGTCCTACAACAGAGGTAGCTTAAGGGTAAGGATGTAAGGTTTTGTTAAAGGGTTGGAGAGGGGGCAGGCTCAGATGAGTTAGCATGCGTTTGAGAGATATGAGAAGAGGAGAGAGGAGTTTTTTGGGAAGGAGAAGTATTGGGTTTTGTTTTGGGGGAAATAGTTTTTTTAAATTTTTTTATTTTAACATGATTGATGTGGAAAAATATAAGAGCTACAAATCCTATGTGACAAGCTCTAAAAAAGTCAAATATTAGTCAGAGAGTTTGGTTTTATAGTATACTAGAATTATGCCCGTACGATGCATAGCTTAATCAAGAATAATGTGTAAACTGAAGATTTTTTATTAATTTAATTAAAATTAAATAATAAAAATAAAGTTATCTTTTACGCTGGGTTATATAATGAGTGCATATTGTGTATGACAAAGGATTTTATATAATAATAAAAAAAATCAAATATAAGTCTAGTAATGGAAGATGATAGAAAACTATATAACTTTTTTCTTTTCTTTTCTTTTCTTTATTTTTTTCTGAGAAAAAAAAAGTATTCAGGGAGTTTGCATAATGTATATTAAGCTTTAAAGCTTAAGTACTCACCATTGCATATATAAATGCAAAAACCTTGAATTCAATAATTATAAACAATCCAAAAATAATAATTGAAAGCGTATTTAGGTGGTAACCTTAATTCAATAGTCAAGAACAATCCGAATTACTAAACCTTAAAAAATGAAAGTGGAGAAACTAACATAATAATTTAATTTTTTTCTTTGAAAGATGGGGAGGAGACACCAAAACTTGGGTGAATTTCACCCTAAAAAAGAAAAAAATGGTTTATATATACACAAAAACTTCAATATTTTTTTTTAATAAAAAATTCTAAAAGTTAAAACTTTGGCAATAAGTTTGCATTGATAATTGAAAATAACTTTTAAGATATGATGAGAATTGAGAAGTAAATAACTTCGTTAGCATTGAGATATGATGAGAATTGAGAAGTAAAACATGTTATAATAATTAAACAAAAACCTATTCAATTTGATTATATATAATAAAAGAAAAATCATATTATACAAATAAATACCTTTGTAGGTGCTGTAGATAGAAGAATGGAAGACTAAACCAAAAAACCATACAAGATGTTGGAGAATGAAAAAAACACCTAATAATCGTGTGTGTGTATATATATACACACACTCCACCTAAAAGGAAACCAAGTAAAAATCAAATACCCTAAAACTTCTTGAGGTCTATGTTAGTATAGAGTTTTTAAGAAACCAATTTGCAAAACATTTTAGATAACAACAAAAAAAATTAAATATTACACTTGATAGATATCACCATTTGCTACATACCATTATGCATGCTATTCAAACTCATTAATTTAATTTAATTACGTGGTTTAAAAAAAAATCATTCATTTATGTGGGACTCTAATTCTATTGTTTAAACTTTTTTTTTTTTAATAATTTTATGGAATGTTTAAAATTTTTATAAGGAAAAAAAAAAACTTAATTTTATATCATATGTATCAAACTTTTCTTCTACATGTCAAATTTGTATCTTCACAAACAATGTGTGTGTGTGTGTTTTGTGGGATATATATGGTTTTTTGGAGAAAAAAAAGTTTGATACTGATTAAGATAATTTACAATGATTAGGTCTCCCATAAGTATAGTGGTTGTGTGACACCAACCAACTAAATTAATTTTTTTTTAAAGAAATTTAATGAATTTTATGCAATTTAGATAAAATTTTGGATATCAATTAAAGCATATCATATCGTAATGGTGTTTTGATAAAAAATTTTACATAAAAAAATAGAGAATGTATAAAATCTTGTATCTCGGAATTTTAAGAGAATGATAATTAATGGTGGAGAGAAAGAGTTGATGTGAAGATACAAAGGTAGAGTTTAAAGTTTATATATATTAAAAGAAAGCTGAAGTAGCTGTGTGTCTATCCAAACTGTTTTTTTTTTTTTTTTTTCCTTTAAGAGAAGTCTATTTCTATTCAAAGAAGAGATTGATATATTACTAAATTATTAAGTTTTTGTGTACATCAAAATCTTTCCTTCTTTTTAGCACTATGTGTCCAATATTGCTGGGTTTACTTGAGTGTCCAATATCCACTTAGAAATTATAGGAAAAGAAAAATTATATATATTTTTTCTTAAAATCTAAAAATCAAAGAAAATTTTTGCAATTTGGTGAAGCCACTTAGTGTAACCATGATTTCTAAACTCAACTTTTATTATATATTATATGATATAGATGAAGTTTTAAATAAATAATAAATAAGGAGAGAGAAATAAAAGTGTTATTCATTAGGTGAAAAAAGTATAAAGTAGTTAGCACTTAATGCCTTTTAAAACTATTAGATCTAAATCTATTTTAAAAAAAATCTGTAATTCTTGTCAAGTTTCAATGGCATGTTTAGTAGACTATAACGGTAATTACATAGAAATAAAAATAGGTATTACAAAGAACACATGATGTTGTAATGTAATACTTATTACTATTTATTTGTTTGGTGACGACACAATTAATAATGAAACCTTGAAGAGTGATGATGATGGAATGAAAACATTTTATATCAAAGTTAAGATATATTTTAGGAAATATCTTACTCATATAATTATACTTCCTAAAAAATAATATAGATATGAGTCCAAATCTTCTATCTCATTTTGTCTATTCCATTCTATACTCTACCAATAAACACAAGCCACGTGTCCACCTATTTAATTAAATTTGACTTTTCTTATTTTAATTATCTAAAATAAAATAACACCTCACACCGGCCATCACCACCCACCATCAACCTTCACCGGCATCGTCCTCTGTCCTCTGTCCTCTGGCCGTCGTCTGCCTACTGCCGGCCTCCGACGTCATTAGCATCACCAACCACGGCCAACCCACCTATTTAATTAAATCCAACCCTATCCCCACCGTTCCTTTCAAACCCATCAACTAGGTGAAACCCATGTTTCAAAGTTCAAACCCAAGCCAATATCATCACCTTCAACCCACCACCACCACCATCAACCTTCACTGGTACTAGTCAGTGGCGCCACCAACATCTCTGGTCACTGCCAAACATCATCTCCGATCCGCACTGTCAATCTCAAACCCAACAACCGCCATAGTTGAAACCCATGTTTCATCACCATAGCTAAAACCCATGTTTCAAACCCATTCCTCATTCTCTCTTCTTCTTCTTTTTTCTCTTCCTAGTCTCTTGGACTACTTTTCTGTTTTTTCTCTTTAATTTTCACTATCTTATTTCCTGATTTTTATGCTATTACCGAAGCCATTTTGTGTTAGTTCTCTTTGATTTGTTTTGTTGTCTTTGGTTGATTCAATGATTTAGTTTCTCCTTGGAGTTTGGTTATTAGGATTTGATGAGATTGGCTTGGGTTTGAAACATGGGTTTCTGGTTGGTCGGTTTGAAAGCAACAATGGGGATAGGGTAGGATTTAATTTAATAGGTGGGTTGGCTGTGGCTGGCGATGTTGACGATGTCGGAGGTCAGTAGTAGGCGGACGGTGGTCGGAGGACGGAGGACGGTGTTGGCGAAGGTTGATGGTGGGTGGTGATGGCCGGTGTGAGGTGTTATTTTATTTTAGATAATTAAAATAAGAAAAGTCAAATTTAATTAAATAGGTGGACACGTGGCGTGTGTTTATTGGTGGAGTATAGAGTGGAACAGACAAAATGAGACAGAAGATTTGGACTCTATAGATATGGGAAGTTTGTTTATTTGGAATTATATTAATTTTAGAAATTAATACACTTACTAGGGATAGCTATTACAACCCTTTTAGAGATGAATAGTTATTGTACGTTTTTAGACCCCTTAAAACACAACCAGATTAACTTAGTTAATTAGCCAAGTAATTACTTAGTCAAATGATTCAAATCTAAATTAACAAAAATATACCATATCATTGTAAAGTGTGCAAAATAAATAACACAACGATATGATAACTCAGGAAAACCAAACCGATAAAAAACCTGAGGAGGATTTAACTGAGCTATTCTCAAGGTAAAATAGATCCACTATAAAAGAATTGAAGTTTACACAATAATGACTTAGACCATTAACATCCTATTGCTATCTCGAGTAGGAAACTTACTACCACAACCATGTGACAGCTTCGAGTTCACGGACTACTTCTTTCTTAGATTCACAGCAACCACAAGTACTCCTATTTGTGTTTTCTTTAAACTCTTTATGCAGCAGCTGAAACAATCACCAAGCTCTTAACATCAATCTTGAGATTAGAAACCCTAAGTATGTATAAAGGCAAACACCTCTAGATCTCACAAGAGATTTATACACACAACATAAACAACAACATTAAAACGTGGCTAGAGTTTTTCCTTTTATACTTAAGGCAAAACATAAAACCCTACACATTAAACGGGCTTGGGTTGAGTTGGAAAATTCTGCAGAATAACAATCTGCACGAGCTTCAATCGATCGAGTCTAATTCTCGATCGATCGAGCCAGGCAGATTTACACAGTAAATCCTGCAGTACATTCAATTCCAACTTTATACATAAACATATTTTGAGCAAGTCTAAAATAAGACTAAACGTTTTGATCATAGTTTGTCAACATTACAAAATGAAGTTCAAATACATTTAAACCTAAAGTTTTAGAACTCAACAGTTATTCCTCAATTTAAAGAATATTTATTCATAAGAAATGACTATTCCTTGTAATAAAAACATAACCAAGCTATTGAATAGTTAAACCATATGAATAACTATTACATTACAGTACCTATTATAGTCTACCAAACGTACCCTAGGTGTAATTTGAATTCATCTCTCACTCACACACACACATATATTACACATAACATTTTTTTTTTTTTTGGGGTACATTTTTATTACCATCATTAAAAAACACTTGCCTTTTCTTTCTCTTATCACCCTAATGACTACTTCTTCATTTTATATTTTATCTCTACCTTATTAATGTTGAAGCTACCTTATAGGTAATAAAAAATACCTCTAGAACTATCCCTAACATGACCTGCCCTATTCCTGCACTGCCTAAAAAGGAGACAAAGACTAGAACATGGCACCCTTGATCTGACCCCGCTCCTCCCCATTGTCATCCCTAAAAACAAAGTGAGAGAGGGATAACATTTGAACTATATAGTTTATGGAATGAAAATGAACTCTTAACACATAGTTGAGGAGCTAGAATCATTGTTTGTACAAAATTAAGTCAATTCATGTCGTAATATGATAACAAGATACAAAGTGAGATTATGGATTCAAATTCATTAGATAGAGGTGTAATTACTAATAAAAATAATATAGTGATTTGAAAATGTACCCAATGTGAAGGACGATTACTAATTGGGTAAATTTTGTCAATTAATTTGTAGTAAATTTTTTGTCATATTAACTGTTATTTTGTTGTTTGATTACAAAAAAGAAAAGAAAAAAAGAATTGGTCTAATGTGAAGTGTTCAACTGAATAAATTAAAATTTTTTTTTGGATAGGTGAGTAAATTAGGATTGAGTAACAGTAGTGAGATTCATTGTATGATAAAACTAATTAATTTGGATTGTAAAAGGATTACTCTGTAGCTGTACATGATGAAATGGATATATTTAATTGTGGGTATATATTGAATTTCAAGCTGTATCATATATTATTTTTCAATTAAGAGAGATCTCATGGCAATATTATAATAATGCTTTGATTAATATCTATGATAATTTGAAATGATAATTCTATTTTGTATATATAATTTGTTATAACTTATAAGTGGAAAAGTGAAACGTGAAAGGAAGATAAAGTAAATAACAAACAATTCCGGAAAGGGAGAGCTAGCTTACGCTAATTAGGAAATCAGTCAGACCCATCAGTAGCAAGAATTAATGGAAGCATGCTTAGGCTTAATTGGACTCTAATAGCTCATGTTTGTAATCAAAATGTCACTTTTTATTCCCCTGCATCAATCAATGGGTGTTTCTAACTTTTGATAAACTAGCTTATAATATTCCCTGTGCGCGTACACAACACACACACACACATATATATATATTAATTATTGTAATTTCTTGTATATGCATAGGTGCAGTATTTAATAATAATCACAATTACATAGATAATATATATGAAATGTTTTCTAATTAAGTCATTTTTATATTTTCTAAATCTAGATGCTTGAATTTAAATGTAAAGAAGCTTGACATAAAATTAGAATGTAATTCTTTTTTGATAATTTGATAGTCGGGACCAAGTGGGATGATTTGAAATTTGGAGATCTTTGTTGGAAACACCTAGAGGTGCTAATTAGTTGTGCTATAAAAGTCTGGAAAATTATTGAATATTTTGAGAGTACTATAAATTAATGCATACTTCCTCATTTTATATGAATTATGAGTTCCACCATAAATTTAATTAGTAGGACCCACAGTTATGTGAGAGAGAGAGTACGCATTTATGATACTCTGAGAATACTCAATAACTATCCTAAAAGTCTTGGCAAAATGTAAATGAAATGACACTTGGCACACAATATGAATGCATTTAAAATCTATAAACACTTGGGATCAAATTAGAATGCAATTACAAAAAAATACTTGACATAAAATTAAATCTAAATTGAATTATTGATTGAATTTTTCACATTTTAATATATTATAAAGATTTGATTGAGACATATCACTAGTTTATAAGGTGATATCATGGCAAGCACAGCACATCCATAGCAGATACGTAATACGCAATAGTAATTTCTTTGAACCATGAAAAGATCCTATCAAGTACATTTGAGAGTATACACTAGCTGTCTAAATTAGGGTAAGCCACCCTAGCTAGTAGGAGAGTAAAACAAATATCATCCACAATTAAGTGTAGGAGATAATGATGAAATGTGACCACTTTATATTCTTATAGTTTGAAAAATGTTAACTTAATTTTCATCACAATGGGGGACAACCTAGCCTGATATTCCATATATTTGGCTTAAAGTTGTGGAATTGCTGATGTAGACCTTTCATATTTGGCTCAAACTTGTAGAGTAGTTGAAACATGAAAGAAGATACTAAACCAAAACGAATGAAAAACTTAGAAAGGTAGTTAGGGATTTGTACGCAATCTTAGGTCATGCAAAATGCTCCTCCCATCATTACAAACTCACGAATATATCTTTTTCTATAATCCCTTCTTTCCTTTTAATTTGCTTCTCTCTTTCTTAACAAAATTAAATAATAATAATAAAAGATTTCATCCATGTAATAAGCTAATAATATAACTAAATATGATATAAAAAAAATAGAATTTGAATTACGTGGCATTTACTCATTGGCTTGTTACTCGAGTAATTTTTTATGCCTGTCACAAAAAGATATTTTCTCCTCTCATGCATGGATTATAGTTCACCTACCAATGTAACAGCTCCAAAGATAAAAAAGAAACATTTGTGGAATGTGGGGGTATTTATTGTTGTATACTTTGTTTCTTCTTCCTTCAAAAGATAAGAAATTTTTTGGCTTTTCAATTTGCTGAGATGGGTGTTTTGGGATGAGGTGAATGTTGTCTAAGCTTGGATGATGCTGCAGTTAACTATTGCTATCAACTGAAGTTTGTATGGATCTTTGCTTTTGTCTTTTCTTCTCTTTTGCTGCTTGTTCCATTTTTCTTTTGTTTTCCTTACTTTGTTCAGTCAAAAGAGGTCTTGGAACTAAGAGGAAGTACTGTTATCTGCCAGGTCTCTTTCTGTCACTCTCAAAGTGTTTGATTCAATTGTATTCTGCATACACAGGCAAACGCAATACACACACAAACAAACACCAGAAAAAGCTTTATGATAAAACTTTGTGTTACCTTTTTTATTTGCTGACATACTGTAACAGATACTGGGGATTCTAAATTACATTTTTACAAGTCCATTTTTCCCCACTATAGCTTTTTTTGATGATTGCAGGAAATATGAACATCATCATGCAAAACCTAGTGGAGAGGCTAAGACCCCTTGTCAGTTTGAAAGGTTGGGACTATTGTGTTCTGTGGAAATTGAGTGAAGACCAAAGGTAAAAGAGAAACTATACCTATTCTGTATGTCAGTATGTGTATGCATGTGTGTGTCAGTGTGTGTGTGTGTGTGTGACTGCTGCGATTTGTTTCAGGTTCATTGAGTGGATGGATTGCTGTTGTGCTGGGACTGAAAACACACAAAATGCTGGAGAAGAACTTCTTTTTCCTGTTTCTACAGTCCTTCCATGCAGGGATACCATGTTTCAGCATCCAAGAACCAAAGCTTGTGACCTTCTAGCTCAACTGCCTTCTTCCATGCCCCTGGACTCTGGGTATATATGTAGTCAATTATTTATTTCAACCTCTTTTCTTTTATGTATGAATGTTTAATCTGACTGATAGTGTGAACTTTGGACAGAATTTATGCACAGGCCTTGATATCAAACCAACCCAGTTGGTTAAATTTCTCAAATAACACAGAATCAGCTGGTGCTATAGAAGTAAGTACTACACTTTCACCTTACATAAATTTGGGTCCCATATTAGGATCCATATGTAGGGTCCACTTTTATTTAAGAAAGTATAGTATACTAGGTGTATTGAATAATTTCAACCCTCTTCTCCCCATACTTTTCTTAAAAGAAAACCCAGGTTCTAAATGAGTTATTAATACTCATATTTTTGCAGGAAACTGTTGGTACTAGGGTTTTGATTCCATTGCCTGGAGGAGTTATTGAGCTGTTTGCTTCAAAACAAGTATGATTACTTTAATTAATAATTTCCTTATGTTTCTTCCAATATGAACTTAACAAAGAGAAAATTAATATTTGTCATCCCCACATTTGGCATGAGCAATATGGTGTAGCTTTTTCTTTATTTATATAAAGAAAATGATCTTTTCATGATGACTATTATATTTAGAAAGTATATGTATATGACTCTTTCTATTACAGGTTGCTGAAGATCAGAATGTCATTGATCTTATCACAGCCCAATGCAACATATCACTGCAGCAGCAGGAGGACCTCATCAATTCGAGCAACATGAGCAACAGCTTCAGCAGTAATGTAAATACCATGAGAACTGAATTCCATTCAAAGCATATTTTAGTTGATGATCAATATCAAAAGGATCCAGACAGTCATTTCCAGCCATCAGTTTCACCAGCAACACCATTAGAAAATATGAATGTACAATATGACATCTCTGTTGACAGAATTCGCCAATGTGATTCTTCAATGAACTTCCTCCAGCAATTTAATTACACACCAGAAGACAGAACAAAGAGTGATGTCTACTATGAAGGAGCTGTTCACAACTCAATCATTTCTGACAAACCAACGAACCCATTTAAGTCTTCTGCTGAGAATGGACACCAAGAGATTGATGTATTACAGCAGTCCATGATGAACAATTCTTCAAACATGCATGTGCAGTTTATGGAGCCATTGTCCAACAAGGAGCAGCAAGGGAATGACAAGGATTCGATCAAGCCTGAGACAGGACGAACAGATTCAATATCGGATTGCAGTGATCAGTTTGATGACGAGGATGATGCAAAGTATAGGCGAAGGACTGGAAAAGGACCTCAATCAAAAAACCTTGTTGCTGAAAGGAGGAGAAGAAAGAAGCTGAATGATAGGCTCTATGAACTCAGGTCTCTGGTTCCTAAGATTTCAAAGGTAATCATGATCTAGTATATCATGAAGTTTTGAAAAATACTAAAGTTCTCAATTTTACTAAAAAACACTTACAAATTTATGTGGTGATAATGAATGTGATTGATATTATATCAACAACATACAAAAGAATGAAAAATGGTAAATCTAATACAAATTTTACTACAAAGGTTATAAATATAATTAGTGTCACTTCAACCACTAATAAATAAATATCTAAATTACCTTTATGTGATTGCTTACACATAATTTGTAAACCTTATGTACTTTTTTCCTTTATGTTCAAATGTTGACATGTTAGTTTGTATGGTTCAAGTATTACAGATTGTAGTAGTTGTTGCATCACTCTGAAGTTTCTATTCATACCCACTGTTATGAAAACTTCCCATTAAAGATAATGAAAAGTCTAATGCTACTTCTTGTTCAGTTGGATAGGGCTTCTATCTTGGGGGATGCAATTGAATTTGTAAAGGAGTTGCAGAAGCAAGCAAAAGAACTCCAAGATGAGCTGGAAGAACATTCAGATGATGAAGTAGGTAGAAACACAGTTCCTAATAATGGCAACCACCAAAATGTTCAACCCGAAATTCTAACAACAAATGGAATGATCCTTGGGCCTAAAACTGAACATGAAAAACCTTCAAATGGCATTCATGAAGGGGGATCTGGCAATGGCAATGCCTTGAAACAAAACCAGGACTCAGATAGTACTAGTGATAAGGCACAACAGATGGAGGTAGACTAATTAATTATGTTCTTCTATTCTTTTAATTTTGGATACTATTTTCTTTGATTTCTTCATGAGAAAAAGAATTGGGACAAATTACAGGTACAAGTGGAAGTGGCTCAGATAGATGGGAATGAGTTCTTTGTGAAGGTATTCTGTGAGCACAATCCTGGGGGTTTTGTGAGATTGATGGAGGCATTGAATTCTCTAGGACTGGAAGTAACAAATGCAAATGTAACTAGCTTCAGAGGTCTTGTTTCCAATGTTTTCAAAGTACAAGTAAGTTGCTTCTAACACTTTGGCTTTTACTTCTAATTTATCAACAACATAAAAGGTGCATAATGAAAGTGGTGTCAAACTGTGAAAGTGATAGTTGCTCTAATTATAACTTATCTCCTCAATAAGTTATGCAAAAGGTTGTGTCTAACTGTCATTGGTCATAAACTAGCCAAAAAAATGTAATTGGGTTTCTTATTTATGTATTTTCTGGATGGTAGAAAAGGGACAGTGAAATAGTTCAAGCTGATCATGTGAGGGACTCCTTGCTTGAGCTGACGAGAAACCCATCAAGAGGGTGGCCCGAGATGGCTAAAGCATCAGAGAATGGCGGCGGCACAGATTATCATCATAACAATCACCACCTGCACAACCACCATGCTAGTTCCTACCACCACCACCTACACCATCTTCATAACTGAGCATATATTTCTGAGTTTCAAATGAGAAATGAGAAGCACTTCCAACTTTTTTTTTGCTACAAGCTTTGTAATAGATATATGCGTACTTTAACGTTGTGTTTTACCTTAATAAATCTACTTCACTGTGTCGTTTCAACATTTGCCAAGTTGTGTGGTCCATATAATTAAACAATTTAGACTTGGTTTAAATTAATAAAGGAAGGCCCACTGGATATGAGAATCGTGTCCTAACTTCCAACCCCTTTAGTTATGGTCCAACGGAATCTTTTAGACAAGTTGCTAAAGGAATGAAAATGATGTTGGCTTTAAAGCACCTAAACTAGCTTGAAAGTCATAGTATTCTCTTTTAAGGTAGACTTGTGACTTATACCTATAAATCTTCCATCCCTTTCTCACTTTGAATAAATTAATTAGCATGGAGTCTATTAGATGATTGAGAAGTAAGAACAATAAGTTTCGGCATACCTAATTAGTATGCGCTCTTTATAAAAGACATCCAAGCTTTTTTATGTTTAATCAAATCACATATCACTTAGCTTAAAATGGCAATCCCAACATGTACTTAACTCTTTCCCTATAATTAATAAATGCATGTGCCTTAGCCAACAAAGAAAGAAATCTTAATTAAAAATAATAATAATAAAAAACCATATTTGATTTTGATCCAATAAAATCCCACCTATTACAAACAATGAAATAACTAAGTGAAAAAAATGGAGGAAAATAGTAATAGAAATTCTCATGTAACAAGGTTTCCCTCAAAAATACAATCTTACTAAGATTCCAAATGCAATTAGGTTAATCCCCATGCTCCACCTAACAGGGGCATAACTTCTACAAGAATTGAGTGGTGAAGATGACTCCATTGGTGGAGTTATTGTTGCACTTGTGCTATTAGCCCCAGAAGTGGCACTTGCTTCTTTAACATCTATGCTAAACCTCATTCCCCCAAGGCAATGTCCAGGGACATTGCAAATGAACCAATACTTCTTTGCTTGTTTGAGTTTAATTTGATCATTTCCACTCTCATATTTTGCTAACACTCCAGAGCTCACATTACATGATCTATATGTGTCTTCTGTTACTTCATAAGCATTATGTTGCCCCTTCACATATGTAAAACCTGCACCATAACATCCATATGTTAAAAATTCAAGTTTACAAATCATGTATTTATACTGGTTGATCATGTACGTTGCATAGAATTTGTGATTGAATATAAGTGTGATTATGCGGATGCGTGTTGAGTCATATGTATATATTTCACCTTATCGGGATTGTAGTATCCCGAAGTATGAATTGGATTATATTGTATGAGTGTGTGACATGTGAGTCTATATTGGATCTTACATTAAGTGTGTATATATCAGGTAAAATTGAGTTATATTAGGTAAAGAATAAATATTTCTAGTAATAGGTTGGTGAACCTCAATTGGACATTTGTTCATTCAAACATGAAACAACCAAATTAAACAACAAATCCAATTGAATAAATCCAGAAAAAAAAGAGAGAAAAGAACAGATATTACCATGCATAATAATATTAAAGGAAAAGTACATACGAAGAATATCACCAACGCTAAATTTGTATTTCTGTGACCAAGAGACGAAGTCTGCATCAGCATTCCACTCTTCCTCCTCACCAACTGTATAAACCTCAGATCTAGCAACATTCAAAAACAAAAAATTGATCATAAGGATTATTAAGAGTCTACAATATTTGAAGAACTTGGTTTCTTTCATAGCTTTAAAATGTATGGAAGTAATGGAATGGTTGAAGAATAATGAATGGTTTTTTACTTTTTAGAGGGTTCTCTATGAAGCACGAATGCAACAAAGACATTCGGTCATGATGGGTGTAATGAGTGCTCTTTGCTTTGGACCATTTTCTTAAGGTTTTGATGCTTATTTCATAATCATAGTAACGTGTATCCAACTAGATACAAATCATAAATGTAGTATTAGATAATAGAACAGTATGCATGCGCAAGGTGGACCCAAATTTTGCATCTTATTAGGGAAGTAAAGGAGCTAGGCTGGTGCAGTGGAGCCTGGCCAGTTCTTGGACATGTATTATTTGAACAATAAAACCAAAAACTCAATTTTCAATATTATATATATATATATAATTGTTGGCATGATAGGTTGTAATTTGTGCATAAATGATTTTTTTTTTTTTTTTATCACTACCTGTTACTTTAAAAAATTGAGAAAAATTTGTATTTCCAACATTATTTTTGAAACTAATTCTACTAACAAGTAAAATTAATTAATTAATATAAGACATCAAGTGAGTTTTGAACATTGCCTAGTTTATGCGAAAAGATATCTTGTACATGTTGAATACAATGAATCATCTCAGAACATGTGAATCTCACATATTAGTGGTACTCACATGTTGTAGAGACTCACTATATTAAATGGGTACAAAATATATATTCTCCTAGTTAAGGCCTTAAATTTAGAAAGGGTTAAGACTTTAGAAGCACTAAGAAGTATTTGCTGGGTGCAAAGTCCTTGGCTCATTATGCATACTAAATCATCACACAAGCTAATAAATCCGCCCATTTTGCCTAGAAGTCTCCTAGAGTAGAAGCAGCAAATTGATCGGCAAGTAAAAAATAAACATAGCTCTGAAGGGCATATGAAAGGAGGTGGCCCACCAATCAAGTGATGGGATTCATGTTACATTTTTGGCAATGGAAAATTGGACTTTCCTCCCAGCTAGCCCCATAGCAACAATTGATGGAAGGACACACTGTCCCAGTAATGATGATTGAAGAAACTTCACATGAAAGATACATGGTTTACCCATACTGGCAACAGAGAAATTGATTTTTGATTTGATTTGTTTTATTTTTTAATTTCCCATTCATGATGAGGATTACTTTTATCATAAGACAAAAGAGGGTGTTGTTTAGACTTTAGTGCATCCTTTAATTGAAAAGTTTTACATTGGTCATCGATCCATCATAATTCTTCTATTGACAATGAGCAAAAGGCATAGTATTCAAAAACTGACGGGTGTTGTGAACAGGGAACCCCAAGAAGGGACTAACAGAGAAGATCCCATTCATAATTTTCAAAAGCTGTGAATAGAGGATCTTCTATTCTAGTCCTCGGCCCAATTATAGGTCACCTATGGCTTTGGCCCATTTATAACACCAAGAACCAAGCTTCAAGTTTTTAGTGATGGCCCAGAACGTAAGCCCAAAAAAAAAGCTTCTGAGTTGACCCAATCTTTTTTTTTAATGAAAAAGAAAAAGTCAGATTTTTTTTTTTTTTTTTTTTTTTTGGGGAGAAATGAATCACACATGCACAAAATGGACAGGAAATGGTGTTTTAATACAAATATACACCACAAATGTTACTCAAAAGCCATTGTAATCAAATCTTAAAAATAATACTAATTTTACAACAATTAAATCACAAGGCTTTTTTTTTTTTTTTTTTTTAAATTCAAATCACAAGGCGTTTTGTTTGGTATTCAAGTGCAAGATATAATACGGTTACTCTCTTTGTTTGGAATCAGTTTTGAAGTTCACTTCATTATTTCCATAAAAAAAAAAAAAAAAAAAATAGTATCTTTTGTTTCTCTGCTTTCTATAATCCCAAATCTTCTCCCTCCTCTTCCTCTTAACCCAATTTTTTTTTTCTTCCTATTTTTGTTATGTATCAAGAACAAAAGATACCGCCTCCCCCAACCCATATATCTCGATCGAAATCATTTCCCCCTTTTTTGTAATTCTATATGAAGAGGATAAAAATAGGAAATAAGGCCTGACGAGCCCAATGGGTCCAGGTCCATGGGCCAAAAGAAAGTCAAGCCCATTCTTTGTATGGACTCCCTGATGAAACGAAGGCCCAGTATGAATAGAGCAAAGCATGGGAAAATATTGGAGGAACACCTTAAAGACCGCGGACTCTTCACAATGAACAACTTGTCCACCACGTTTCGGATTCCTAAAGACTTGTTCTACAAGGAAAGGACTTGAGCTACAAGGAAAAGACTTGTCCTACAAGGAAAAGACTTGGGCTACAAGGAAAAGAGGCAAGACCTCACTACTATAAAAGCCCCAACACCTCCTCACATCAAGGTACGCATAATTGAACCCTCTCTAGCATTCTAGAGTTGTAAGAATATTTATGACTTAACCTTCAGAGGGTGTTTGGCCGGCTCTACACCGATGCCTTCTGTAAGGTGTTCTTGTTTTCTTCTCGTGTGTAGGTGACTCTTAAGCGCAAGGATCGTGCATCTCACTGGTGAGATTTACGGCATCATCAGTTGGCGCCTTCTGTGGGAAAGAGTTCGTGACAATTTAAGCCATTGTCGCAACCCGGACATAAGAGTTGCATGATACTCACACGCTCAATGACCATCAACAACAACGTTCAAGAAGACGAGCCGCCAAGGTCCACTGCGTTAGAAAGACAGGTCCAAACCCTCGCGGCTGCGGTAAAGCGTCTCACAAAACAAAACCATGATCTGGAGGAGCAACTACGACAGAAGGACGCGAGACACAACATCCAGGAGGAAAACCAGGGGGATAGCTCCGAATGGAGGGGACCTAAAAGATCAGAGGGCAGCAACGAGCCCAGTAGACCGAAGCAGCAAAACTTGAGCACGCCCTCTCTCATGGATACAACCCCACCACCCATCCTCGCGGAGATGCAGACGATGAAGGAACAAATGGAGGTCATGATGAACGCCCTCAAGGGATGCGTCTCCAGCGACCTTGACGATTTAGTGAATAGGACGGATTCGCCATTCACTATACAAGTCAACTCGTGTCCTCTGCCACAGAAGTTCCGAATGCCGCAGCTTGAGAGCTACCACGGGGTCAAGGACCCGTTAGATCATCTAGAAACCTTTAAGACCATGATGCACCTCTAGGGAGTACCGGACGAGATCATGTGTAGGGCCTTCCCTACAACACTAAGGGGCGCAGCAAGAATTTGGTTCAGCAGATTGACACCAAATTCAATCAACACCTTCAAGGACCTAAGTGCCCAATTTACCTCGCACTTCATCGAGGGGCACAGATACAAGAAGTCTACAGCATGCTTAATGAGCATCAAGCAGCGGGAGGACGAGACGCTGCGATCATACATAACTCGCTTCAACAAGGAAGCACTTTCTATTGATGAGGCCGACAATAAGATTTTGGTGGCAGCCTTCACCAATGACCTACGAAAGGGAAAATTCCTGTTCTCCCTGTATAAAAATGATCCGAAGACCATGTCTGAGGTACTCTACAGGGCCACAAAATACATGAATGCAGAGGACGCACTGTCGGCCAGGGAAGACAAACCCAGGAAGAGAGAGAGACCAGAAGATGCCAAGCAGGACCATGGAAGGAAGAAACCGAGGACGGGAGACAGATGCGAGGAGAAGCGTTCTAAACCCCCAGGAGGAAGATTTACAAGCTTCACCCCTCTGAACGCCCCACTAGACCAAGTGCTGATGCAGATCAAAGACGAGGGATCCCTGACGTTCCCAGGGAAGCTAAAGAGCGATCCAGAAACAAGTATTGCTATTTCCACCGTGACCACGGTCACGATACTGCTGATTGCTATGATCTGAAACAGCAAATTGAGACCCTCATCAGAGAAGGAAAACTGCAGAAATTCGTCAGCAAGGAAATGACGGATGCGCATGCACGGGAACAGGCCCCCCGACGGGAGAACGACCATCCGAGGCCCCCTGTCGGGGACATAAGGATGATAATAGGGGGCACGGCAGCAACGGGATCGTCCAAAAAGGCCCAAAAGACCTACCTCAGGATGGTCCAGAATGTACAGACAACGGGTTCTGTACCCAAGATAGCGCGGAGGGAAAGCCCGATTATTGGATTCTCAGAGGACGACACAAGACGCCTCCACCATCCACACGATGATGCCCTTGTTGTCAGTTTAAGGGTAAGAGACTACAATGTACACCAGATGCTGGTCGACAATGGCAGCTCGGCAGACATCCTATACTACCCAGCATTCCAGCAGATGGGAATAAGTAGAGCACGATTAACACCAACAAATGCCCCGTTGGTCGGCTTTGGAGGAACGAGGGTACTCCCATTAGGAGCAATCACACTCTCAGTGACGGTCGGTGACTATCCACAGCAAATCATTCAGGACGTGACATTCTTAGTGGTTGACTGTTCATCCGCGTATAACGGTATAATAGGGCGACCCACACTGAACTTTTGGAAAGCAGCAACCTCAACATACCACCTGATGGTTAAATTCCCTACGGAGTACGGAATTGGAGAGCTGCAAGGAGACCAGGTGGCCGCCCAGGAGTGCTACATCGCCATGTTGGAAATGGAGGATCATCAGCAGACCATGTGCATTGGAGAGCAGCGGACCATCGCAGAGCCGGTAGAAGAGTTGGAAGAGGTCATTCTCGATGAATCGAAACCCGGACGGACGACCAGAATGGGCACCTTGGCCAGCTCGACGATACATCAAGACCTGGCAAACTTCCTAAGGATGAATCAGGATGTATTCGCGTGGAGCCACGAAGACATGCCGGGAATCGATCCATCAATGATAGTCCATAAGCTAAATGTTAGCCCGGACTCTTCGCCAGTCCGACAGAAGAAACGGGTGTTCGCGCAAGAACGAGATAAAGCAGTGGCAGAAGAGGTTAGAAAGCTGCTAGAGGCGGGTTTTATCTGAGAAGTATACTACCCCGACTGACTAGTAAATGTGGTCATGGTGAGAAAGAATAACAGAAAGTGGAGGATGTGCGTCGACTTCACGGACCTCAACAGGGCATGCCCAAAAGACAGCTATCCACTCCCAATGATAGATACCTTGGTAGACTCAACGGCCAGACACAAACTCTTGAGTTTCATGGACGCCTTCTCAGGCTATAACCAGATTAAGATGAAGGAGGAGAATCAGGAGAAAACCTCTTTTGTAACCAGTCAGGGACTTTTCTGCTACAAGGTGATGCCGTTCGGACTCAAGAACGCGGGGGCTACGTATCAAAGGTTAATGAACAAAATGTTCGCGCACCAGCTTGGAAGGAACGTACAAGTCTATGTCGACGACATGTTGGTGAAGAGTGTATGCGAGAACGACCACCTGAGTGACCTCCATGAGACATTCAACACCCTTCGGTCGTACAACATGAAGCTGAACCCAAGCAAGTGCGTGTTCGGGGTTACAGCCGGGAAATTCTTGGGCTTCATGGTGTCCCAAAGAGGTATAGAAGTCAACCCAGAGAAAGTGAGGGCCATAATGGAATTAGAACACCCGAGGACAGTGAAGGCAGTGCAGAGCTTGAACAGAAAAGTTGCGGCCCTAAACAGATTCGTCTCCAAAGCGACAGATAAGTGTTTACCTTTCTTCCGAGTACTGAGGAAATCATTTGAGTGGACGGACGAATGTCAGAAGGAATTCGAGGACTTGAAGAAGTACCTATCGTCCCCACCACTGCTCAGCCCGTCCATGCCAGGAGAAGAACTGTACCTCTACATAGCGGTCTCGCAAGCAGCAGTTAGCGCGGCCTTAGTACAAAACGACGGACGCTCGCAACGACCCATCTATTTCATAAGCAGGGCGTTCCAAAGAGCAGAAGAAAGATACCCCCGGATGGAGAAATTGGCTCTTGCGCTCATAACCGCTGCGCGAAAACTCAAACCATATTTCCAAGCTCATATAATTGTAGTTCTGACGGACCAACCTTTGAAGAAAGCAATGAGCAGCCCAGAGGCGACAGGGAGAATGACCTTGTGGGCAATTGAGCTAAGCGAATTCGACGTACAGTACCGTCCACGAACTGCAATAAAGGGGCAAGTAGTGGCAGATTTCATAGCCGAGTACACCCAGCCAGAAGACGAAGGGGCTGAAGGACAAAAACTGTGGATCATCCACACAGACGGGTCATCAAATCAGCACTCAGGAGGAGCCGGTGTAGTTATACTAACACCAGAAGGGGATAAGATCGAATGCATGATAAGACTAGATTTCCCTACAACTAACAACGAGGCGGAATATGAAGCCTTGGTAGCTGGGTTAGATCTCGCAAAGGCAGCGGGTGCTGAGAACATGATCATACATTGCGACTCCCAGGTGATAACTAGTCAGATCAATCGCGATTTTGAGTGTAGAAACGAGAAGATGAAGAAGTACCTGGAAGAGGTGAAGGGTCGAATCGGCGGCCTTGAGGTCAAATTCGTTCAAATCCCAAGGGAGGAAAACGAATGCGTCGACCGTCTAGCAAAAGCAGCCTCTGCAAAATTCATGAATGCGCCTAAGCAGGTATTATCTTTTGTCCAAACCTACTCGCTTATTGATGACGGGAAACAAATACAGGAGATAGATGTTGAAGAGGATTGGACCGCGCCTTTAAAAGAATATCTACAGTCGGGCGCTTTGCCAAACGGGAAGGACGCTGCAAGGAGATTGAAAGTCCGGGCGCCGCGATTCGTGCTGATCAGGGACGTCTTATACAAAAGAGGTTTCTCTCGACCGTACCTAAGGTGTCTAAGCCATAGTGAAGCAGAATATGTGATGAAGGAAGTTCACGAGGGGATTTGCGGGAATCACTCAGGAGCACAGTCTTTAGTGCACAAACTGATCCGAGCCGGATACTACTGGCCCACTAATGTCAAAGACACCCAATCATACGTGAAGGCCTGCGATAAGTGTCAGAGGTTCAGTAATCTAATCAGGCAACCATCAGAAGAACTCTCACCTATGACGACTCCTTGGCCGTTCACGCAATGGGGGTTAGACATCATGGGTCCCTTCCCAACGGCCTTAAGACAGCTAAAGTTTCTGGTAGTCGGTATCGACTACTTCACCAAATGGGTAGAAGTAGAACCCCTTGCCACTATCACAGAGAAAAGCATTCGTACCTTCGTGTGGAAAAACATCATATGCAGATACGGGATTCCGAGGGTGCTTGTCTCTGACAATGGAAAACAGTTCGACAACGGTGCGTTCAGGAATTTCTGCTCAGAGCTAGGCATTCAGAATCATTACTCATCACCAGCACACCCGCAGGCAAACAGACAGGTAGAAGTCACGAACCGGACATTGCTGAAAATCATCAAAACCCGACTCGAGGCAGCAAAGGGTATCTGGCCAGACGAACTGCCAAGCATCTTATGGGAATATCGGACGACTGCAAGGACACCCACAGGGGAGACCCTTTTTTGACTTACATATGGAACTGATGCAGTCATCCCAGCAGAGATTGGCCTCACCAGCTATCGCGTGCAGAGCTACACGGAAGACAGAAACGAAGAAGCTATGCGCCTACAGCTAGACTTAGTAGACGAGGCCCGAGTAATGGCAGAACAGAGGTTGGCGCGATACCAGAACCTCATGTCAAAGCACTACAACGCTAGGGTAAGGCACAGAGATTTTCAGATCGGCGACCTGGTGCTACGAAAGGTCATGGGTGCTGTTAAAGACCCTACACAAGGGAAGTCGGACCAAATTGGGAAGGACCGTATAGAATCACATCATGGCAGAGGAAGGGCACATACCACCTCGAAACCATGGACGGAAGGAAGTTTCAACACCCATGGAATACGGAACACCTCCGGAAATACTACCAATAGAAATGACATTCAATTTCCCCCTATTCCTCAGTCCATTTTTATTTACTAGTCTTTGATTATTTTTTGAAGCACTTACTAGTCTTTTGATTGTTTTTGGCTTTTTGTTTGAACAAGCCTTTGCTACAATGGCTCTTTTAGTATCTTTTTAAGCCCAAGGGGGCAGGTACTTTTTTCTACAACTTTAAATCTAATGAAGGAACATTCAAGACCATGCTGTGTCCTTACTACTAAGATTATTACCACAAAGTGGACGGACCCAACCAGGGTCAAATTTATACAATTCCAAAAAGTGGACGGACCCAACCAGGGTCAAACTTATAAGTCCATAAAGTGGACGGATCCCACCAAGGGTCAACACGGTTCACAAAGTGGACGGACCCAACCAGGGTCAAACTTATAAGTCCACAAAGTGGACGGATCCCATCAAGGGTCAACACGGTTCACAAGTGGACGAACCCAACCAGGGTCAAGCTTATAAGTCCACAGAGTAGACGGATCCCACCAAGGGTCAACACCACGGTTCACGAAGTGGACGGACCCAACCAGGGTCAAACTTATACAAGTCCAAAAAATAGACGGACCCAACAAGGGTCAAACTTATACAACTCCAAAAAGAGGACGGACCCTACCATTGGTCAACACCAGTCCACGAAGTGGACAAACGCAACCATTGTTGAACTTACGCCAGTCCACAAAGTGGACGGACCCTACCAACGATTCAAGACCCCAATCCACATAATGGACGGACCCAACCAGTTCATAAAATTATACAAGTCCACAAAGTGGACGGCCATCAGGGGTCACGACCACATTCCACAGAATGGACGGACCCGACCAGGGTCGCAAACATTATAAAAGTCCACAACGTGGACGGATCAAATTAAGTAAACATTAAAGCAACATCAAATAGGACGGATCCTACACTACAATCATCAACGAAATAATAAAAGATGCATTTAAATAAATAAGTTAAACATCAATACAACAAATACAAAATGGGCCGGCATACAACGGGCAAAATCCAACTATTCTCCAAAAAACTTAAAAAAAAAGTAAGTAAATAAATGTCTACATATCAGGGACGACGGGGTCTTTGGCTTCATGGGTTTTTCCTTCTTCAGCATGAACCTCGGCGACGATGGTGACGGGCCCTTCCTCTGCAAAAAGTTCATTTGTATCATCAGAAGCATCAGGCTGAACGGACATAGCCTCCGCGACATTGATGTTAACGGCTGAGAAGTCAAGCTTGGGATAGAGAGCTTTGGCCTGACGGAGGGCATCGTCGAAACCGTCGTTGTATGAAACTCCAAGCTCTGTCAAGAGAGCGTCGGAGTCACGATACTCCTGGACGGCTTTCTCTTTGGCTAGACGGAGTTCGTTCTCCTTGTCCTCAAGAACGGTTTTAAGCTCCTCCGTCATCTTTTGGTATTCATCCCTCGTCCGTTCCGCAAGCTTGAGCTTCTGCTCCGTCACCACCTTCCAATTCCTTAGCTCGAACAGCTCCTCCTCCATCAGCTTGGCCTTTTCACGGACCCTTTCAAGCGCCATCTCTTGGTGAAGAGCCCGGTCCATCAAGCCCTTCATCATGAGCATAGCCTGACGACGGAATGGAGTTTTAGTTAATTGTTAAACCTAGGATAGTATGGATAGATTGTGGAGATCCAACTCTTCTATCAGCTCCAGGACTGGTTGTCCTCCTGATATTGTAAATGAAGAAGATCACAATGTTGAGGATAGTGAGATCCCTGATTTTACTAAATGGACTATTCCTAAGGTTGATACAAAAAATGTTTATAAGATAAGTTGGGCTGAAAATACCTTTCATTCTGCTTATAAAGTCAGAACTGTTGAACAAATTTTCTCTATTTCAAAAACTCATGAAAAATGTTGCCTATTTACTAAACGGAATATTAGTGAATTTCTTGCTTCTAAAAAATTCAGTTATCTACATATTGGAATGGTTCAAGTTGCTATCAAACCTCTTACCCGAAAGGGCATTAATGCTTCTGTTCTCATGTGTTTACGAGATGCTAGATTTAAACACTTTAAAGATAGCATTCTTGGTATGATTACTGCTTCTCTGTATGATGGTCCTGTTTACTTTAGTTGTTATCCTGATCTTACTTTGGCTTTAGATGATGCTAACATTGTTAAAGCTTTAACTTTAAATATTGCTTCATCTGGATATCACATGGAAGAAGGTAGTAAACCTTTTGCTTTGATTTATCGCATCTATTACAGACTATTGGGTACTCAATTAAATCCTAGTGCTATAAATCATAGAGAATCTTCTGGTAAAACTATGTTAATTAAATGTTCAACTCCTGATGCAAAGATTCAAATTCCAAAAATGATTCAATGGCAAGACATTAAACTTCCCACTGAATGGTTCTTGGAACAAGAATCCCCTATTACCAAACCCATTTTTGATGAACTTGATCTTACTCATATTCAACAATATCTTGATGGTACTGTTAAAATAAGTTTTCAAAATAGTCAACCCTTAAGAATCAATGAAGGAAGACATTCCTTTGCTGGAACTGAAATTATTTCAAAACGAGACCAAGATCTCAATGAAATTTTGAAAAAGAATTTTTCAAAACCTACTGATTTCAAATCTGACAATATTTCCAAAAGAGATCAAGATCTCAATGAATTTTTGGAAAAGAATCTTGATAAATCTATTGATTTAAAATTAAAAGGAATTTCAAATGATAAAGTGAGCGATGTTTACTATTCTACCAAACCAGAAACTTCCTCTCCATATGGCAAGCCTGCTAGTGAAGAAGAAGACGATGGTAATTCTACTTGTCTTTCCGAAAGAGATTTCCCTCCTATTGATCCTTCTGGTTATGTTAAGCAATTAAGAGTTTTGACTGTTTTAAGAAAAGATGTTTTAAACGAAGAATTTAAAGTTGACCTGGTTCCTTTGTATGATGAGTTTATGCTTTCAAAAAACCGGATTAAAAGAAAATATTTCCAAGATAACTTTGCTCAATCAGAGAAAAACCGTGTTAAGAGTAAATGGTTAGAAAAAATGAATCAATTGAAAAAACATATTTTGTTTTTTGATTTCCTTGAAAACCACTATGTTTCAAATAATGAAGTTGCAAAGCAACATTTGAGTGTTATAAAAAAATCAAATTTTATTAAAGAAAAGGATAAATCTACTATTCGGGCTACTCATCCACCTCTTGAGACAATTGTGCTTACTTGTCAAGATAAAAAGACAGAAGTTAATGCTACTCCTTTTAAAATTGCTGATGATAAAACCCCTATTTTCTGTATTATTGAACAAAACAACTTTACTAATGAGTCTTTGCATGTTATTGGTCAACAACTTGATCGTATTGAAGAAAAGATTATTGAAAAAACTGTTTCCATAGAAAAACCTGTTGCAGAGAAATCTGTAAAAACTGAGCAACCTTTGATTGATTTGCCCAGTCAAAGGGAGAAAGTTATGTTCAAAACGACTCAGTCTAAAATACTTGAGGCCGTTGATAAAATGCTTGCTGATTTAAAGGTTAAAACTGAAGGTACTTCTAGAAATACAGCTGAAAGTACTTCTAGAAATACAACTTGTACTATTTCAAAGAAAGGAAAAGAAATTGTTTCTGATGAACAAACTGATTCTGATACTGTTTCTTCTGTTTCTGCTACAAAGATTTTTGGTAATGATTTTCCAGAAATTAAAAGATTTGTTGGAAATCCAACTCCTATGTCTCTTACAAAAAATTGGTATTCAAAACCTACTCCTCCTGATATGCAATTTGAAGAAAGAGTTTTTCAAACACAGTTCTCTGTTTCTGCTGATAAGCTTTATGAATGGAATATTGATGGTTTCTCTGAGCAAGAAATCATTAATAAAATGAGTCATATGTCCATGGTTGGTATTGCTTATCAAAATAACCATGATTTAGATCAGCCTGAAATTGTTAATTTACTTGTTACTGGTTTTTCTGGAACTCTTCGAGGATGGTGGGATTCATATCTCACAGAAGATTCCAAAGAATCTATTAAACATGCTGTTAAAAAGAATGATGAAGGTTTGCCTATTTTTGATGAAAGTATTGGTCGTGGTATTCTAGATGGTGTGAATACTCTGATCTATACCATTCTCAAACATTTTGTTGGTACTCCATCTAATATTTCATCTCGAGTTTCTGATTTATTAAATAATTTGAGATGTCCTAGTATGACTGATTACAGGTGGTACCAAGATGTTTTTACTTCCAGAGTTATGCTTCGAAAAGATTGCCACAAGCCTTATTGGAAAGAAAGGTTTATTGACGGTCTGCCTCCAAACTTTGCTCATAAGGTAAAACAAGTGTTAATGGGAAAAAATGATTCTATTGATTATGATAACTTAACTTATGGAGATATTTTTAGTGCTATTAAAAAACTTGGTATTAACATGTGTAATGATGAAAAATTGTTAAAATACCATTTACAGAATAAGAAAAAAGCTAAATATGAAATGGGTAATTTTTGTGAACAATATGGTTTGCCCCCTATTGCTCCTTCCAGGCAAAAAGGGAAAAAACATGATAAAAGTCACAAAAACTATCATAACAAATATAAAAAATACAAAAATAATTTTGTCAAACCAAATGATTTTCATGCTAAAAAGAAAAATGTTTCCAAAAAATATGATAAACAAATGACAGGAAAAGGTAAATGTTTTAACTGTGGAAAACCTGGTCATTTCAGTAGAGATTGCAATCAAAAACCTGGTAAATTAAAGAATAGGTTTAACATGTTAAAAATTAATGATAAAGAGCAAGAAGAATTGTTCAGAATCCTTGATTCGCACAATTCGTCTGATTCTTTGGAAGATGATTTTTCTTCTTCTGATTCTTGTTACCAATCTGCTGATGATTCTTCTGATTCCCCTAATATTAAAATTGGCTGTAGAGATTCCTGTTGTAATATTATTAACTCTGTTAATACTCTCACTAAAAGCGAAGAAAATGAAAAATTAATAATCCAATTAATCAATCAGATCCAAAATCCTGAATTGCAAAAAGAATATCTAGATAAATTTAAGAAGAATCTGTTAAAAAATGAAACTGGTAAAAAATTAAAACCAACCATAAACTTTGAAGAAACTTTGGAAAGATTCAATAAAAAGAAATCCAAAGATTTAACTGTTAATGATCTCCAATTGGAAATCACTGTTGTTAAACAAGAAATGCTTGGTTTAAAAAATGATCTTAAAAATCTTGAAGATGATAATCAAAATATTAAACAAGAATTAGTAATGTTAAAAATTGATAAAAGTCTTGATCATCAACAAATTGATAATGAACAAGATGAGCATCAAGATGGAAACGAATCCAGTCAACAAGCTCTTCTTTCTGAAAAAGGTATTGTTGACCACTTCCAACTTAGCCCTGTCCATAAATTGATTCCTCCAAAATGGTTTACAAAAGTAAAAATTGTTGTTTCTCCAGATTATCATTTCACTGTTGTTGCAATGATTGATTCAGGTGCAGATATGAACTGTATTCAAGAAGGATTAATTCCTTCAAAATATTTTGAAAAATCAACCGAAAGATTGGTTTCTGCTAATGGTTCTCATATGAAAATTAAGTATGAATTGAATAATGCTCAAATATGCCATAACAATGTCAATTTTATGATTCCCTCTGTTCTTGTTAAAAATTTGACTGATAAAGTAATTCTTGGTTTACCTTTTATAAATGCTTTATATCCTTTCCTTGTTGAACATGATGGAATTACTACTGATCCTTTTGCACAAAAAATAAAATTCAAATTTGCTTCAAAAACTGAAATAGATATTGACAACCTGACTTATGAAAAAGATTCTCCCATGCATACTCTTGTCCAAGAAATAATGATGAGTTCTTGTCCATATTCTAAAAATAATGCTCACAGAACTAATACTATCAATCGCCCTCACATTTTCAATACTTCTTTGCAGGAATCAGACGATGATGCAAGGATAAGTACCACTAATAAGTGGGATACTAGTAATATTTATACCTATACCACTAGTAAGTGGATTATTATGGCTTCAAAGGGAAAAGCTCCTGTACAGGACTATTCTCAACCCAAAAGGCTCCCAATGGGACAACCTTTCATGATGCATGAAGGCGCTTCTTCGGGGGTAAAATCCAAGGAAGCAATATCCCTTCAAAGAGATGTCCCTGCAAAGGTGAGATACTCTAGTGGTGATATAATAATTGCTTTACAAGAAGTTTTAGCAAAAAATTTACAATTCCACAATGGTACCTACTCAGAATTACCAGCTTCTATTAAACTCATTCTTGATAACCTGCAATCTGCCTTTCTCGAAAAAGACAATGATATTTTTCAACAAACACTTCGAGCCCTTGAAATCCACCTGGTTAACCTCACTGCTCAAAATGAAGTTTACACATCCTACTATAACAAAACCTTTGCTTCAGAAGATGACTTCATTCTAGAAAATGAGGCCTTTAGAAGTCATCATATTACCCATCCAAATATTACAAATGGTCTTTATCTCAGTCAACTCTTTGGCAAAGAGGATATCCATTCAAAGGATAAAATGACTATAATGGGCACAGATTATGCTAGATTGAGCCTTAAGACTCAATCAGTTTTAAGAAGTGCTGTTGCCAACTTGCCAACAGATATACGATTTCGTATTCTGGAAAGCAAGGCTATGTTTAGATCTTTTGATCTATGGTTCGAATATTTCAAAACACTTGTTACTGCTACTATTCCTGATCCAGATGAGTTAGATGAAGATGATAATGTTTTTCTCCAAGCTGATTGGGAGGAAAAGTTTGAAAGTAGTCTCAGAGTATATGAAAAGCAACACCCATTTCCTGGTCTTTTGATAAATTTTGATGATGGTTCATATATTTCTGATATTTCAGATGATGATGAATATGATAGAGATCCTTACTGGCTTTCCCAAATGTTTGAATATGGTTTAGTCAGATACATGCGATTAACAAACCATTTTCAAATAAGCCAACTCCCACAAATTATTAAAGAGTCAGTTAGAAGATTCAATACTCCTTTTGTTACCATCAGATGTTGGAGTACGTTACCACAATGGGAACGAGACAATTGGATGAATGTTCAGCCTTCAAAGCATCTCATTCTCATTAATGGTCATACTCACCAAGGGCCATGGTTTGAAGGAAATACTCATTTATCTTTTGCTGATCCTCTTACTCTTATAGAATGCTGGAGAAATTATTTCAATAACCAAATTATTAATGTTGCTGACAGTCTCTGGAAACGCTATCATTTCATGGGTAGCACAGATAGAATTGCTGTCTTTGGTCCCAGACCATATTCTGATGCAGTTGTTCATTTACGGGCCACTAACCACTGTAATCCTGTTGAGTTTCTCATCCCAGGGAAACCCCCAGTATTTCAACCAATATTTTACTGTGGATTCTGTAATAAATATGCCACTTCTCATAATCATGATTGCCATTCTCCACAAGGCCCTTATGATGGTTATCCTTCCGATGCTGCTTCCACTGATTAGACCAATAAAGATTGATTTTCAAGAACATCCCGAAATTGACGGAATACACTTCAGTCAATAGTCCCAAGGAATATTACTACTTCAACTTTGCTTCAAACATTCAGAATGCTCCAAAAGTTCCGATAAGTGCTACAAGACAAGGCTACGTTTTGGTTCCTTATGCTAGGCAATGATTCCCTATACTTTGCCATAATGCATCTGACACTATCTACTACAAGAACAATAATGTTGAGTTCCCCAAATGATTCTCCAAATTTTGGGCATAAAAGGAAATTTACTATTCATATCACTATTCACCTGTCACTATTCACCCGTCACTATTCATGGGTACTATTCACTTTTACTGTTCACTCAATTATTTTACTGTTCACTCAATTATTTTGCCTATTTAAGGGGGGCTGTCCCTTGTATTCAAGCAAGTGTTTGTTTAAGTGTTTCTTCAGAGCTTCTTCCTTAGAGAGAGACTTCCCCTTTCTATTGTAAGAATATCTCCCTACTTACACTTCATACTTCCTACCTTCTCTACTTACACTTCCTACTCTACAAAGCTTGTAACTCTTAAGCCTTGTAACTATTTCCAACTTGTAATCACTCTACTACTGTAAGTGTTCAATTTTACTTTCAATAACAAGTAATTTCAGATTTATGTTCATTACTTGCATTATACTATTTGTTGCTACCGCCATCTTGGTCGGATTACCGCCATCACGGACGGTTCTATAATTCTCTTCTTTATTTTAAACTTAAAAGTTATACCCCCTACTTGGCTGGCTCTGCCGCCTACTTGGTTGGTCTTATAACTTTGCTGCATTACTTTTACTTGCATTATTTTCAAGTAATATTACTGTGTAACTGTGCTTCCGCTTCCAACGCCGTGTGTTCCTACCCCTTTATGGTATCAGAGCCACTCTTTTCTGGCCGGTGATAGTGTTGATGTGTTCTCTGTCTCTCCGTCTGTGTCTACCCGAAACTTTGGTGTTCAGTTGTTGTGTCCCCTTCTTACCGTCGTTGGCGCCACCCTAGTCGTAAAGTGAATTCCTAGAACCGAACTGTAAGGCCCGTTTAAGCCAAGAGAGGGCGTGTAGGGCATGAGAGGTATAAGGTTGGTTAGGGTATGTGTTACGAAATGCAACGGTTGTGAGAAAAACATGATAATTGAGTGTTAAAACTAGGATAGTATGGATAGATTGTGGAGATCTAACTCTTCTATCAGCTCCAGGACTGGTTGTCCTCCTGATATTGTAAATGAAGAAGATCACAAGGTTGAGAGTTTTGGTGCTACTATTTCCATGTGCTTACATGATATGAATTCTAAGATTCTTAAAAATAATACTCTTTCTATGGCTGATGCTTCTTTGAATAATCATGCTTGTTTTAACTATTATTCTAATGCTTCTTGTTTGTATAGAAAAACTACTAAAGAAAGGGATAATGATAAATCTGTTTACCCCAACTTTACTCCCATTAATAATGTTAACCAATTAAGAGTTTTGACTGTTTCAAATGAAAACTTTGAAGTAGATCTGGTTCCTTTGTATGATGAATTTATGCTTTCAAAAAATCAAATTAAAAGAAAATACTTCCAAAATAATTTTGCTCAGTCTGACAAAAACCATGTCAAAAGTAAATGGTTAGAAAAAATGAAACAATTAAAAAAACATATTTTATTTTTTGATTTTCTTGAAAACTATTATGTTCCAAATAATGAAGTTTCAAAACAACATTTGAGTATGATAAGAAATTCAAATTTTGTTAAAACATCTTCTTTCAAGATTTCTGATGATCGTACTCCTACTACTAGCTTTATTAAACAAACCAACTCTACTAATAAATCTTTGCATGTCATTGACCAACAACCTGACCATATTGAAAATACTGCTTCTGAAAAATCTGTTTTAATTGAGAAACCTTTATTTGATTTATCCAGTAAAAAAGAGAAAGTTCTGCTCAAGACCTCTCCGTCTAACATGCTTGAAGTTGTTGATAAAATGCTTTCTGATTTAAAAATAAAAATTGAAAGTACTTCTAGAAGTACACCTTGCACTATTTCAAAAAATGAAAAAGAAATTGTTTCTGATGAACATACTGATTCTGACACTATTTCTTCTGTTCCCCCTAAAGAGATTTTAAATGATGAATTACCAGAAATCAAAAGATTTGTTGAAAATTCCGAACCCATGTCTTTTACACAAAATTGGTATTTCGAATCTATTTCTCCAGATATACAATTTCAAAAAAGAATTTTTCAACCACAATTTTCTATTTCTATTGATAAGCCTTACAAATGGAATATTGCTGGATTATCTGAACAAAAAATCATAAGTCATATGTCTGAAGTTGGTATTACTCATCACAATACCTATGACATTGATCAAATTGATATTGTTGATTTACTTGTTAATGATTTTTCTAGCACTCTTCATAAATGGCGGGATCTATATCCCACAGGGTTGCCTATTTTTGCCAAACATATTGATTACAGTACTCTTGGTCTTGATGACCTAAATACTCCGATCTATACCATTCCTAAATATTTTTCTAATATTTCACCACAAGTTTCTGGATTGTTGAACATTTTAAGAAGTTCTACTATTAATGGTTACAAATGGTATCAAGATATTTTTGTTTCCAGGGATATGCTTCAGCAAGATTGCCATAAACCTTGTTGGAAAGAACGGTTTATTGATGGTTTGCCTCCAATCTTTGCTCATAAGAAAAAGCAGGTATTAATGAGTACAAATGATTCTCTTAATTATGATAACCTAACCTATGATAATATTTTTAATATTAAAAAATTTGATGCTAGTTTGGGTAATAATAAAAAGCTATTAATGTATCAATTACAGATTAAGAAAAAAGCTAATTTTTGTAAACAAAATGATCTGCCTCCTATTAGACAAAAAGGGAAGAAACATGATAAGAATTACAAAATATATAGTCATAAAAAATATAAAAGATACAAAAACAACTTTGTTAAATCAAATGATTTTCATGCTAAAGAGAAAAATGTTTCTCAAAAATATAAACAACTTGGTAAGTTTAAAAATAAGTTTCACATGTTAAAAATTGATAATAGAAATAAAAAAGAACTATTTAAAATCCTTGAATCAAATAATTCGTCTAATTCTTTGGAAGATGATTTTTTAAACTTGTTAAATCTGTTAAAAATAATCCCCTCCAAAAATATTAAATTTGTTAAAACTCTTACTAAAAGTAAAGAAAAATCCAAAGATTTAACTGTTAATGATTTACAGCATGAAATTAATATTATTAAACAAGAGATAAGCGAGTTAAAACATAAAAATAAGAATACTAATCCAGAGCTGATAATGCTAAAAGTTGGTACAACTGGTAAAAAACATGATGAGCACAAAGATGGAGATGAATCCAGTCAACAGGCTCTTCTTTCTGATAAAGGTATTACTGATGTTTTCATTGATTCTCAACTTGCTCTTGTCAATAAAATACTTCTTCCAAAATGGTTTACAAAAGTTAAAATTGTCGTTTCTCCTGATTATCATTTCACTGTTATTGCCATGATTGATTCTGGTGCGGATATGAACTGTATCCAAGAAGGATTGATCCCTTCAAAATATTTTGAAAAATCAACCGAAAGATTGGTCTCAGCTAATGGTTCCCAAATGAAAATCAAATATGAATTGAATAATGCTCATGTTTGCCATGATAATGTTTGCTTCAAGATTCCTTCTGTTCTTGTCAAAAATATAACTGATAAAGTGATTCTTGGTTTGCCTTTTATAAATGCTTTGTATCCTTTTCTTGTTGAACATGATGGAATTACTACTGATCCTTTTGGACAAAGAGTAAAATTCAAATTTGCTTCTAAAACTGAAATTGATGATGCTTTAAACTTGATCCATGCTAAAGTTAAACACCTTAACTTCCTTCAACAAGAAGTTAGATACAAGAAAATTGCTGAACAAATTTCTAATAAATTATTACAATCAAAAATTGATAATTTTCAAAAAATGTTGATTGATAATGTTTGTTCTGATGTTCCTAATGCTTTTTGGCATAGAAAGAAACATATTGTTGATTTGCCTTATGTTAAAGATTTTCATGAGAAAAATATCCCCACTAAAGCTCGTCCTATTCAAATGAATGCTGAAACTGTTGAATTTTGTAAAAAAGAGATTAATGATCTATTGGAGAAAAAATTGGTTAGAAATAGCAAGTCCCCTTGGTCTTGTTCTGCTTTTTATGTTCAGAAAAATGCTGAGATTGAAAGAGGAACTCCTCGATTAGTGATTAACTACAAACCTTTGAATAAGGTTTTAGAATGGATTAGGTATCCTATTCCCAATAAGAATGACTTGGTTCATAGGTTGAGTGAAGCCGTAGTATTCTCCAAGTTTGACATGAAGTCTGGATTCTGGCAAATCCAGATTAGTGAAAAGGATAGGTACAAAACTGCTTTTACCACTCCTTTTGGACATTATGAGTGGAATGTTATGCCTTTTGGCCTTAAAAATGCCCCAAGTGAGTTTCAAAACATTATGAATGATATTTTTAATTCATTCAGTCACTTTACCATTGTTTACATTGATGATGTTCTGGTCTACTCTAGTTCTATTGATGAACATTGGAAACATTTGTATTCATTTTTAGAAACTATCAAAAGAAATGGTCTTGTTGTCTCTGCTAAGAAGGTCAAACTGTTTCAAACAAAAGTCCGTTTCCTTGGCTTTGACATCTCTGAAGGACAAATTCGTCCTATTGATAGGGCCATCCAATTTGCTGATAAGTTTCCTGATATGATCACTGAGAAAACTCAGCTCCAAAGATTTCTTGGGTCATTAAATTATGTTGCTGATTTTTACAAAGATATGAGAAAGCAATGTAAGCCTCTATTTGATAGGTTAAAGAGTAATCCTCCCCCTTGGTCTGACATCCATACTTCCCTTGTTAAACAAATTAAATCTCATGTTAAAACTTTGCCCTGTCTCGGTATTCCCACTGTTAGTGCTTTCAAAATTGTTGAAACAGATGCCTCGGATTTTGGTTATGGAGGTATTCTGAAACAAAGAGTTTCACCAGAGTCACCTGAGCAAATTGTCCGTTTCTATTCTGGTATTTGGAATAATGCACAGTTAAATTACAGTACTATTAAAAAAGAAATTTTATCTACAGTTCTATGTATTTCAAAATTTCAAAGTGATTTATTAAACCAAAAATTTCTGCTACGAATTGATTGCAAAAGTGCTAAATATGTTATTGAAAAAGATGTTGAAAATATTGCTTCAAAACATATTTTTGCTAGGTGGCAAGCTATTTTGAGTGTGTTTGATTTTGATATTGAATATATTAAAGGATCCCAAAATACCATTCCTGATTTCCTTACCCGTGAATTTCTGCAGTGTCATTATGGCAAGTAGAAGGTCGAATGACAAGACGCCTGACAATAGTAACCAAATTGTCAAAGCTCAACCTGTTTCCCCCATAAACACTGTTAACCGATTCACTACTTTAGGAACTATTCCCAAAACTAACTACTCTTCTGTTTTAGCTTCTACTTATGATCCCTATACTTTGGTTCATAGCCCCCAACCTATTCAAACTGGTTTCCCTAGAAATCCCAATGTTTCCCAATATGTTAAAAAACGATATGTTCAAAACCTGTTCTCTGTAGAGCCTAATAGGGCCTCCATTACTAATCCTTTTAGACTTGCTACCAGCTACTTTCCCCCATTATTTCATTGGATTCCTGAGCACAACCAAAAGACAGTACAATATTATACTGCAATATTACGACAGGAAGATTCAGTTGAAATTAATCCTATTAGAGACAAGAATGATAGAGAAAAAATTATTTACCACAGTCTTTATCTAAAACACATTATTTCAGAGGAAATGTGGGGCCCCTGTCCTACTGCTACAAGGTCACTACCAAATTACCCTATTCCCTACTCTTACCATGATTATATTACAGCCTGGTTCAGATTCATGCTTCACCAAAATGAAACCATGTCCCACTCATGGTTTGTCAATTTTCACAAAGATTTTGATTCTCCTTTCCCCCTCTGGTTTATCCGATGGTGGACTCAATTTGGTTCAGCCGTTGAAATATTTCCTGCACAATTAACAGATTGTTTCAGAAACTTCTCATTAAAATTCAAACCTGATATTCATAAAGCCAAATTTCCCCCTCTACTTCATTTTATCAAAAAATATAAGACTCCATGGATTTTGAAATGGCAATATGCCAAAGAAGATGATGTTCTTGCACGATACTGGTATGTTAAGTGGTGGGATAGGTTTTCTCACACTGATTCTATTATTAACAATGTTGAAAGGGACTTCCTTGCTTCACATGTTTCTCCATTAAAGATTACTACTCCATTGCAAACAGTTGCAACTAATGCACCTGCTTCCTCATCAACAAAAAATATTGCATCTTCCACTAGATCCAAAAAGAAAAGTTCTCCTTTAGATGCGATCCGAAATGATCCTGATGCTTTATATGCACTACTATCTAAGATGGTTAAAGATGATGAAACTCCTAATTCTGATGCTACCAATTCAGACGATGAAAAAGCTTCTCAGGTCTCTGTGGCAAAGGACCCCGGATATCAAATCTATCCTTATCCACAAAATTGGTTTGCACATGATGAAGAGAATCCTGAGGAGTAGAAATTAATATTTAACTAAATACCTGCTTCAAGAAATAAGGCTTCAAAAGTTCTACGGAATGCCACTACTTCAACTTTGCTTCAAACATTCAGAATGCTCCAAAAGATCCAATAAGTGCTACAAGACAAGACTATGTTTTGGTTCCTTCTACTAGGCAATGATTCCTATATTTTGCCATAATGCATCTGACACTATCTACTACAAGAACAATAATGATGAGTTCCCCAAATGATTCTCCAAGTTTTGGGCATAAAAGGAAATTTACTATTCATATCACTATTCACCTGTCACTATTCACCCATCACTATTCATGGGTACTATTCACTATTACTGTTCACTCAATTATTTTGCCTATTTAAGGGGGGCTGTCCCTTGTATTCAAGTAAGTGTTTGTTTAAGTGTTTCTTCAGAGCTTCTTCCTTAGAGAGAGACTTCCCCTTTCTATTGTAAGAATATCTCCCTACTTACACTTCATACTTCCTACCTTCTCTACTTACACTTCCTACTCTACAAAGCTTGTAACTCTTAAGCCTTGTAACTATTTCCAACTTGTAATCACTCTACTACTGTAAGTGTTCAATTTTACTTTCAATAACAAGTAATTTCAGATTTATGTTCATTACTTGCATTATACTATTTGTTGCTACCGCCATCTTGGTCGGATTACCGCCATCACGGACGGTTCTATAATTCTCTTCTTTACTTTAAATATACAAGTTATATCCCCTACTTGGCTGGCTCTGCCGCCTACTTGGTTGGTCTTATAACTTTGCATTCTTTTACTTACTTGGCTGGCTCTGCCGCCTACTTGGTTGGTCTTATAACTTTGCATTCTTTTACTTGCATTATTTTCAAGTTATATAACTGTATAACTGTGCTTCCGCTTCCAACGCCGTGTGTTCCTACCCCTTTATGGTATCAGATAAACATCACGGACGGTTCTATAATTCTCTTCTGATGAAGAATATCTAGATAAATTTAAGAAGAATCTGTTAAAAAATGAAACTGGTAAAAAATTAAAACCAACCATAAACTTTGAAGAAACTTTGGAAAGATTCAATAAAAAGAAATCCAAAGATTTAACTGTTAATGATCTCCAATTGGAAATCACTGTTGTTAAACAAGAAATGCTTGGTTTAAAAAATGATCTTAAAAATCTTGAAGATGATAATCAAAATATTAAACAAGAATTAGTAATGTTAAAAATTGATAAAAGTCTTGATCATCAACAAATTGATAATGAACAAGATGAGCATCAAGATGGAAACGAATCCAGTCAACAAGCTCTTCTTTCTGAAAAAGGTATTGTTGACCACTTCCAACTTAGCCCTGTCCATAAATTGATTCCTCCAAAATGGTTTACAAAAGTAAAAATTGTTGTTTCTCCAGATTATCATTTCACTGTTGTTGCAATGATTGATTCAGGTGCAGATATGAACTGTATTCAAGAAGGATTAATTCCTTCAAAATATTTTGAAAAATCAACCGAAAGATTGGTTTCTGCTAATGGTTCTCATATGAAAATTAAGTATGAATTGAATAATGCTCAAATATGCCATAACAATGTCAATTTTATGATTCCCTCTGTTCTTGTTAAAAATTTGACTGATAAAGTAATTCTTGGTTTACCTTTTATAAATGCTTTATATCCTTTCCTTGTTGAACATGATGGAATTACTACTGATCCTTTTGCACAAAAAATAAAATTCAAATTTGCTTCAAAAACTGAAATAGATATTGACAACCTGACTTATGAAAAAGATTCTCCCATGCATACTCTTGTCCAAGAAATAATGATGAGTTCTTGTCCATATTCTAAAAATAATGCTCACAGAACTAATACTATCAATCGCCCTCACATTTTCAATACTTCTTTGCAGGAATCAGACGATGATGCAAGGATAAGTACCACTAATAAGTGGGATACTAGTAATATTTATACCTATACCACTAGTAAGTGGATTATTATGGCTTCAAAGGGAAAAGCTCCTGTACAGGACTATTCTCAACCCAAAAGGCTCCCAATGGGACAACCTTTCATGATGCATGAAGGCACTTCTTCTGGGGTAAAATCCAAGGAAGCAATATCCCTTCAAAGAGATGTCCCTGCAAAGGTGACATACTCTAGTGGTGATATAATAATTGCTTTACAAGAAGTTTTAGCAAAAAATTTACAATTCCACAATGGTACCTACTCAGAATTACCAGCTTCTATTAAACTCATTCTTGATAACCTGCAATCTGCCTTTCTCGAAAAAGACAATGATATTTTTCAACAAACACTTCGAGCCCTTGAAATCCACCTGGTTAACCTCACTGCTCAAAATGAAGTTTACACATCCTACTATAACAAAACCTTTGCTTCAGAAGATGACTTCATTCTAGAAAATGAGGCCTTTAGAAGTCATCATATTACCCATCCAAATATTACAAATGGTCTTTATCTCAGTCAACTCTTTGGCAAAGAGGATATCCATTCAAAGGATAAAATGACTATAATGGGCACAGATTATGCTAGATTGAGCCTTAAGACTCAATCAGTTTTAAGAAGTGCTGTTGCCAACTTGCCAACAGATATACGATTTCGTATTCTGGAAAGCAAGGCTATGTTTAGATCTTTTGATCTATGGTTCGAATATTTCAAAACACTTGTTACTGCTACTATTCCTGATCCAGATGAGTTAGATGAAGATGATAATGTTTTTCTCCAAGCTGATTGGGAGGAAAAGTTTGAAAGTAGTCTCAGAGTATATGAAAAGCAACACCCATTTCCTGGTCTTTTGATAAATTTTGATGATGGTTCATATATTTCTGATATTTCAGATGATGATGAATATGATAGAGATCCTTACTGGCTTTCCCAAATGTTTGAATATGGTTTAGTCAGATACATGCGATTAACAAACCATTTTCAAATAAGCCAACTCCCACAAATTATTAAAGAGTCAGTTAGAAGATTCAATACTCCTTTTGTTACCATCAGATGTTGGAGTACGTTACCACAATGGGAACGAGACAATTGGATGAATGTTCAGCCTTCAAAGCATCTCATTCTCATTAATGGTCATACTCACCAAGGGCCATGGTTTGAAGGAAATACTCATTTATCTTTTACTGATCCTCTTACTCTTATAGAATGCTGGAGAAATTATTTCAATAACCAAATTATTAATGTTGCTGACAGTCTCTGGAAACGCTATCATTTCATGGGTAGCACAGATAGAATTGCTGTCTTTGGTCCCAGACCATATTCTGATGCAGTTGCTCATTTACGGGCCACTAACCACTGTAATCCTGTTGAGTTTCTCATCCCAGGGAAACCCCCAGTATTTCAACCAATATTTTACTGTGGATTCTGTAATAAATATGCCACTTCTCATAATCATGATTGCCATTCTCCACAAGGCCCTTATGATGGTTATCCTTCCGATGCTGCTTCCACTGATTAGACCAATAAAGATTGATTTTCAAGAACATCCCGAAATTGACGGAATACACTTCAGTCAATAGTCCCAAGGAATATTACTACTTCAACTTTGCTTCAAACATTCAGAATGCTCCAAAAGTTCCGATAAGTGCTACAAGACAAGGCTACGTTTTGGTTCCTTATGCTAGGCAATGATTCCCTATACTTTGCCATAATGCATCTGACACTATCTACTACAAGAACAATAATGTTGAGTTCCCCAAATGATTCTCCAAATTTTGGGCATAAAAGGAAATTTACTATTCATATCACTATTCACCTGTCACTATTCACCCGTCACTATTCATGGGTACTATTCACTTTTACTGTTCACTCAATTATTTTACTGTTCACTCAATTATTTTGCCTATTTAAGGGGGGCTGTCCCTTGTATTCAAGCAAGTGTTTGTTTAAGTGTTTCTTCAGAGCTTCTTCCTTAGAGAGAGACTACCCTTGAGAGCCTTTCTATTGTAAGAATATCTCCCTGCTTACACTTCCTATTACACTTCCTACTTTCTCCACAAAGCCTGTAACTTCTAAAGCTTTGTAACTATTTCCAGTTTGTAATCACTACTACTGTAAGTGTTCAAGTTTACTTTCAATAACAAGTAACTTCAGTTTTATGTTCATTACTTGCATTATACTATTTGTTGCTACCGCCATCTTGGTCGGATTACCGCCATCACGGACGGTTCTATAATTCTTTACTTTCCTTTAAACTTAAAAGTTATACCCCCTACTTGGCTGGCTCTGCCGCCTACTTGGTTGGTCTTATAACTTTGCTGCATTACTTTTAATTGCATTATTTTCAAGTAATATTACTGTGTAACTGTGCTTCCGCTTCCCATCTGTGTGTTCCTACCCCTTTATGGTATATATATATATATATAATAATAGCAACGGGCTCTTACTTGGGCAATGCTGAAGAGGCCTGTCTCCCCCATAGCCTCCGTCGAGTGGTTTCCAAGGTCCTCATAGTCCTCGCTCCCGATAATAGAAGAAATCTTTCCCAAAGCATACTTTGGGTCTTCACGGAGAAGGACGGACGGTTTCTTCTAACTACCCGGAGGAGGAACTATTAGACCTTTGCCACCCCCAGGTTTGGCCGGGGTCACCGTCTTCTTACCCTTCGCCATCAGACCAATGACGGGCTTCGTCGAAACCTTTTGTTTCTTAGATGCAAGGTCTACCTTAAGCATTGGTCTTTTCGCCGAGGGCCTGCTCGAGCCCGTCCCCATCGCACCTTCGTCCGTCTCCTTGTTCTTCGCGGCCTTACTTCTGATGGCTGCCCTTCTCTTCGCGTCTTCCATCTTTGAAAAAATAAGAGTAGACGGGTAAACTCGTAGGAATTGATCAAGTTAGCTGTAAAAGGTGACGGACTTACGCTGACGGGTGCACTTCTCGTATTTGATAGCCGTCGGAGTGGGCTCGGGTCCGTCGCAATACCAATGGACGATATTAAGATTAACCAACTTCGCCCACGTCCGTTCCTCTGACTTTGTCTTTGAAAAAATTCTTTCCAAAAATTTGTACTCCTCTATATCAACTTGCGGACGCCGTCGCACTGAAAAATAAAAAGGGACAAAATAATCAGGACGGTCGTTAAAGAGTTAAAGAAAAATCACCTTCATAACACGTCGAAGTAAATTATACCAGACGGGTCCAAGATCCCCCATATCTTATCAACTGACATGAAGTCCGTCTCCCCCGGGTGACACATCCAGCCGTCACCTTCCAGGAAGAAGTAACGGCTCTTCGAGTCACGATTGGAGTCAGGTGTCTCATAAATGACCTTCAAGACGGACTTCCTAGGGACAAAGCTATACATTCCCTTTGACTTATCTATCTCATCTAGACGGTAGCAATGGAGGAACTCCCGTACGGTCAACGATCTGGAACCATTAGACATGGCACCGTACAGGACCTCCATTGCAATGAAAACCCTCCAGGCAATCGGGGATATCTGGCTGACGGACAAACCCAAGTGCTGGAGGAGTTCTTGCTTAAGTCTGTTCAAGGGGAACCTAAGGCCAGCCTTGAGTGCTTGTTCATACACCCCTAGGTCGTCCACTCCGTCGTAATAGCATTTTTCTGCCTGGTAGGGTAGACGGATAGGGTCGACGGATAGGGATGTGGTCGAGTATTTGGTAAATTGCTCTAATCGTTTTGAAGTGCACTTCCTTAATTGTGGACCTGAAGTTATTCACCGTCCACTCAGGTAGCATGACGAACTCCCTAAGTCCGTCAGCCCCAACTATTGACTTAATTTCTTTACCACCGCCATCAAAACCTTCCTCTGGTTCGGCCAACTCCATATCCTCATTTGTTGAGGATGGTGAAGTGGCAGACGGAGTCCTCTCTCTCAGTTCGTCTGGATCTTTGTAACCCGACGGGTACAATTCCTCGTAACCCGCCCCGTCGCGAACGAACGACTCGTTACTCGACACACTAGACATTGCCTACAACGTAGCGACAAAACCTAAGACTGACGGGTCTAAAATAAAAAAGGAAGAGACGGATGCAAGAAATTTAAAGTTTTTACCGTGTGAAGTATAAAAACTGAAAGTGTATTAAAGTGAACGGATAAAATCACTTACCGAGGAAAAGAGTGAGTGAATAAAAGTTGTTGTTGGAGGATGTGAATGGGTAAGCTCTGACAGGTGACGGACTCGCTCTGACAATGTAGTTTCTGCGTAAAGTAAAAGAAATGAAGGGGAGGGTGCTAGTTTTTATAGATGGAGTGCACGGAAGACGAAGCGGCACTTCGATCCGAGGTACGAGCCATTCGACGAGTGACACGTGTCGTTGCCTTTAATGCCTCTGCAAGCTTGTCAGACCTCTATAGACCTGACGGCGTCATGCTCCATAAACCACCCTCCAAAGGTTCTCGTCACCGTCAGCTATAAAGTTCTGACCGTCACTACATTGATTATGTCACCAACCTCTCAGTGTTCGCGGTCGCCATCTTAACTCATCTTCGCCACCGTTCATGTATGTCTATCTGTCGCCCCATGAACATAGAACCGTCATGACTATATTGACCGTCACCCTAATTGACCATTTGCACAAAAGAGACGGATCAAATGGGGTGAAGGGGGCAGTTGAAGAGGATAAAAATAGGAAATAAGGCCTGACGAGCCCAACGGGTCCAGGTCCATGGGCCAAAAGAAAGTCAAGCCCATTCTTTGTATGGACTCCCTGATGAAACGAAGGCCCAGTATGAATAGAGCAAAGCATGGGAAAATATTGGAGGAACACCTTAAAGACCGCAGACTCTTCACAATGAATAACTTGTCCACCACGTTTCGGATTCCTAAAGACTTGTTCTACAAGGAAAAGACTTGTCCTACAAGGAAAAGACTTGGGTTACAAGAAAAAGAGGCAAGACCTCACTACTATAAAAGCCCAAACACCTCCTCACATCAAGGTACGCATAATTGACCCCTCTCTAGCATTCTAGAATTGTAAGAATATTTCTGACTTAACTTTCGGAGGGTGTTTGGCCGGCTCTACACTGGTGCCTTCTGTAAGGTGTTCTTGTTTTCTTCTCGTGTGTAGGTGACTCTTGAGCGCAAGGATCGTGCATCTCACTGATGAGATTTACGGCATCATTACTATACTTAACAAAGTTTGGTACCATCTCTCTCTATAGTGGCACCAAAATATGATTTCATTTCTTTTTTGATTAGTGGTAACTCATATGGGCTATGTTTCGTTTTGTGTTAGCTAGAGCTTAATATCATTACAATTCAAATATTATTATAATTAAACCTACACAAGAAAGCACACACCATTAATAATTATTTTTTATGCATGAAATATATACCACATATCTTTTCCAATTTGTTGACCTGAATCCACTGATTAATCATTATAAAGCTTCGGTGCCCATTGTGCTCATGCCTTTTGCCTTCTTGCCTCAGCACTTTAACTGGCACCCTCACATGACCCAACTTAATTTAACTAAGAGTTTCGAATCGAAAAGGTAAACTAAACTTGACTCAAGTCTCTTGATTTTTTTGAGTGCATATAATATAATAATAATAATACCAAAATAATAAAAAATAATGTATCCTTTTTTTTCTGAATAATAAATAAATACTAAGATAATATAAAACTTTCCCAAGTAAAATCTAAGGGGAAAATGGTATTTTGCCTTTATTTTTTAAAATATCTAGCAGAATATCCATGTTTTAAAATATTTATTAGGATGTCCTTGTTTTTAAAACTCGATTTTAACAAAATCGAATTCTGTATAAGACTTAATATTCTTAAAATCAAGTTATATATATATATATATTTTAAGTGAAACACGACATTAGCAATATCAAGTTTTACTTAAATTTTCAAAAACAAATTAAGTGACAAAAGTTTATGTATAAAAGTATAATACTCCACATTGCTAATGTCAAGTTTCAAAACAAAAACACGATATTTAATAATTTTAAAACAAGAATATTATGTTAGATATTATAAAAAATAAGCATTTCCTCCCAAATATAAAACCCACCCTTTATTTTGTTCCAAACTCAAAACTATTCCCACAAAAAAAAAAAAAAAAAAAAAAGAAAAAAAAAGAAGAAGAAGGTTTATCAAAAAATGCTCAAGACTAAGTAATAAAGTCTTAAAGCCCAAAAGGTCAAAACCCCCAACCAAAACCCTAGCCTCCATTAGCGACAACTCTCACCCACAACAATGGCATCCCGTTTCCGAGAGCTCATAAAGAAGTACGGCAAGGTAGCTCTAGGTGTCCACTTCACCGTCTCCGCCGCCTCCGTCTCCGGCCTCTACATCGCCATCAAGAACAACCTCGACGTCGAGTCCTTCCTCCAAAACTTTCACATAAACCCATCGCCGCCACAACCACCGTCAGAGCCAAACCCACAAGCCCAAACCTCTTCGTCTTCCTCTTCTTCTCCAGATGGGTTTGTGATGGAAGAGACAAATGGGTCACAGAATCAACCGACGGTGGTGGTTGAAGAGAAGAAGCTGAATCGGACGGCTGAGCTCGCTGCTTCGACTGGTGGAGCTTTGGCACTCGCTGTGCTTTGTAACAAAGCTCTGTTCCCTATTAGAGTTCCGATCACCATCGCTCTTACCCCTCCGATTGCGAGGTTCTTGGCTCGGAGGAAAATTACCAAGACCAGTGTATGAATTTTTCTTGTTCTTTTTAAAAATTTTAGAAAAAAAAAGGAACTTTTTTTTTGTGGGCATGTCGTGGTATTCAATAAAGTTTATTTCTTTGTTGTTGTTGTTTATGTGTCTATGTTGATTAGAGAAATGAGAAATGGATAATAGTATGCATGGGTTTTTTTTTTTAAGATGTGGTATTGGTTTCAAATTTTAAGGATTTGGTTAGGATTTTATGTGGGATGGGACTATTGGGTGGAGATTGGAATTAGAAATGTGGGAGTTGTTGCTGAGGAAATAAAAGGGTGAGAATACGGCAAAGAATAAAGTTGATTATTGAGTTGAATTGCACTACTTGTTTCTCCTTTAAAGTATCAAGCAGCTTTGTAGTTTGTTGAGTTAATTGCACTGCAGTTTCGAGTTTGTAAGATGTTTACTTTACTATGGATGTTTCTGGTTTTGTTTTTAAATTTGGTATTGGTTCTAACTTTTAAGCATCTGATTGAAATTTTCTGTGGGTTGGGACTATTGGGTAGGAATTGGAATTAGAGATATGGATCAATCAAATTTCACTGTGAATATGGGAAGAAATCAAGTTGGAGTAATATCAAATATTGCTGTTTCATTTGACTTAGTTGACGTCAATTTCACTTCTTGAGAAACAAAAAGAACTTGCAGAGTACTCAAATTTCTATTATGTGGAGTGGTTTAGTCTTGGTAGAGATAGAGTTGAGTAAATGTTGGTTATTTTCTGTTTCTTTAGTAAATACTTAAGCATGCATTTGGATTAGCTATTTAGCTTCATTGCTTATGTGCAACTTTTTGAAACCTTGTTTTTTTTCCTTGATAACTGTACTTTTACCCACTTTCAGCAAACCAACAAAAAGCTTAGTATCAAAGAGTTGTTTATCCTTTAAAGAATTAATGTGCTTGGTAGTTTTTTATGTCCAACTACACTGGTTTCTATTTTGTAGGATGTTTACTTTTAAGTTGGTCCTTGTAATACAGAAATAAATTTGGTTTGGTTGTTGAGGTAAAACGTAAAAGATTATCAAGGTGTATAATTTATAGATGACATCAATTTGTTTTACTTATCTCTTTTAGATTTGGAGACTTTAGTTTTTGGAAGTATTTAAATTGAGTGCACTTGAAACAAGGGAAGAATAGGATAGCTTTGTGACCTTTTGAAAAAGAAGAAACAAGCATCTGAAACTATATGTGCTATAAAGAAAGGTGTCAATTATCTCTTGCTCAAAGTACAACATGGAGGATGAAGTCATGGGTTGAAGATCTAATGGCTGTATGTACTGGCTTATCAAAAAGAGTACTATAGTGAATGGACTACAAATTGGCTCAAGTGTCTACGTAGAAAACAAATCAAATTTGATGCCATCATACTGGTGATAAATCTTCTATTGCTTAAGTTGAAAGCATTAGAAGATAAACTGAATACTTGCATGTTGATGTTAATGGCACAAAGGATTTAAATTTTATATAATTACTCAAAGACATTGGATTATTGCTATTGGTGCAATATCCTTGTTGCTTTTTTTCTTCAGCTGTTGGGTTTGATAGTGAATAGGGATATTTTAGACTTGGTGGTTTTTATTTTCTCACCATTTTCTGGTTTTAGTATGTTGTTTTGGTCTTTCTGGATAACTGGTAGAGTAGCCTAACATTTGCTGAGTTATTTCTCTGTATTTGCGATAAATATCTTGTGCATTAGTATAGCCAAAACTTCATCATTTTAGATATCTTTGATACTTTTAGGATGTATGCTTTATCCTGTTGTGTTGTTAACCTGGTCATCCTTAAAGACAAAATGGAAATATGAAAATAAAAGTCATAAAGAAATTTCATAAACTTAGACACCAGCATTATGAATGCCATTCTACCTTTGCTTTGGTGGTTTGTTTTTGTAGTGTGTTTTAATGAACTTATTTCATCATTCTATTTTATTTATTGTGAAAAAGTATTGCCATAACTTGAAAAAAGTTGGATGCTTTATAAAGCTGTACATTTTGTGCAAAAATGAAAATAAGTCAAGTCCAATTAGCAAGCATGTCTATTTCTCTCATGTTTTGCCCCATTTGCTATGACCAGATGAGAGAATCAATTGCAACCTTTTTGAAACTCTTAGCAACCAGAAGAGACAATCTATTACATCCTTTTTGAAACTCAAAGAACTCGATGTTGGCTTACTGGGAATGGAAAGGAATTAATGCATTTCTGGACATTCTGGCATAAAGTAAGCTCGAATTGTTTAATGGGAATCGGGATACCTCTGATGCTAATAGTATCATTTAATCGTAAAATTGATCTACATATACATTGAAAGTAGGCAAAACACAACGCTGAGGAAGAATAAATTAGTTGAAAACAATTAGTTACCTACCTCACTACCTCTGTTAAATGGCTGACACTGGAAATGTTTGGAACAAAACACCAGTTTTTACTTTCTAGCAGATATTTCTATATTTTGATAGGATAGTAGGATTCCAATTTAAGTGTTCACTCTATGATGATTGTTCTTATCATCAAGTAGACATGGCAAAACGGGTCAGATCCGTTTGACCCGACCCGTTTGACCCGTAACCCGATTGACCCGTTTAAAAACGACCCGTTTTGACCCGTGACCCGTTTTGACCCGCGACCCGATTGACCCGACCCAAACCCGACCCGACCCGCCCGTTTTGCCATGTCTACCAATGATGAGTAGATTGAGATTAAGGTGTATTTTTTATAAAATATTTACTTATTATTCTTTACTTAATATGTTATGTACTCCATTATAGGTTGTCATTCTTTGCTTGCCACCTTCATTTTCTCTTCCTACTTTAAATAGATCGATACCAAGATTAGTTTCTAGAAAGCTGGAACAAGAGTTGCACTAAATTTGGGTATCAAGTCAAGTGTTTAGTGGTAATTGGTAACAATATCATCAGTGAAAATCTAATTATAGTTAAGGAACTCATAAACAATTGACAGATTGCATCTACTTCCAAAAAAAAAAAAAAAAGTTTTGAAAAATACGGGTCAACTCGACCCGACTCGCAACCCGACTTAACCCGCGACCCGTTTGACCCGCAACCCGAATCAACCCGCGACCCGTTTGACCCGTTTAAAAATGACCCGTTTTGACCCGTGACCCGTTTTGACCCGCGACCCGATTGACCCGACCCGAACCCGACCCGACCCGCCCGTTTTGCCATGTCTATCATCAAGCTAAGTCGTTAAGACACCAAGAAGGCAGGATTCAAATGCTACATCTCTTATTTGATGATAAAAAACTTTATTAATTGAGCTAATTGGAACTCACATTTCTAACAAATGTTTAGTTAGGTGCTTTGATGTTGGAGCAAGGACCATTTGCTTCATTACGGTTGTTGTTGGGACTCTTACGTGCTATATTATCCACGGGCCTTCTAGAATACATGTTCAAAAAAATATTAAATGAAGGGCAAATTCATGGATAAAGTCTATATGTATATTTAGATAATAACTGTAGCGAGTTATAAAATTTGAACAACGGTAAATAACCTAGTGTGAGATTCTTTCTTGAATTTTAGGTACAGGATTGGCTATTAGAGAGAATTGTATTTAGGAAATTGGGTGCAAATGCTCTAAGAGAGTTTTTTTTTTTTTTTTTTTTTAATATTTATTTATTTATTTATCTTTCTATCTTGCATTTATTGGGAAATTTTGCTAATGGATTTGGGCTTTTTGCAAAGCCTATGAACCTATAAATAGTGCATTGTGCATATCAAATACTCGCAGATGTTATGCATTTGTTAACCCAATTACCATTTGCAAAGCCCATAGAAAAGTTTTTGTGTTTGCCAACCTCAAATCCTCAATTAATGTTAGCCCAAATACCATTAATGCAGGCAGACATGATCTCACAAATTGAGCACTTCAAAAGGCATCAATCCCCTTAAAGCAACAAACTAAATTGAACTAGGCCAATCAGATCAAATTGTATTATTCGGTGTAAAATCAAACCAAATCTAACCTCTATGGAGTTATTATTGGGTACTCCGAGAGTATACTTCTTCCCTCTCATATAGGAGTGACTCCCATGTGAGAGGGAATGAATATACACCCGAAGTATCTAATAAATTTCTCTTCCCATGTCTCATAGATCCCATAGTTGAAAAAGTTCTGATTGTGTCAATATTAGAGGACCAAGGATTTAAACAAATAATAAATTAAGAAAAATTATTATAGATAATTATCTGATTTATAATGTGTCTCATAATCTTTAAAATTGAGAAATTAATCCTCTAACTTTACTTGCTATTGCAAAAAGCCCTTAACCGTTATAAGTATTTGTCAAATTACAGATGAGTTCAGTCAAATTGCCCCCTAAGTCTCATCCAAAACATTCAAAATGCACTTACAAGCCATAGACGCTCACAATTAGAAATTCATACAATGTCATTAAATATTTTTGGTTTGATAAACAATAAATAATGGTTGGGAACCATTTGTAATTTTGAATGAATTCGGAGTTAATTGCTTAAATTCAGACTTTAGGGAGCACATTATGAATTGGATAATTGTTTAAACTTGAAAGCGTTTTTTAACATGTGGCCCTGGCCTGAAATAAATCTAGCCTTTGCCATGAATGAAAGGATAAGGAGAAATACTCGACCTACCTTCTTTTATGTCACCCATAAGCAATAATAAATTCTAACATTATGGAAAGGAGGTGACAAAATCAATATATCAATCATATCATAGAGATCCATCTATATTTTTTGTAATGATTCTGATGTTGGTATTCCGCCCAATACATTTCAGGATTTTTCCCCCTTCCATTTGTATATGTACAAAATATTTCCATCACACATTATTTTATTTTATTTTTTCTTAGTATCTCCCAAAATATGATATTTCTCAATTTTTTTTGGGGGGACATTATTTAAGATACCATACTATCGTACCTAAGTATGGTGATATGTCAAGTTGTCAACAATATTTAAAACCAATAAATCTCCTATAAAGCCAGAGAAAGGGCCGTGTATATATTTTGTGCATTCACACCACAAAGCTGTGTTTTTTAGGATCAAAACACATGCAATCTCCCATCCTACAATTCCTAAATACTTCGGTATGATGGTACGGTAGCTTACAGCTTACCTTTGAAATGGGAGGAATCCATGCTTTCATGGCAATTCATACTTGAAGAATGTGCTTTCACTGATGACCCGTTGGATTGAACGGGTGACCTAGTGACTCAAGTTGCACGAAAGATTACCACATACTTAAAAAGTTAAAACAATTAGTTTCATTCTTTGAGTCCCATAAACAAAAAAAAGCTCTGGCAAAGAAGATTTTTTTTGCTCCAATTGTTACAATACATGGGGTTTTGGGGAGGTGGGGTGGGGGTGGGGGGATTTGGATAATGGTTATCCTTATAAAGAAGGACCAGACAATACCACTAGCTTACAAGGAGATTGGCCTAGGATAAATCTTTCTTCAATTATAATCAATTCATTGATTTTCAACACAAGACCAAAAATGAAAAGGTTTATGGAAAGTCCGACTGCCTTCGCAATCCGGGAGAATTCTCCCAAAAAAATAAGTGTCCACACAACAAGTTAGGAGCCAAATCCAAACGAATGCAATCATTCCCAGTATACTGTGTTAGCCGATGAAAAGTTTCATTTTTTAAAGCAATAGGAGATCCAGCCATTTTGCTCCAAATATCCCTTGCTCCTAAAAATAGACAAGGCTTTCAAACAAGATAGAAAAGGTTTCTGATGACGAGTCATGTAAATGAAACATTCATAAAGCATGAAAGTCCTTTACATTGATGGTATCTGGAAATCTGAAGTAGCAGCAATGAATCAAATGACTGACCTTGTTTGCTTTATAAATTTGTTGGGAGGTTGACCCTCCAAATTCACTTAAGACTGTTGCAGATGCCTAAACTCATGACAATCAACTCCAACTTCGCTGAGTGCCAAGAAAAGTCTTGGCACTATCTTTGCCAACATCAGCTTGAAACCAACTGAAGTTGAATTGGCATTGCTCTTATCGCTTACAGAGGCATCCTCGGTGAGAGAGCCTATTAAATAACCTTTCATATATGCATCACAGGCCTTAAGGATGTAATAACCACGCTTCCTGAAATGGTCTTTGACAAGCTCTTCAAAGTCCTAGACAAGACATTAAGTTGGTGAGCTGATTGCAAAGGCGAGTGTCATCAAATAAAGTACTTCTTTACTGATACAGTTTGGGAAGCATCTAAATGTTCTTTAAAACTATCTTTCATAAGAAGGAATTAAAGATCCCATAACCATTTGACTATATAATACCTTGTGACCTAACTTTATATAATCCCTTTATCATGTGTAAGGTTTACATATTGAATATACAGCTGATTGTCAGCAATATAATTGTAGAGTTCACAAAACTCAACAATGGATTCTGACCCAAATCAGGGAGCTTGCCAATCACACTCCCATGTTGATCAACACCACCATGAATGCACAGAATATCATGCCTAATGCATACTTTGCATAAAAGACTGCTGTGCATTAAGGTAAGCAAGACTGAGACTAAAACTGCCATTTGATGCAAAGGTGGAAAGCCAATTTAAGTGAAATGAAACCCCCACCTTGGTTAGCAAGACAACAAAAAGGAGAAAAAAATGAAGCTAAGTGGTGCAAGTGTGAATTGTGGCTTGAAGGGAAGTTGGAGATCAAACTTTGGACAAAATTTTGGGCAAATAGCATATAACCGTGATAATTAACTAGAAAGAAGGCAATTCAAACCGATGAAAAGTAAAACAGAATATTGAAATGTGATGTACTACCTTGGGTGGCTTCCTCAAAAGATACATCATTGTCTTGCAGTTCAGCAAGAAAGTATTCTCATTGTATGACAATGAATTTTTCTCTCCTTCAGCTGTCCCAATCTGCTTATCATACCCAGCTTCATTAAAATATGGCTTAGAATTTAGCACTAACCCTTGGAGTGAAACTAGCACTTGTAAGATACTAGAAGACTTTGGATCCCAGACTTCATTTCCTTTGCCAGTCCATGTATTTAAAAGGCTAAGGCACACCTTGCCTTCCTCATATAAATTTGGATTTATCCGCCAGCCACCAGAATGATAGTATGCTGACTGCATATCACAGACTAAGTCAGAAAACAGATAGATTCACCCCTATTTTGTGTTAAAGTCAACAAAAATGTCTTGAGATTGGCTCAAACAATCAGTTTGCAAAGCTTCTAGACCAAAGATAGAATTTAGAGATTAACATCAGGATATCTTACTGGTGGAACATCAGGGTACTCTGGTGGAAGGTGAAAATCAAAGAAGAAGAGGCCATCCTGGTAAGGCGTCCCATATGCCCCAACTATAACTGCCCTTAAGAGATCCATTCGATCTTCATAAACTCGTACATAGATTGTACCTGTTAAGAATTTTGAAGCTTTAAAACCTAAAGTTGCTAAAATAGGACCTGATTGTCAAAATCTCTCATCAAGCATATGATTTGATATACAAAAGTAGTTCTTACCAGGGAGGTTATTCTGTAGTATGCTCCAATCTTGTTGAACCTTCTTAAACCACCTCCTTCCATTGTTATTCTGCAAGTGAAATTCATTGGAAAAAATGTTAAAACACAAAAGTAATCCTTGTGTGCATGAGAGTGATAACTGAAAAAATATGAAGGGGCATTAGGAGATAATATGTTACATATTACAGATATTATACAATAAAAATGCTTAAATTAATTCATATCGCAAGAATACAGTGATTCACTTTAAACAAAAACTTTGTTGTTGAATGCTTTTTAAAATGTCAAAGGGTAAACATTGAGAAATTAAGCAAAATAATACAATAAAAAAAATGAAAATACGAACATAAAAATAAGCATAACCACACAATTTTTTTCCTTCTCTATAATAAACATTCATTCTCTAAGTTCAAAATTTTCATTCCTCCTAATAAGATTGCAGCTCCCTAGTTCCTGCTCTCAATATTTTTATGTAATCTTCCTATCTATTTTTAATAATACATCCACAAACATAAGAAGATTTGGTCTCTGGTTTATTCCTTATTTGGAGTTTCTTGGGTAATGCCAAACTCAGTGAAGGATCTTTTAGCTTGTTGGAGAGGAGGCTATAAGAGTCGTCAAATTTTGGTGAGTGGAATGCTATCCCATTGTGTTTGATGTGGTGCATTTGGAGGGATCTTAATTCTAGGACATTTGACAGGATTGAAGCCTCATTGCTTCAATTGAAACCCATGAGTTTTAGATCTTTGTTTGACTGGCTAAGGAATTTGGGGGTTTTAGTTTTGCCACTTTTTTTCTTTTCTTTTTTTTGAATCCCTTATTCTTTGTAATTTTAGATATCAATATGTTGTGTTGCTTAGCCCCTTTTTTTTCTTCAATAAAATTTTATTACTTAAAAAAACAAAAGGCATTTACCTGTCCATATGCGCCAAGGAAATAATGGTCCAAGGGATCTTTAGCTGTATCAAAGTGTTTGAAACTGCAAGTATTATCATCATCAGAACATGCTGGAGGATATGATTCTTCAGCAGAATCAGCACTTAAGCCACATAAAGCTTCTGCTGCTTCAAACACTTCTTGGGCCTCTGGGGTGACCTCTTCTTTAGTTTCCATACCACATTGATCAATTACATTTAATTTCTGAGAGCTAGACTCATCACTAGGATCTTTTACCTCAGAAATCTTTATCGTCTTCTCGGATTCAAGCTCACTTTCAACTTTGGAATCCAAACAGCTTGGATCTAAATTCTTTTGTCCCCGTGAGAAAATTCCAGTGGCCAGTTTTGTTACATATCGTAGTGCAGCTAAGGGAACTGAAAATGCTGAATTTTTGCCAGAATTCTCTCCACTTTCTTCAAGGTCAGAGTTGATGTCAATGTCGGTGGCATTATGCTGCCCATCTTCCTGAACATAGTTGACTTGCATCATACACTTATTCAAAAAAAAAAAGACATGTAATATTGGGCAAATCACAAGTCTTGTACTAGCAAATTACAAGCATGCCATAAGAATAGAATATAAATTAAGTACATGTGGTAGGACGATTTGGCCATCGGACATTCCCAACACCAAATAAAAAAGAGTATATATTTGTTTCCCAATCCTAATATTGAGAGAGAGAGAGAGAGAGAGAGAGAAAAAAAACCAAAACCAAACAAACCTCTTGAGCATTCTCAAGGGTGTCCATCTCATCATCATTTACCGTTTCCCAACTAGCAGCATCATCACTAACTTCACTCCCAGCAGCCATTGACTCATCATCATCATCTCGACCAACAACATATATTGCTTGAGGTCCAACCTAACAGAGTAAGAAAGAAGAAATAATCAAATCAACCACCATTAAAACTCTATCAAAAAAAGAAAAAGATACTACAAAATGATTCTCCCTTAAGCTGCCTTTTAGAGTCAAACAAATAAAACAAAGAAAGAAAATAAAGTTAAAATATCACAACAATTTTATCCCAGACCCACATTATGAGATTTCATGTCGCATTTTCTTCTCCATCTATTGAGCAACAAAACAGACCATTTGAGTAACCATCAGACACCTCCCATGAGGTTTCTACACTTATCTTTGATACTTTTTTTTGATGACGAGGAACCCTGGAGACCATGCAGAGTATCGTGTCTTTCTTATCTCTGATACTCTCTTGATGTTTAGGTGACATATTAATTCTACATTTGTTCAAATTCAGCCACTTCATGTAGCTACCAAATTTTTTTACCTCTAATTTACATGAAATATCATTGAAATTTGGAATGAAACAGCTTTCATCCTTTTCCACCAAAGAGGTAAAATGTGTTGGAAATATATTATAAATTTATATCAGAAGAACAGTTTTAGATACAAGACTAAAGGAAACAGAATATGTAAGTTTTCTGTTCATAAAGGTAATAAAAAGTGCAGAATATTATTAGGAAAGTACATACCGTTGAAACCATCCCATCTGCCCATGTGACTTCAATATCACCATTCTTGAGACCAGTTATATTCCCAACCCAAGAGAGATCTGTGAAGTTATTAGAAGCTTTACTTACAGATGCATCATCAACTTTCTTACTTCCTGAGCGCTTTTTCATATCCCGTTTAACCTCATTTGGTCCATTTTGATGCTTTGGTTCCTCAGCAGAGTCCACACCAGAAGCTGTTTCTGCAGGAACAGAAACGGGAGACAATCGAACAACTACATCCCCATAGCAGTAATCATAATCTGGATGCCCTTCCAATTCATAGACGCTTACAACTTCCTCCTTGTCAAACTCTCGAGGATCTTCTGCTCGGGCAACTGGCTTTAACCACCTCACACAGGCAGTTCTCTCCTTCGCGTTGACACTTTTCACAACCCCAACACGCCTGGCTTCACCAACATCATCACCATCATCAGAGGCCTTCTCCACCACATACTGTTCGGCAACAAATTCATGATCACCAGGACTATCAATAGGAATTAACCTTGTTGAATCCAGTCTGCAACCTGTCGTTCCATCCTGCCATGCCACATCAACTTTTGTCCTAGAATTGACAATCAAAAGGGCTCTTTCATAACTTTCCTCTTTCTTTCGAGCCTTCTTGTCCCTCCTAACCACAACTTTACGGATCTTCTTGCGATGAAGAGGCCAAGATTCATGGACAGGCTCCTTCGAAACTGACAATGAACTACCGCAAGAGCTAGACTCGGGCTCGTTTCTTTCACCATTTTTATCATTTCCATCCACTGCAGCAACTGGATCAAGATCCATGGATTCAGTATTGCCAGTTGATTCCTCCAATGAAACCTCTTCTGAATCACAACCACTTCCCATTTGAGTGAAATCTAATTCTCCGTTGGCAGAATCGTGAAGTTCTAATTTTGATAAACCTTTGTCTAAGGGATTGGAGGATGAAAGTGCCAATGATGGAAAAAGACACCAGTCACCCAATTGCCAATTTGCATGAGCAAAACAGGATAACAGTTTTAAGTTCTTTGGACTCTGCTCTTCAGCGGGGGCAGTGGAAGAATCAGGTCCATAGCCAGCAGATGCTATCCAATAAATAAAAACTGATCCAACTGTAACCTTTGTAACGGTACCTTCCAACCGAGTAGCTTTCCACAAGCCAGATATCCACCTAGAATTCTTGAAAACTGATGAAGAACTGGCCCTTACACGTTGACCTGGATAATATGGAAAATGCCCATCTTCAAGGATATTCTTGGAAATTGGTTTTAGACGGAGTGGCTCAGCTTTCGAAACTTTACACACAGAACCATCATCAAACAACACAGTCACATTATCTAAAACATCATCAATTCTACCTAGCCAGGGACCAAGGACCACATAGTCACCCACAGTGAAATCCCTCACACGTTTCAAGTCTTTGGATGAAACAACTTGTATGGTAGATCCATCAGGAGCTAGCAAATCAACAGAGATATTAACATCAACCACAACACCCACTTGCCCAGTTGGGTCTGAAGCAGAAGCAACAAAATCTCCATGTAAGAATCCACGATCAACAACTTTTACATCATGAATATTTTCAGTCGACTCAGTTTCATCAATCCAAAGTACTCGAACCTGATCAGCTAGAAGAGGACCACTTTTTCCACCACCTCTGTCCCAATCACTATTGCCATTGGAAATACTATTTCCATCACCATCTTCTTCCTCATTTTCATCACCATCATCGTCGTCAACCCCGTCATCATCATCCTCTTCATCAGTAATGCTGCTGTCTGAATCCGTATCCCCAGAAGCTTCAGTTACTATCCCAATTTTATTTTTGCTATTGTTCAACACAACATCTTGCCTATAAATATATGGAATGTTATGCTTGTAACTGGTAGCATCATTAGGTGTGCAAACTTCATTGCTTTCACTATCTACATTTGGATCACAAACAAGCCCACTTGGCATAGAACCACCCTGGTTTGAAGAATTATTATTATCATGAGCACTAGTGGCAGGCTCATCAACTTTACGGACAGTGTCATCCTGTTCATTTTCCATCTAAAAAAAAATCACAAGAACAAGATAAGACACTACTATTCCCAATCTTGCCATTCAACCCAAAATCATGTAATTAAAAATTCCCCTGCATGCAAGATGCAACATATTACTGTCTCCATTTTTCCTTTTTTTTTTTCTTTCTTTTTTTAATGGTCGTTACACACACACATCCAATTATTATTATTATTTTTGTTGTGATAAGTACACACACATCCAATAAATCTTGAACTCACAACCTCAACTTCCACCTCACTTTTATAAGGGAGGAGATGTTGTTTGAGCTAGAGTTCACTGGCATATTACAGACTTTCTTAAAAGAGATTAAAACTATGACAGTTTTCTGGGAGAAATCAAGAAAATAAAGGGACTATAATTTTTCAGGTATTGTAGTTCTTTTTGCTTCGTCCCTAAGAAACAAAACACCCACCTAAATCAGAGCCATTCTACAGAAAAAATTGATTGCCACATTTTGGGAAATTATCTAGATATCAATTAATATTTCTTACCTCCACACTCTAAGCACAAATATAGTTTTTACAGATTATTTAGTAGGCAATTTCAAAGAGGATAGGGGGGGAAAAGCCTTCTTTGATTGCCAATTGAGAGGGCTACAACAATTTTCTTTTTCTTTCTTTCTTATTTATTATAATTATTACAGCACAACAATGCATTAATTATTTATCCTTTCCTTGGTCACCTTAAAGCTATTTATCAAACCCTAATCTCACACAATTCAAATTAACAACAAAACTAGAGCTAAATGTCAAAGCCAATGAACCTTCTTTAATTGTAAATTTAAATGGCTATCACAAAGTTTTTTTTTAAAAAAAAAAAAAAAAAAAAAGACCATAAGCACACCAATGCATTGATTATTTATCCTCAGTCAACTTAAAGCTAATTATCAAACCCCAATCTCATACAATTCAAATAAAAATAGTGCTCAATGTCAAAGCCAATAAACTTTATTTGATTGCCAAATCAGATGGCTATAAAAAAAATAATAATAATAAATAAATAAATAAACGATGAGCACAACAATACATTGATTTATCCTTGGTCACCTTGAAGCTAATTTTCAAACCCTAATCTCTCCCATTCCAAGTTAACAACAAAACTAGAGCTAAATGTCAAAGCCAATAAACCTTCTTTGATTGTCAATTTGAAGGGTTATCACAAAATTTTCTTCTTTAACCATAAGCACACTAATGCACATTGATTATTTATCCTGATTCACCTTGAAGCTAATTATCAAACCATAATCTCACACAATTCAAATTAACAAAAAAAGAAAAAAGAAACTAGAGCTAATTGCCAAAGCCAATAAACCTTCTTTGATTCTCAATTCAGAGGGCCATCACACAAGTTTTTTTTTTTAAAAAAAAAAAAAAAAAACCATAAGCACACCTATGCATTGATTATTTATATCAAACCCTAATCTCAATAACTCAAATTAACAATAATAAACCTTCTTTGGTTGTCAATTCAAAGGGCTATTACATTTTTTTTTTTAATAATAAAATTACCATAATCACAACAATGCATTGATTAAATATACCCAGTCACCTTAAAAAGCTAATAATCAAACCCTAATCTCAAAAAATTCAAATTCACAACAAAATCAGAGCTAAATGTCAAAATCAATAAAACCCAAAAACACACACACTATAATTCACTCATCACAGAATAAAAAACTCACAATCTCATCCAAACCAATCAATCAGAATCAGATACAATACAGCAACAATTAATATCAACAAAAAAAAAAAAAAAATTTAAAAATTGAAAATAACAAATTTTCAAATTGAATTACAGCTCCAAGAACCCTAGCCCAGCTCAAAATAAAAAAAATTCACCGATTCATAAAATTAATCAAATATATAACAATATAAAACCGTGAAAAAAAAATTCAAGAATTCAAAAAATTAAGCTACAATATTGAGCTGGATTCAAGATCTTTAACGAGATGAGAAATTAAATATAATTTAATTAAAAAAGATTAATAGAAATTGATTTTTTACCTAATTGGAATTCGAAGAATTCGAAACACACAGAGAGAATCGAAGAAGAAGGATTAAACGCTGCGTTTTTGAGGAATGCGAAGAGAGAGACGAAGCTTTTTGGCTCTTCTTCTCTGTGTGTGAGAGGAGGGGCAGAGTGGTAATTTTCAGAATTGTCTGAAATATTTGGGTTTAAATAGTGTGGTGGCACGGGGGGTGGGGGTATGAAATGACGATAATGCCCCTTGGGTTTAAGGGTGGTGGTGATGATGATTGATTCTATCACCGCCGTTTGATTTGAGGACCGGAGACCAATTTGGTCAATTGGGGGTTTAATTTAAAGTTTAGAAAAGAAAGTTGAGGATAACTTGAATTGTTTGGTTAAGTAATGGGTTGGAAGATTAATAATAATATTGGTTGTTTTTTGGTTTTGGTTGAAGAATAAAGATAGGAAGGTGAGGAAAAGAAATGGGATATGCTTTCTTGGGTGATGGGAGATTGATAGATGGAAGTTTAAGAGGGACAAGGAAAGGGTAGCCTTTGTTCACAAGGGACCTTTTTTTTTTAATTATAATAATAAAAGTATTATTAATTTTTAAGGGGTTTTTTAAAATAATAGATAGTAGATTTCTTCATAAATCACTTGGTCAATTTAATTTTGATTGGAATGGGGTGCCTAACTTGCACATTGGACACAATTGCTTTTTAAAATGAAATAGTTTTTGAAAAATAAAACAGAAGAGAAATGTTGAGATTAAATAAAGAAAAAAAAGAATGCTATATGATTTTCCGCTAACTTGGTGAACATTGAATGGCTAATTTACATTCGGGAATTGTTGTAAAAATTTTAACTTTTTATTTATTGTCTTCAACTTTTTTTAATAAATAATCTAGTTTTTAATTTTTTTAAATAACATAATTTTAACTTTTTTAACATATTTAATATAAACAATTATCAAAAATTATATCTTTTAATAAATATTGTGCCAATAGTACCTACCTTTAAATGAAGGATTTGGCTTATTGGAGCTTTGAATAAAAAGTGCAGTGTTGATATTAAAGTGAATGGGCTCTCTTTCTTTTTGTCTCCTAAGTTTTGGTTTGGATTCAGTCTTAATGTTGGGAATGGGCCATGGGTTAGATGTTGGGCTTTGGTAAGTCTCAATGGGTTCGATGGTCTATGCGAGTGAACTAACCATAGTGGACTATTCTAAAATTCGGCCTCTAAAATCTCTTGTTTTATGTTAATTGAGGAGATAGTTGAGTATATAGGGCCAAGTAGGCCCAATGGCACTTACTTTCGAAATTTTCAGCAAAATGACACTATTCACAAATGATATAGTAAAATACCACCTTTTGAAACTCAATTCTAGTAAAGTCGAGTTCCACAATGCCACATGGAACTCAACATTTATAAAATTGAGCTCTGTGTAATGTAGATCTTGATACTTATAAGATTGAGTTCTTTTGCAATTTTTTTTTTTTTTTAAAATAAAGTGGAACTTGAACTACAACTAAAACCCATAAACAAAAGAATATGTTGTCACTGCTCTCTTTCACTCTCCCCACCATGATAATCAATTCCATGGTGCTGGTTCATCCATTAAGTTTAAAATAAAATGTGGAAACCTAACACTACCTGTGAGTTAGTGAGGCTATTGTTTAATTTTTCTTTTCTTATTTAATTTTGTTTTGCTGCAAGATATGAGAATGAGATAAAAGATTATTCATAAGCAAATTGATAGTACATTTAAACAAGTAAGAGTGTGCTAGTATGATGATTAATTTCTTTTAGGCATAGAATCATAATTTTTTTGATGTCACCTTTATGACATTTTTGCTGCAGGTCTGGCCTGTGAAGGCCTTAAACCTTTCTGTGCAATTTATATTAATCTTTCATGCAAAGGGCTTATGACCAGGCAAGTCCGAACAATTCTCTAACTTTCTCCTTATCATTGTTCAATTGAGAACTTGCTAAAATGATATCCTGTAATGGTCATTATATATTACTGATGTGGGTTCATACACAGGTAGTACATGATGTGGATTTGCAGAAATTGCCGGTGAGATTTGCAATGGACAGAGCTGGACTGGTTGGAGCAGATGGTACCACACATTGTGGGTCTTTTGATGTCACCTTTATGGCTTGCCTCCCCAACATGGTGCTTATGACTCCTTCTGATGAAGCAGAGCTCTTTCACAGATAGGGGCCATATAATAGCTGCTGTGGCTGATTGTTTTTGCTTGGTTTCAACGTGTGGCATAAATTTATTTTTGCCCATCAGTTGGTTTTTGCCCATCAGTTGTATGAATTTATTTTTGGGGTCAGTTTTTATTTTTTATTTACCACTTCTATTTGCTTAGATGTGTTTGTTTCTCAGAAAAAAAGAAAAAGAAAAAAAAAAGAAGAAGATGTGTTTGTTTTGCCTGAAGTGAAATTTGATCATTGGAAATATCATAGACAAGGGTGCTTGATTTATGTAATACTCAATTTTATTTTGTTCTGTCATTTGATTCATGGTGAAAATGCATTATTGATCCAGCCATTTAGTTTATTTTTAAACAGTAAGATTGTTCTATGTACGAAACTCTACTATAGCAATTTAGCCTGCTATTGTAGGCAATCAGAAACTTGATTTTGAAATAATGCAGAAGCTTTTAAATTAGTGCAGGAGCTATATTTTGAAATAGTGTAGCAACTTTAAAACAGTGCAGGAACTTTGTTTTGAAATTGTTGTGCAGATAGCACCCCAGGACTCAAATCAATAACAGTAAATAAGCGGAAATTAAATAACAAGCACACACAAAAAACACAAGAATTTACGTGGTTCGGCAAACTGCCTACCTCCACGAAGACGACGGAGAAATTTCACTATAAAAAATAGGGAGATACAATAGTGCACAAGAACACTCTCAAGAAACCCAAATCCCAATACACCCTAACTCTCTCTCACCCACAAGACAAGAAAACTCTATTCTTCTTCTTATGTGGCTGCTGCTCACTAGGTTAATTGGAATTACTCTAATTCTCTCTCTTCTGTATTGCCATTCATCACATGTCTCTGCTTCATTCTGTTTTAACATAAAGGCTTCATCAAATATGACATCTCTGCTAGTCACCGTTTTCTTTGAGATTGGATCTCAAAGCCTGTAGCCTTTAACACCTTTTTCAAAACCAAGAAATACACATTTTCTTGACTTCGAATCCAATTTAGAATGCTCTCCACTCTGCACATGCACATAAGCTGGACAACCAAAGATTTTTAGACTCGAATAATCAATTGGTCTACCTGACCAAACTTCTTCTGGAATCTTGAAATCTATGGCTGATGATGGAGATCTATTAATAATGAAGCTTGCTGTGTTAACTATCTCTGCCCAGAACACCTTAGGCAACCCTGCATTCAATCTCATGCATTTGGCTCTTTCTGCTAAGGTTCTGTTCATTCTCTCCGCAACCTCATTTTGCTGTGGAGTTCCTTTAACTGTGAAGTGACGAGTAATGCCTTCTAATTCACAAAATCTTATGAATTCTTTATCTCTATATTCCAGTCCATTATCTGTTCTAAGGTATTTTATTTTTCTGCCAGTCTGATTCTCAACTTGTGCTTTCCACTTTTTAAATATGCCAAACACATCAGACTTATACTTCATAAAATAAATCCATACCTTTCTAGAGTAATCATCAATGAAACTAACGAAGTATTGAGCACCGCTATGAGAAGAAATTGATACAGGGCCCCAAACATCTGAATGAATGTAGTCAAGAACACCCTTACTTGTGTGAGAGCCTGTCTTAAAACTAACTCTATGCTGTTTCCCATACACACAATACTTGCAGAAGTCTAGCTTGCATGTCTTCACCCCTTTCAATAAATTTCTCTTGTGCAACTCTAACATACCACATTCACCAATATGGCCAAGTCGCATATGCCATAATTTTGTGTCGTCAGTGCTGGACTCCACCGGAGTGGTGACTGCAACTCTTCCTGCAACTGTGTTCCCAATCAACTTGTAAAGTATGTTTATTTTCTGTCCCTTCATCACCATCAAAGCACCTTTGGTGATCTTCATGATTCCACCCTTTGATGAGTATGAATAGCCAAAATCATCCAATACTCCTAAAAAAATTAAATTCTTTCTAAGATCTGGAACATGTCTGACATTACTAAGAACTCTCACAACTCCATCAAACATCTTGATCTTCACGGTACCAATCCCAATAACGGGGCATGTAGCATCATTACCCATTTGGATCATACCACCATTGTAAGGCTTATACGTGTCAAACCAATCTTTCTTTGGAGTTATATGATATGAGCATGCTAAATCTAAAACCCAAGATTCCAATAGAACATTATTACCTGAAGAGACTGAAAGTAAATCTGCACCAACTTCACTGTCATCTGATGTTTCTTCAGCAACACTAGCTGATTCTAGGGGCTTCTTTCCATTCTTCTTCTCCTCTAAATGCTCTTTCAACTCTTTACACTGATTCTTGTAGTGCCATTTCTTGTGACAATAAAAGCACTCTACGTCTTTCTTTGCACGTGATTTAGATTGTGATATATTCCTATTGGAGTTTCGTCCTCTTGACCTGCTTCTACCCCTATTGCTTGACTCAGACTTTACAATAAGTCCATCAGCCTGAGAACCATCGCAATCTTGCTTCATCTTTATATGTGACAAGAGAGCACTAGTCACCTCCTCGAGTACTATAGTCTTTTTCCCGTACATCAACGTAGTCACTAGATAATCAAAAGAAGTAGGAAGCGACGCTAATAAGAGTAATGCTTTATCTTCATCCTCATAATTCACCCCAAAACTTGATAGTTGGGTGTTCAACATGTTAAACGTGTTGAGATGCTCCAACAGATCAGAACCCTCCTTCATATGCAAACTATATAGTTGCTTCTTCACGTACAACTTGTTCGTCAGATTCTTTCTCATATAAAGACCTTCTAGTTTTTCCCAAACCTCCTTTGCGGTCTTTGCTTCCAAGATGTTGTGAATGACCTCATCACCTAGGTTGAGACGAATAGCGCTAGCTGCTTTCTCATCCATCTCTACCCATTCTACATCCTTCATCATTTTCGGTTTCTTCTCCTTCCCAAGTAAGGCCTTATGAACTCCTTGTTGAATTAGGAGATCCTTCATTCGCCTTTGCCAAAGAGAAAAATTTTCCTTACCACAAAATTTCTCTACATCGTACTTTGTGCTTGACATCTTTACTGTATTCAAAAGATTGAATCCTAACTTGGCTCTGATACTACTTATTGTGCAGATAGCACCCCAGGACTCAAATCAATAACAGTAAATAAGTGGAAATTAAATAACAAGCACACATAAAGAACACAAGAATTTACGTGGTTCGGCAAACTGCCTACCTCCACGGAGACAACGGAGAAATTTCACTATAAAAAATAGGGAGATACAATAGTGCACAAGAACACTCTCAAGAAACCCAAATCCCAATACATCCTAACTCTCTCTCACCCACAAGACAAGAAAACTCTATTCTTCTTCTTATGTGGCTGCTGCTCACTAGGTTAATTGGAATTACTCTAATTCTCTCTCTTCTTTATTGCCATTCATCACAAACCTAATATATATATATATATATATATTATAGGTCGGCTATACTAGGAATTATATTCCTAGGTGAACTTGGTTTCCTAATATTACTAGACTTGGGCTTATGGCAATTCAAGCCACACACACGGCCCACTTCAACAGAAATAGTGCAGAAACTTTGTTTTGAAATTGTGCAAAAACTTGGATTACTAATTTTGTTTCTTCCCTAATATGTCAAATTGTCAATTGTGATCTTTATCTTTATTAAGCTAAATATATTGCATGTACAGTCTGATTAAAACATTTGCAAATGTCTTCGAAACAACCATCGTTATGCCATGTAATGCAAACAGCTATATACCAGTCACTTATTTGCAAATCATAATCATTGACCAATCCACACCATGAAGGGAAAAGCAGTAAAGTAAATGTAAGTAAAATTTCACTATGTCACTACCAAAACTTCGGAATATAAATTCAATAAGGTGAAAGAGAAAGCCAGTTAGATTTTTAAACAATGAACCCAATACATAAACATAAATGAAAAAGAAAGGTCCAATGATAGTAAAAAAAACCAATGTTGCAAGGGAATTCCAAGGGGAATAAAAACTTGACGGACTGCAATGCAAAAAGCATTAATTTGCGTTTTGCCTTTTGCCTTTTGCAAGCTCTTGCTCCTGCCTTACTTGCTTCACTTAATAATGAGGATCCATTCCTGCAAAAGTCAGAGCTTAATAATGAGGATCCATTGACACTAATGTTATTCTTATCAAAAGGATTTTGTAAAGAGTTAGAAACTTACAACAACAAGGTATCCAAGATTTTCACGCCGTGATCCATTGGATATCTCTCAGAAGAGAGAACAGAAACATGCAATTTCTTATGATTGAGAATTTCCTAGAATTCATCATGCAGCTCTTCATTCCCATCAAATATTGGAGAAATATTAAGTACAACACAATACAGGAAGTGATGCCTATCACGGTTTTTCTCATAGTTAGTCCAGGATTGCAGAGGAAGGCAGAATTTGTGATCGCATAAATGTATAAGACTTGGAGGAGGGGCCATACAGCTTTGATATAGAGATTCTCGCTCCCCAAATACTTCTTGGAGCATGTTTAAGGTGCCCTCAAAACAGTCGTCGTTATAAAGATTGTAAGCATGGAAAAGCAAATCATTACAATCTCCGAACTTAACCCAGTAGAGAATACCATCTACCTTTGGAATTGGAGCTCTTCTAGAAGACAGTCTATAACATGCACCAGCAAATAGCTTCTCAATGCGATGATCCAAAAATGACCAAATATCAGTCTTTGACATCATATGTCAAGGCCACACAATTGGGACCCTCATAAGAGCTCTGAATAGGTGCAATAACAAGAATCTGATTCCGGGGCCCACGAAGAGGCGTAACCATCATCGAATGAGCAGTGATTTTCACAGGAGGATTGTTAACGTTTTCCATGTTCCTAACTTCGGGTCAAAAACCTCCATCTAGTGAAAATTGCCTCTTGCTTTTTCGCTGGCGTACTTCAAACCAGCCAAAACATATAACTTGTCGTCAAGGAAGATGGTATAAGGGTAATATTTGGCAACAGTCGGTGGAGGAGCACACCTGAAAGGGCAGCTAGCATCAAAGGCCTCAACATTACTGAAACAGTAAACGGATGAGCCAAGTGCTGCAAAGAATATTGGTCGGGGAAGATCCATAACCACATGAGGATTGAGCTTTTGCTTCAATAATGGAGGTGGTGGTGGAGAGTCTGTCTCTGAATCAGAGTCTGGTATCCCTAATGCAAAAAGCTCAATCTGTCGTTTGGAGATTCCACTACTACTCCTGTCAAAGCCTAAGAGAACGATGAAGGGTGCAGCAGTTATAGGCAAAACTTGCTCATCCCCGTGGGCTAAAGGAGCTTTCTCCTCCATTATGCGGCAAAGGGTGCAACGGGTTAGTGTTGGAATCTTCTTCTCTCACAGAGAGCCTCTCTCTCTGTCAATTAGGGCTAAAGGAGCTTTTCTTTGCAATGTACTCACTTTTTTTATTTTTAGGGTTTCTTGACTTTAATATATGTATATAGAGTCGTTCTACTGTACCCACCTATTTTTTCAGTGGGTATGGTACCCACCCAAATCTTAGCCGCATATTTTTATCGATTCAATTCTGACCATTTATTTAGGTTTAGTAGTAAACCTGATACCAATAAAATAGGTAGTGTATAAAATCAAAACAAAAAACCAAAGGAAAAGAGAGAAACGAGAGAACGAAAGTCGGAAAAAAAAAAATTTGGAGAATGAAAGACAGAGGGACGAAGAAGCAGATCGTCCATCGCAAGCAATGTGCCACCGCCGCCACCAACACTCACCATCCATCTCCTTTATATCGTCTGCCACTGCCACTGGTAAGAATTTTTTTTTTTTTTTTTTTTTAGTATTTGAGAATCTGTTTTTCTTTCTTTATTTATTTGATTTGGGGTTTTTTTTTTTTAGGTTAGCTTTGATCTAGGTATTTTAGTATTGAGTAGCTAAGGGCCCGTTTGGTATGTGTGTTTAAAAACTGAAAATTGTTGTTTAAAAACATTTGTGGAAATACGTGTGGGTGAAAAAGTGTATTGAAATGTATGAAATGTTATTTAAAAACTGAAAATGGTTGTTTGAAAATACAAACCAAACACCCCCTAAGTCTTCTGTAAGAATTGGGTTTTTTTTTTTTTTTTTCTTTTCTTTTCCTATTTTTGGGTTAATTTGTTTGGGTATTTTAGCTTGATTTAGTTTTGGTATTTTTTGGGTTATATGTTTACTAGTTGCCTGTGATGATTTGGGGTCATTGAAGAATTATAAAATGAGATAAATTATGTGCCGTTTCCTTTTCTTAATTGAATATGGTGCTCACCATTTCTATGCATGCATCTTTCCATGAATCAAATGATTTAACTTAGTTATCTAGTCCAACACTGAAGTGTATTTTTATAATTCAAATTGTGCATTGAGAATGGCTTCCCCAAACCATTGTATATAATACTAGCTAAAGAGACATTGAAAATTTAAACCAGATTGAATGTACTATCTAAAAGGGCTAGGGGCAATCATAGAAAAATGCTTGCCATCTGAAAGCACAATGCTCTCTTTATCATCTTAGTTGTGAGGGATACCATTAAGAGTTTAAAAAGTTCATTAAACTAATATAATTATAAAGTATTTTGTGTTGCGTGATATATTTTAAATTTCCATCCTTAACTACAGAAATGTTGAAAACAACAAATTTACTGGATGGAGTCCGGACCAATTGAAAGAAATAAACTTAGAGTGAGTGTTCTATTCAAATTACTCTTATTTATGGATGCAATTTTTAAGAAGTTGTTTCTTTGACTTTATGATTATCTTTAATGAAGATATGGAGGTAATTCCTAGTCATCTAGAGGAGCTCATCCTCCTCCTCCTCCTGGTACACCACATGTTCTTGATCAACACACTACTAAAAAATATTTTGGAGGTAAGTCTGTCATGAGTGGAGCAGCAATAGTTGGAATAGCTTTGGGTGTACTAGCAGCAATTGGGGCTCTAATTACACTATTTTCAAGAAGAAAGTCATCTTCTTCCTTACATTTCCTTGATGAAGAGAGATCTAGCCAAAGTAGATCATTTACTCCTCTTGCATCTCAGGAATTATCCAAAGACTTGCCTACCGACATAAGCAATGACTTCAAAGGTAAATATTCTTTATTCTGCATTCTTTTGTAGGGAGCTTACTGTAATTGTCTTAATAATGTTGCAGACATAAATTTCTTATTAGGCCTTAAATTTTCCTCTTTGCTTATTCAGATTTGTCTCGAAAAAAAATTCTAGAACATTTGTAGCATGATATTGCACCTTCATTAGTAAAAAGGCTTTGGAAGAGAAAGTGTATGCCATGCCTATCCATGTAGGGTCTATGATATTTGGTGTAAATAGACTTGTCATTAACTAAATATTATTTAGTCTATTTGTGGTTGGCATATCTCCTTTGTCTATGCATTCTTTAGGTTGTCTTTCGATTACTTGATCAAAAGTAGTGCATTGCTGGCCATTCGATGTCTAGTTCATCATTCTGTAATGCTTGATTGCTATTTCTTAAGATGGTTATTTTATTTTTGTTGTATGCCTGGTAAATGTGGACTTCGCCTTGTAATCTAACTAACTAGATATTATACTGTTGACAGGGCATAGGTCAGTGGATTCATTTGCTTCAATTGATATAAAGACCTTGCAAAAGTCTCCCTCAGTTGGTTTTAAGCTTCCACCTCCCAAGTTTAAGCAAACTTATAATGACAATGAGTTCGCTAACCTTCTGAATGCTAGAAAAAGCACCTCCCTTCGTGCCACATCTTACTCTTTGGCAGATTTACAACTTGCTACTGCTAATTTCGCGTCAAACCGCCTTCTAGAAAAAACATCTCATTTTATAATTGAAGAATTACCTATTTTTGGGATACAAAGGAGCAATACATCAAGCCATTAGAGATTAACTATGTTTCAAATTATGGTATGTGAAAATGTGGAAAATATAAGTGCGGGGGAGCAAAAACTTGGGCCTTTGCATTAGGTTTAAGTCCCACATTTTATTAACAATACGTCCGAGGAGAAGATATCATAGGGGGGGCTCCGTAACTAATAATAGAGCATGAAAATGTCCAAGGGTGTTGGTCCGAGAGGATTATCCTCCTCGGATCTGACATATGTCAGTGAAGTGGGCTTCGTCTTACCCTAGTCCACCTTCCAGGAAGCTCCAGCGACGAAGATAGACTACAAATACACGGAAGGGATAAGAACAGAGAAATATCTAGGGAAAAAGCTGCTACCACCGCATTAAATGCATTACAACAGCTTTCCTGGCCGCATTAATGTGAAGAAGACCTCTGAACAGTGTTTTCAACCACCTTTATCCCCAGAAAATCAAAAAGCTGTGGGAAGGGAGACAGAAAACTCAAGTACGAAGTTAGATAGTAGACAAGTGGACGGTAGGATTAAGAAAAGAAGGACTATATAATGGAGTAAAACCTCCAGAAGAGGGGGATCAGAAAATATAAGGAAAGAACATTAAGGAAGAATTACTGTAGCATTAGGAAGAACACCATTGGAAACAACCATTTTATCCAAGAACTTACTCCTCGGACACCACTTGAAATAACCAATTCACCCAAAATCTTGCTCCTCGGACCTGAGATCATCACTTAATTATGTGTTTTATTCTCCTCGGACAAACTCCTAACCTCCATTAATTGTTGTAAAACCCTTTATCAGCCCAATTCTTTCGCCCACTCTCTTACAAATTTATTGTACTGGGCTTATTGGGCCCATCCTCTTTTTTTATCTGGGTTTGAGCTACGATTTGTGACCCTACAATTGGCGCCGTCTGTGGGAAGAATTAGCACTAGTGAAGTTTACAACAGTTATGGCGGGTCCAGGACCACAGCAGACCAGTCCACCTCATGTAGAGTCAGTGAACGTCAATCAACAAGGCGAACTGCACGATCTTGAACAGGAAAATCACGTAGATAACCAACGAAAGGGCAACTCGCAGATGATCCATGCTGGTAGAAGTGGCTATCAATGAAGGGGCCATTTGGTGCAAGAGCACGTTGATGAAAAGGATTTGCAACAAGAAATAGAAGACGTAAAAAAGAAACTTCGTCGAGCACAACGAAATCAAACCCCTTCAAGTTCTGATGTTTCTTCCAACGATGAAGGAGAGGACAGTTACAGGGAATGCTCAGAAACTCCACCCAGTGAATCCTATTCCTATGAAGAGGAACACTCTCACAAGAGGAGGAGAAAAAGTTCGTCTAGAAGGGGAGTGGGAACTAAGGTCATGAAGAAGGCTCTGAACCAAATTTCTAAGTCCCCCTTTACTCGGGAAATAGAAAAGGTGAAGCTTCCCAGACATTTTCTAAGTCTCCATGTACAACGGACGTACCGATCCTGTAGAACATGTAAGCCAATTCAAACAAAAGATGGCGGTCTACTCTCAGGACGAAGCTTTGTTGTGTAGAGTGTTTCCCTCCAGCCTAGGACCGATGCCAATGAGATGGTTCGATGGGTTGAGGACTAATTCCATTAGCTCCTTTAAGAAACTTACTCAGTTATTCTGTTCCCGGTTTATTACATGCAGCAGAGTTCCTCAACCCCTAGATTCTCTATTGTCAATGACCATGAGGGAAGGAGAATCTGTGAAGTCATATGTCGAAAGGTATTGGGAAATGTTCAATGAGATTGATGGGGATTTTGATGAAGTTGCTATCAGAACCTTCAAGGTCGGACTCCCCTCTGAGCATGGTCTGAGAAAATCCTTGACAGGTAAACCGGTCACCAGCTTGCGACAGCTAATGGATAGAGTGGATAAGTATAAAAGGATAGAAGATGATCAACAACAGCAACAACAAGGAAAGGGGAAAGCTAAGCTTGTCCCTCAAGAAAGGAGAGAATTTAGGCCGGACAGATACAATAATAACCAGCCGAGAAGGGATTATACTGAGCAGCAAACACCAAGTAACAATCAGGTGGTCGGGGCTATATTCCGAGAGCCCGTGCATCAAGTCCTGGAAAAGGTTAAAAACGAGCCATTCTTCAAATGGCCCAATAAGATGATGGGAAACCCTAAAAAGAGAAACCAAAATCTCTATTGTCAATATCATAGAGACCATGGTCACACTATCGAGGATTGTAGAAGTTTATGGGATCACCTAAACCAACTTGTCTGAAAAGGTAAATTGAAACAGTTGTTGCATCATTCTAGCAGTTTAGGTGGTCAGACTGATACTCGACCGGCAAGGGAGAATCCTCCACGACCCCCTCTTGGAACTATCAACGTTATCTTTGCGGCGCCTGGCAGAACGGGGTCATGCCCCTCCAGAGTAATGTCCGTGGCTCTCCTGTTCCCCGAGGATGATTCCCACAAGCCGAAGAGAGCTAAGTTAAATCGGTCCTTAGTCATAGGATTCTCGGACGAGGACAAGATTGGAATTGTTCAGCCTCATGATGATGCTTTAGTGATCACTCTCCGAATCGAAGGCTATGATGTAAAGAGAGTGATGGTGGATCAAGGCAGTGTAACTGAGATCATGTATCCTGACCTCTTCAAGGGGCTGAATTTAAAAACTGAAGATTTGACGCCTTACCATTCCCCTCTAGTGAGTTTTGAGGAGAAGGTTATTATCCCGAAGGGACAGGTCAGACTACCAGTGCAAACCGGATCGGAGATAGTGAGGGTCGATTTTATAGTGGTAGATGCATACTCCCCTTATACGGCAATCGTAGCTAGACCTTGGCTTCATACTTTAGGAGCAGTCTCTTCCACCTTGCATCAGAAGATCAAGTACTCATCCGGAAGCAAGATAGAAGAAATACTGGGTGATCAAACCATGGCGCGACAATGCATGATAGCAGCCATCCGACATAAGCCTGAAACAGAATCTGAGACTCATAGAGAGGAATTATAGCAATTAAAACCCTCAATGTTATCTAGTGGTGGGGTATCCGATGAGGTGAAATGTGAAGATCTTGTGAAAGTCACAATAGGAGATGACCCGGAGAAATTTTTTCAGGTTGGATCTCAACTACCTCAGCAAGAAAAGGAGGAATTGGTAGAGTTCCTTAAACGAAACATCGACGTCTTTGCATGGAATGCTTATGAGGCTCCAGGAGTGGATCCAGACTTCATTTGTCACCATTTGAATGTTAATCCGTTAACGGCTCCCCAGAAGCAGCTCCCTCGTCGTCCATCTAAAGAGCATGCAGAAGCAGTCCATTAGGAAGTGATGAAACTCAAACAGGCAGGGGCTATCAAGGAGGTCTTCTATCCTGAATGGTTGGCAAACACTGTAGTGGTCAAGAAAAAGAGTGGGAAGTGGCGAGTATGTGTTGATTTCACAGATCTGAATAAAGCTTGCCCTAAAGATCCATTCCCTATGCCCAAAATCGATCAACTGGTAGACGCCACAGTCGGCCATCCTCGGATGAGCTTCTTGGACGCGTTTCAGGGTTATCATTAGATACCTTTAGCCTTGGATGATCAAGAAAAAACTGCTTTTGTTACTCCAGTGGGGAATTACCACTACAAAGTGATGCCATTTGGCTTGAAGAATGCAGGCTCCACCTATCAGAGAATGATGACGAGGATGTTCGAATCATTACTAGGAAAAAATATGGAGATTTATATAGACAATATGGTGGTGAAAAGCAAAAAGGTGTCCGAGCACCTTGGAGACCTTCAAGTTGTCTTTGAAATTCTCAGAAGCTATAAACTACGTTTAAACGCCTCCAAATGCTCATTTGGTGTAGGATCGGGCAAATTCTTGGGTTACATGGTTACTCATAGGGGAATCGAAGTCAACCCCGACCAGATTAAAGCCATCACCAATATGCGAACTCCTCGGAACCCAAAAGAAGTGCAAAAACTAACTGAAATGGCCACCGCTTTGAATAGATTCATATCTTGATCGGCAGACAGGTGCCGACCTTTCTTCCTATTGATCAATAAATGGAAGGGCTTTGAATGGTCAACGGAATGTGACATAGCCTTTCAGCAACTCAAAGACTATCTAGCTCGACCGCCGGTCATGTCTAGTCCTGAGCCAGACGAGGTTCTTTTTGCCTATATCGTTGTGGCCTCCTATGCAGTAAGCTTGGTGTTGATACGGGTAGATAACGGCATACAACGGCCGGTGTACTACGTGAGTAAATCGTTGCACGAGGCGGAAGTGCGTTACCTACCACTGGAAAAAGCCATCCTGGCAGTGGTGCTTGGCACGCGCAAGCTGCCTCACTATTTCCAAGCACATACAGTGGTCGTTCTTACACAACTCCCACTAAAGACCATACTTAGAAGTGCAGATTACATGAGAAGGATAGCCAAGTGGGGTACAATTTTGGGAGCTTTTGATATCAAGTACATGCCTCGCACCTCAGTGAAGGGACAAGTACTCGCCGACTTGGTGGCAGAATTCACCGAACCTGAAGCGGATGAATTACTAGCATAGGGGAAGAAGGATGAAAAACTGGTCGGTACTATCTCCCAATATTGCCCTCCGACATGGGAAGTGTATGTAGATGGAGCATCAAATCAAAAAGGTACGGGGGTTGGATTAGTACTGACGTCTTCCGAGATGGTTATCATTGAAAAGTCTCTGAGGTTAGACTTTCTTAATACGAATAACGAAGTGGAGTATGAAGCTCTATTAGAGGGAATGACTATGGTCCAAAGGATGGGAGGAAAGTCCATAAAACTCTTCTCGGACTCAAGGCTAGTTGTCGGTCAAGTAAAAGGGGAATTCGAAGCCAAGGACGAAAGAATGCAAGGTTATCTTAGCCAAGTTAAGATTATGCAGACGAAATTTGAATCCTTTAGCTTGCTACATGTCCCAAGAAGTGGCAACGCGCATGCGGACTCTTTGGCCACGCTTGCAACCTCCTCGGCACAGAACTTGCCTCGCATAATCCTTGTTGAGGACCTGCATCGAATCTCGACAACAGTGAACGTGGTTCAAATCAATCAAGTGAGAACGGGGCCAAGTTGGATGGATCCTATCATGAAATTCTTAAAGGAAGATATTCTGCCCGAGGAGAAAATCGAAGCTGACAAAATACGAAAGAAAGCTACTAGTTATTGGCTGTCGGAGGACAGCAAGCTATATAGGCATTCCTTTTCTGGGCCTTATTTGCTATGTGTTCATCCTGATTAAACCGAATTACTCCTGGAAGAGATGCATGAGGGAATCTGTAGAAGTCATACTGGAGGCAGATTCTTAGCGCATAGGGCCATTACACAAGGTTATTGGTGGCCGAACATGCAGAGAGAAGCTTTGGAATATGTCAAAAAGTGTGATCAATGCCAGCGGTATTCACCGAGTATACACCAACCAGGGGGAGTCCTCAATCCATTATCTAGTCCATGGCCATTCGCTCAATGGGGCTTAGATATCGTCGGACCATTTCCTAAAGCTGTGGGAAACAAGAAATATCTCATAGTCGGCACAGATTATTTTACAAAGTGGGTTGAAGCAGAACCTCTAGCTAATATCCGAGATGTGGATGCGAAAAGATTCGTCTGGAAAAGCATTGTTACTCGGTTCGGCGTTCCTCATGTACTCATCTCAGATAATGGACTCCAATTTAATAGCAAGATGTTCAGAAATTATTGTGGCGAGCTGGGGATTACTAACAGATACTCTACTCCGGCTTACCCTCAAGGGAATGGACAAGCTGAAGCTGTGAATAAAGTCATACTAAGTGGATTGAAGAAAAGATTGGATGATGCAAAAGGCAAATGGGTGGAAGAACTTCCGCATGTACTCTGGACGTACAGAACCACGCCTCGTAGGTCCACCGGAGAGACCCCTTTTTCAATGACTTACGGAGCTGAAGCCGTCATCCCTTTGGAGTCTGGGTTCCCGACGACGAGGACCAGTTCATTCAATCCAAAAGACAATGATGAACACCTAGCAAGAGGTCTAGACCTGATTGACGAAAAGAGAGAGAACGTGATGGTTCAATTGGCCAATTATCAGCAGAAACTGAAGCGAGGATATGATGCCCACGTAAGGATAAGACCTTTGGCCCTAGGCGACCTAGTACTACGTAAAGTTGTGGGCTCGGCAAAAAACCCAGCGTGGGGAAAATTGGGGCCGAATTGGGAAGGACCATATCGTATCACCTCCAACGCTGGTATTGGAGCATACTTCTTAGAAGACTTGGACGGACTTGTAGTACCCCGCCCTTGGAATGTCAATAACTTAAAAAGGTATTATTATTAATAAATGTGTATTTGATCAATATTTGTTCTTTATGTGAAATGTGTATAACATTCTTGCAGTTTTATGATGTGTTTAAACTTAAATCCAATCATGCATGAGTCCTCGGACTAGATGATTTGGGTTTGTTAACACTTGCAGTTCTATGAGGTGTTTAAACTTAAATCCAATCATGCATGAGTCCTCGGACCAGATGATTTGGGTTAGTTAACACTTGCAGTTCTATGAAGTGTTTAAACTTAAATCCAATCATGCATGAGTCCTCGAACCAGATGATTTGGGTTAGTTAACACTTGCAGTTCTATGAGGTGTTTAAACTTAAATCCAATCATGCATGAGTCCTCGGACCAGATGATTTGGGTTAGTTAATATTCCTGCATTAAGTGTTTAAACTTAAATCCAATCATGCCTGAAGTCCTTGGACCAACTGATTTGGGTTAGTTAACACTCTTGCCCAGTCCCACCACATGTTTAAACTTAAACTCAATCATGACTGGAGTCCTCAGACAAGATGATTTGGGTTAGTTAACATTTGTTCTAAGTTCCTTTTTAGTATTCAAATATAAGCTTAAGCATATGATTTAAAATTCCTGTTTGGTTTGGTTATATTTATTCGGTTCATATATTAACCCAATTTCCAGAACTTTTTAGTCAAATTAGTCATACATATAACAAAAAAAAAAAAAAAATGAAATCACAGCAGAAGAATTCACCATTACTTGTCATAACAAGTAAAACAAAAGGAATGTATCTTCATTAATAATGAGAACAAAGTACAAGTCTTTAAAAAAAAAAAAATACGAAAACAGTAAACATAGAAAACAAACGCAATACTAAAACTAATATCCTAAGCTTTTGTCTTGGGAGCTTGGGGGTCAGCAACTCGTTCGGACTGAGAAGGAGCAGTATCTGAAGCCTTGCCTTCATCCTTTTCTTGGTTATTTTCCTTACCCTGGGGAGCTTTAACTTTTTTCCCTTGACCAGCATCTTGGTGGGAATCTGTTGGAACTTCCACAGGAGTAGGAAGGGCTTGTTTTGCTGCAATGACTTCAGATACTGGGGCTGGTTGCTCTGGGGGAGGAGAGTCAGAACCTGAGAGCTCCTGAATATCGGCATCATAATATATGCTCTCAGGTCGTCTGAGGCTGGAATCAGTAGGGACCCCAGCGGTATCAAGGGCTTTACCCCAAGTGATGTCGCAGTAGTCCCTGGCAACGGCAGAAAATTCTTCAGTCAGCCTACTCTGAGTCTCTTGCACCCCCAGAGCATACGAAGCCTGCTTCTCGGCCTCAACTGCCTCCTTTAGAAGTTGGGCAGCTTCCCTGGCCTTGCGAAGCTCTTCGCGGAGCTCTTTCACCGCCTACTTTTCTGTTTCCAGATTGATTTCGCAGTAGTGTAGCTCCTTACGAAGGCTTTCAGCTTGCCTCTTAGTTGTTTTTAAGCCCGCTTCGGCGCTGGCCTTATCCTGGAGAGCCTGCTTCACTTGGTCGGCCATCTGTGCTTGTTTGTCTTTCAGTGCATTCAGATGAGCCTCCGTAGTCTCTCGGGCGTCGTGGGCAGCCCTCGTCTCTTCACGAGAATTCTTCACCCACTCCTCAGCCACGTAAACTTATTGTGTGACCTATTATGCATAGTGATGAAGTGGTTTAGATTTAAAAAAAAATATATATATATATATATGTAAGTAAACGAAAATGAAAGAAAAATGAACAGAATTGCTTACCATGGCCAAGTCCCTTTTTAGGGAAAGGAAGAGGTCAGGATGATTGAAACTCCTGTAGGCCGCCATATCTTGAGGTAGGAGGAGGGGCTGTTGCAGAGCCTCAGCCATCCGACCTGCATGACCTCCGCGAAAGTGCCTAAGTGAGGCATCCATCAACCTCCAGTACGGGTGACCAAATTCATGGTGACTGACGTACTTGGGCCACTGGGGGCTCCTCTCGGCTGTCCACAGAGTGGGATCTCCTACCCCTGTGTTCCTGTGCTTGTCTGGCCTGCTTAGTTCCTTTTGATGGGCCCAACTCCCCCTCCTTAGCAGACTATACTGGCCTTTTTCTCCTCAAATCTGGATTAGGTTTTAGCCCGAGGTCAGCAGGAACCTGGGGTGGAGGAGGAGGAGGATTTGCAGGTTGTTTCGACTTATTTTTCTCTTGGGGGGATGGCGCCTTATTCCTATTCCGCATCAATTCTTTCAGACTAGGACCAGTCTTGGGAGCCATTTCTTCCTCCTCGTCTGATGTATCGGCAATGTACGTTACTACCTGAGCAGGAGTTTGTACACACGAATGCTCGTCCGCCCTTTCTTCGGCCTCCGATACAAGGGTTGTTTCTTCTTCAAATCTGAATCTGTCAATCTCTTGCTCGAGGGAGGAAGAGGAAGCTGTGCCTTCTCGGAGGATGGCCTCCCCAAGGGGTACTTCTTGTAATGGTTGGGCAACAATGGGTATCCCCTGTGGGATAGAATGGTCAACAGGAGGAAGATCGTATGGGGCGAGAAAGTCTGGCCGAGATACGTCTATGTGCGCTAAACGGTGGTCTCCTGCTCAGATGGAATTGCCGACGTCTAAAAACGACCTTGAAATTGGCTCAAAGTCCAAAATAAGGTGAACTGCCTGAAGTTGCCCGTCGTCGTTCACAAAAATTTCCGGTCTAAGCAAGTAGTTTAGTGCTGGAACATTGATCAGGCTAAGCTTGGGGTTGGTAAAAAATTTATCTGTCAAGCAAACAAATCACACAGTTAAGAGCCTCGGCAATAAAAAAAAATATATGAAATAACTAAACAAATAAATGTAAATGTATTAAAACGATATCTAAGTACTCCTTAAATCTAAAGTTAGAAATCCTAAATTTAGGTTGCTCCACCTAGTTTCCCAGCCTTAGTTGGGCAGGCTAGGCCGTCACTCCAAGGCCCCGACAAGATAAGGTAGTCATCTTTTATCCCCTTGTTAGATTTGGGGAGGCAGGAGATCAATTTGACCACGCTGTTACGGGACTTAAGGTAAAAGCCTGCCCGAGACTCTATATGGCCTTCATATAAATGGGCGACGTCGTGCCAAGTCAATCCTAGCCCCAGATGTCGGTCCAAAGCGTCGATTGATCCTAGGACTCTAAAAAAATTGGGGGCACATTGGTGGGGGCAGAGTTTATGGGCACGAAGATAATCCCGTGTAATCCTACCTATGGGGATGGTCATGCCTCCTTCTATGAAGGCAATCATAGGGATTACCACCTCTCCTACTTTCCGGTCAAACTCCACCCATTCTGTTGTGCAGTGACGTACCACCACCTCCTGAGGAATGTGGTACTTTTCTTTGAATAACTCTATAAAGGCCGGAGTATGTACTAAACGCGCAAATCTACCCATTGTTAGCTTGTGGAGTGTAGAATGGTTAGCCGAGGAGATAGTAGAAGTTCGAAGTGCGAAACTTACGTGGGGCTGGGTACGGACTGATCTTCCTGTCTCTGGAGGATCTTTAAACTCTCTCTTGTGAAGGTATGGTGAATGCCGAGATACGAACGCTCTGAAGTTGCAAACTCTGATAAGAAACGAAAAGAATAACGTCTGAAGGTTTTTATAGTTGAGGCGAAAAAAGAAGGAGACAATCCCGCCCAAATTTTGAAGATGAGATCTGAACCATTGGATTGGTATCCCACCGTTGGATGTCTGGAGCGAAACGCAGTCCTAAGCGTTTAATGATGATTGTGCGAGTTCCCAAGCGTCAGAAGCTCTCGTGAAATGGCAGAAATGACCCTTACACGTGCCTGGGTTTAAATATCTTTATGGATTACATTGTAATTACGGATATACATCAAAATCATAATTTTTCTCCTCGGATAAGAGGGAAAAATTAAAATTTTGAGGGGCTATTGTGGGGGAGCAAAAACTTGGGCCTTTGCATTGGGTTTAAGTCCCACATTTTATTAACAATACGTCCGAGGAGAAGAAATCATTGGGGGGGGGGGGCTCTGTAACTAATAATAGAGCATGAAAATGTCTAAGGGTGTTGGTCCGAGAGGATTATCCTCCTCGGATCTGACATATGTCAGTGAAGTGAGCTTCGTCTTACCCTAATCCACCTTCCAGGAAGCTCTAGCGACAAAGATAGACTACAAATATACACGGAATGGATAAGAACAGAGAAATATCTAGGGAAAAAGCTGCTACCACCGCATTAAATGCATTACAACAGCTTTCCTGGCCGCATTAATGTGGAGAAGACCTCTGAACAGTGTTTTCAACCACCTTTACCCCCAGAAAATCAAAAAGCTGTGGGAAGGGAGACAGAAAACTTAAGTACGAAGTTAGATAGTAGACAAGTGGACGGTAGGATTGAGAAAAGAAGGACTATATAATGGAGTAAAACCTCCAAAAGAGGGGGATCAGAAAATATAAGGAAAGAACATTAAGGAAGAATTACTGTAGCATTAGGAAGAACACCATTGGAAACAACCATTTTATCTAAGAACTTACTCCTCAGACACCACTTGAAATAACCAATTCACCCAAAATCTTGCTCCTCGGATCTGAGATCATCACTTAATTATGTGTTTTATTCTCCTTGGACAAACTCCTAACCTCCATTAATTGTTGTAAAACCCTTTATCAGCCAAATTCTTTTGCCCACTCTCTTACAAATTTATTGTACTGGGCTTATTGGGCCCATCCCCTTTTTTTATCTGGGTTTGGGCTACGATTTGTGACCCTACAATAAGCATCCTAATTGAATTGAATGATGGAATTCTTCAGAGGTAGCGGCAAAAAAAGTGGACTTGGATTTTTGTTTGATGTTCCTATTGTAGGGTACTTTGTAATTTTTTTTTTCTCAAACAAAAAAATAAAATAAAAAAAGAATTGAAATTTGTGTTACATAAGAGCTATAAATTTTGTTTGACGTTTGAATCTCAAAACAGGACAACAGTAACTTGATGATGAGGCATATTTTGATTGCTAGTTTGTTCCTTTAAATTTTTGTGTAAAAGACACATATTTTGGATACTTTATCGTCTCTCTTAATATATAACTTTTTAGTTGTTAAGAACTTTGAAACAATTTTTTTAGTTTGAGATTTTAAATGTTGTGAAAAAAGTCATGCATTAGGGTTCTCTCTTTCTATTGATATAGAACATTTTAGTTGTCAATAGTTGGCAAGACATTTTTTTAGTTGGTTATGATGACAAATTTTTAATCATCATCTTGTCAATTGGATTATCAATGGCTTTTTCATTACCTTATGTATTTATTAAAAAATGTTACTAAAATTAAAATGTAGAAGGTTTAAGAAAATAATAATTGGAAAAAATATTTATTGAGCTTAAATCCAAATCCATATCCAAATTAGGTATCCAAACAATGGAATTTCAAATCCTTCATTGTATAAAAAGACCGAACAAGGAATTTAAAATCAATGGATTTCAAATCAAGGTTCTTAAATCCATTAATTTTAAAATCAATGGGTTTCAAATCAAGCAAATAGAGTGGTTGTACAAAATTTTAATTGTCATTTTGGTCTTGCAAATAGAGGTTTCGGGGGGTTTTTTGGTCATTTTTATATTTCAAGGGTCCTTCGGTCATTTTTTAGGTTTTAAGGGTATTTCGATAATGTTTTAAATTTTGGGGGCATAACGGTCATTTTTAGGTTCTAAGTGTATTTCAGTAATTTTTTAGGTTACGAGGTCATTTCGATTATTTTTTAGGTTTCAGGGGCATTTCAGTAATATTTTAGGTTTCAGGGGCATTACAGTCATTTTTTAGGTTTTAAGTGTATTTCAGTCTTTGTTTTAGGTTTCAGGGTCATTTCAAAGAGAGAGAGAGATAAAGATTGAAGCAACTAAAAGAAGACAATGCCATAAATTATATGGCTTAGTCTCAAATCCTAGTAAATAGATCTTATTTACACTGAGGAGTTAGTGAGGGCTACTATCAATCACCCATATGAATGAACAAAGTATAAAGATGAAAATAGACCTTTTAACAGCCAATTATGTTCAAATTACACGTTCCAATATTTTATAGGAACAAATACCAAACGCCTTTAGAATGAAGAGCTTGTATAAATTTTGCGAAACTCTAAGAGAGAGAGAGATAAGTGCTTTGTGGCACTGATAAGTCTTCAACAATGAAAACATTTCATTGCTATTAGGGCTCTCTTAGACTGACCTAGTGGAGGCTTTGTTGACTCAAATGAGGCTCACACTTATCATTATGGTCAAGGATTAGGTTGTTTGTTTTTGTTTTTAGACACCATAATAAACGCACGACTGTGATTAAGTTGCAGATGTTGCATAGAGAACAATTAGTGAGCACATAAGGTTATACATTTTCAGTTTTATAGTATATATAAATAATAAAAATATAAACATCAAGAAAGTGACCTCAGCTATGTTATTTTATAGGGAGGTATGCTCCTAAATGTGATGGAAGCTACCAAGGGAGATACGTAGGAAGTTAATTGGTATATTCAAATATTTGTGGAAGAAACCAAGATAATTCCAGCTGATTTTTTTTTTTTTTTTTTTAGATTTTAGATCTAAAATTTTTAATAACTTTAAAAAATTTATTATTGTAATGAGCGGTTACTAGTAAGTAAAAAATTGATTTCAATGGTGGGCCCAAATGTAAAATTATGGTCAAATACGATATTGGTACTGCCTACTTTGATGATTGAACCGTCAATTGTAAGAAAAAAAATAGGGTACTATCGAATGTGACAAATGCAGGGCAGCAAATAAATAATGGATTTTTATTGTTTGGCGAGAACAATTCCCTCACTAGAGCTGGTGAGGTATCGTTCATGGCTTAGGGATTTGTTTCTTCTTTTGTAGGTCTTGTTTAGGGTTTTGTTTAGTAATCGTCACTCAAGATAGGTTCTTGTGGATGGTTTGGAGGAGAAGAATTTGAGAGAGACAAAACTAAAGAGAGAAGCATAGACTATAGAAAAACTGAGAAAGAGGAGAAGAAAGTTAGAGACTTAGAAACTGAGTACTCCCCAATGTGAAGATGGTACCATCAAAGTGGGAAAAAAAATAAATGAACCATAAAATGTGACAAAAGTGCAGTTACATATAATGTTGGTACTCCATAATATGATAATGGTACCATCAAATATGAGAAAAAAAATAAGAGAATTACTGAATGTGACAAAAGTACAGTCACATGTGATGTTAGTACTGCACTTTGTGAGACTGGTACCATAAAATGTGAGAAAAAAAAAAAGGGAACCACCGAATGTGACAAAAGTACAGTCACATGTGATGTTAGTATTGCACTTTGAGAATAGTACCATAAAATATGAGGAAAAAAAATAAAGGAACCACCGAATATGACAAAAGTATAGTTACATATGATGTTGGTACTGCGCAATATGAGGATGGTACCATAAAATGTGAAAAAAAAAAAGAACTACTAAATGTGACAAAAGTACAGTCACATGTGATATTGGTACTGCGCAATGTGAAGATAGTACCATCAAATGTGAGAAAAAAAATAAAGGTACCACCAAATGTGGCAAAATACAGTCATATATAATGTTGATATTGCACAATGTGAGGAAAAAAAAAAAAGGAACCACTGAATGTGACAAAAATACAGTCACATGTGATGTTGATACTGCACAATGTGAGGATGTTACCTCCAAATGTGAGAAAAAATAAGAGAACCACCGAATGTGACAAAAGTACAATCACATGTGATGTTAGTAATACACAATGTGAAGATAGTACCATCAAATGTGAGAAAAAAAAAATAAAGGAACCACCGAATGTAACAAAAGTATAGTCACATGTGATGTTAGTACTACACAATATGAGAATGATACCATCAAATGTGAGAAAAAATAATGGAATCACCGAATGTGACAAAAGTACAATCACATGTGATGTTAGTACTACACAATGTGAGAATGGTACCATCAAATGTGAGAAAAAAAATAAAGGAACCACCGAATGTGACAAAAGTACAGTCACATGTGATGTTGGTACTGCATAATGTGATAATGATACCATCAAATGTGAGAAAAAATAAGGGAACCACCGAATGTGACAAAAGTACAATCACATGTGATGTTAGTACTACACAATGTGAGAATGGTACCATCAAATGTGATGTTTTGTTAACTTGATATAGCAGGTTGCTTACTAGTGGGTACGGTACCCCCATAAAAAAATAAGGGTGCAATGGGTTAGTGTTGGAATCTTCTTCTCTCACAGAGAGCCTCTCTCTGTCAATTAGGGCTAAAGGAGCTTTTCTTTGCAAGGTACTCACTTTCTTGATTTTTAGGGTTTCTTGACTTTAATATATGTATATATAGCCTTTTTGACTTACAAAAGTACCCCTAATTTAATTAACTTAAAACTTAAAAATGGGGTTAAAAAAATAAATTGACAAAATTATTAAATTCTTATTTCTATGTTTTCTGCTTCTAATAAATTCCTACTTTTACGTTGATTTAAATTCCTACTTTTAGTTACTAACTTCCAACAAAATAAGATTACTCTTTTGTTAGTTTTAAAACTTCTCAAATCTACAAAACTCACCCCACGTCTTTGCACTTTTTTTTTTTTCACTTCATCACAATGTATTTGTTTCTTCTGCCCCCTTTTTTTTCAATTTTTTTTTTAAATTTCATTACTCTAATCTCACATTTTTATTTTCCCAAATCTCTTTTTCTTTATAAAAAAAAAAAAAACTCTTACTATAAAACCAATACTATAACTTCTATCCATCCTTATCATCCCAAAATCCCCACTAAAAAGTAGTAATTACTATGTAATTTTTCATGCTTTTATTTTTGTTTTTCGCTTTTATTTTTGTTTTTCACTTTTTCACTCCCGATCTTCTTATTATCATTAACCTCCATGTTTGTTAGTCAATTTTATATTTATCTTATATTTGTGAAAGCCAAGTTTCATTCTCATCAATCTCATGTTTCTTTTTCTTTGTAAATTTTTTTGACAATTTGTTCAATTTGTGCTTTTCAATGTTTATTTTTTATAATTAAGCCAAACTTTAGCAACTAATTGATGATTTCAATGGATTTTATGTTAGGGACACATTTTATGAGGTCTGGAATTGAGATTGGCAAGTGTAATCAATACTCAAACCATTCGTTGAGCAATCAAGTATCTTCCAAAATTCTTGGTAGTATTGATTTAAGCATTTGTGGGGGGAAATAATTTTTTCATCACACCCTTAGGGTTTTTTTTTTTTTTTTTTTTGTGATTGGAAAAAGTAGAAATCTCAAATTATAATAAATGTAAATTATTAATCTTTACCCAAAAAATAGGAGAGACATGCGCGTGTTCAGAGGCTAGTATACGTTAACAAATTATTTTTAAAAAGTTTTGATTTATTAGAAAAAACTATCAAAATATTAATTTTTTTCTATTTTTATAAAAAAATTTAAAAATAATTTACTAACAAATACTCTAAAGCATCCTCGTATAGAACAAAAGTATTCATCCACTTCCTAAAAGAAAAGAAAAAAAAAATTGCACCGACTTAAGACTTAAGGCCCAATAAGTAAAATGTATGTCTGTCCAGTGTCACTGTATTCAGCCCAAAAATATGGCCCAACATAAGACTTGCATCGATTTTTTATTTTTGGTATTTTATTGTTTTTTGATATGTCAGTTTGCAATTGACGGTGATCCTTGGTTGTTCCATGTAGAACTTGTCTCTAAAGAATCCCAACATATAATTCTTTTGTATTATTTATTTATTTATTTTATAAAATCATCAAAACTAGTTATTTATTTATTTATTTCACGTCATCAAAAGTACATCATACAGTGTCATAGTAATATATATTAACACATTTCGAAGGGAGGAAAAAAAAAATTTACAAAGCAAATTTCTTCGCAACGTCATAAAATTTAGATTTGTAGTTTAAAATAACATATATAATCCAAAAAAACAAACCAAAAGAATGATAGTATAATCCCTTGTTTAGGAACTTCATGCTTTGGTTCTTAAAAATCTTATAGGTCTAATGCTGTAATCATGCCTTTAAAGATGTTTTTTCGGCCAAAATGGGTAACTAGCAATAAAATTCAAACTATATAATTAATAGTTTCAGTTACGAAACAATATCAAAAACTAGCAACTCGAGTCTTTGAGACTCGATTTTGGCCTATAAATTGAGTCTCAAAGACTCGATTTTCATGCTCTGATGTGGCACCCCTTACTTATGTGGAAATCGAGAGTATAAAGCTCGATTTATACCAACAAAATTTAAAAAAATTTAAAGGCTCCAACCTCTCATACAAGCCAAAATACACAGGAAAAAAAACTGAAGAAATCCAAAACACAACCATCAGATCTGAGGGAAAAACATAAAGATCCAAAAGAAAGAAAGCAAAACCTCCAGAACTCCTTGGCGGTAGCGTCGCGCGACGCCTGGCTACGCGCTGCCTGGGCCGCGCGCAGCCCTCCTCGGCGGTAGCGTCGCGCGACGCCTAGCTGCACGCTGCCTGGGTCGCACGCTGCCCAGGCGTCGCGCTACCCAGGCGTCGCGCTACCCAGACCTGGGCTGCGCGCGAGCCAGGCGTCACGCGCGGTTCGGGTCGCGCGCTACCCAGGTGTCACGTGCGACGGCCTGGGTTCTTCTGGTTTTTTTTTTTTTTTTCCTTCCTTCTCTGATATGCTCTAAAATGTTCTGGGCTTTTGTGATATGTATAGTAAGGGTTAGAAAATCGAGTCTTTGAGACTCGATTTCCATGTGGTCTCCACGTGGAAAAATTGCCACATCGGACGAAATCAGAGCATTGAAATTGAGTCTTAAAGACTCGATTTATAAGCCAAAATCGAGTCTCAAAGACTCGAGTTGCTAGTTTCTGATATTGTTTCGTAACTGAAACTACTAATTATATAGTTTGAATTTTATTGCTAGTTACCCATTTTGGCCTGTTTTTTCAATCTCGTGATCTCTTCCTCTAAATATGTGTAGCTGAACGAAATATTAAAACGATTCTAAATGAAGAATTCGTACAAATGTGAAATTAGTTCTACTATCTAAAATCTAAATTATTTGAATGAGTGTTAGATAGCTTTAAAAAAAGGCTTCCTTAAATGCTTAAACTAAAATAAAAAAAAATTAAATGTGAAATATTTTCATTTTACTTATCAAAACTGAAAAAAAAAAATTTGTGAAATTAGTCTACTATCTAAAATTTAAATCAAAATTTTACTTAAAAGAAAATGTACAATACACATAGGAAAGTATCAGTTAGCATATAATCATAAATCATATTATTCCTTATAAGGCATTGCCTTATTTCCACGGAAGATTATTAATAACTCTGCTTCTACTCTCATTCTAATTTTGTTGAATGAACTACCACGTACATTTGGTGTGGTGGTCACTTCACAAGTATAAATGTTTGTGAGGTGTGGAAGGCAAGAGTCGGGATTCAAGTCTCCAAAATGGAGCTTAACACACATATACACTTAGATTAGACTAGAGTAAAAATTCTATCTTTAATAATAATGATAAAAGTTTGTTGAATGAAAGATAAAAAAGGGAAAAAAAATGAAGAATTTGGTAAAAACCAAAGTAAAAATTATTGTTGATAAGGCTAATATATATGTATGGACACTTCAATTGTTTACCAATTGTAAGGCATTTACCTTTTCCTCAAAAAAAAAAAAAAAAATGTGAGGCATCTACCAATTATAAAAAAAACAAACTAATTGTCAATCATTTGTGGTAGTACTGTAATACAAAGTTGAACATAAAATTAATATACCAAAAAATGAGGTCTCCTTGTCCATGAAATTTGTTCCTTAAGGCTTCCAATTCAAACAAATATTTGGCACTAAGGAACAATACCTTTAATATCAACAAAAATACTTTTGATTACCGAATTAAAATATGTAAATTCTCAAAAAAAGGAAAAAAAAAAAAAGAAGAGAAAAGAGAAAAGAGAATAATATAAACAAAAGAGAAAATACATGAAACACATTTACCTTGCTTTCTAATGATTTACAATCAAAGAATAAATTGTTGGAAGCAAACCACAATACATGAATGCTATACATGCAAATAGGGGGGGGGGGGGGGGGGGGACATAAGAAAAGTTATATTTAACATAGAATTGCACTTTTCCATCATAATGCAAATCATCTTATTGAATTGTTTATCAAATCCATTATTTCACTATGTTCGAATTAAAGACAAATATAGTCTCTAAAACATAAAATAGTTCAAATTGCGACAAACACATAAATTGCCTAGTGCATTTTAGCAGGAAGAGATGGACTTGCTCAACTAATTTGAGAAGAACAAAAAATAATTTTTCAATAGTCCAGTTCAAATAACACTAAACCAAGAGAACATATAATGCAATAAAATAAAATAACTATAAAGAAGACAAATTGAAACTTATTTGGAAAGAGTAGAAATCATATGTTGCAAAAAGCATTTCTAAGCAATACAATCCTCATGTTCAAGATGATATGATACATTGAACCAATAATATAACAAACCTCTTGTACAGATTCTTGAGTTAAATGTGAATTGAGGCTTATTTGTAGAGTAAATGTCTCCAGTCTCCTTTGATACCATTCAAAAATTTGCATTATCTATTGTAGCCCCATCTTGGATTGCCTTTGATACAGTATTCTCAACATTAGCAATAGGTTTTTACAGAGTCCAGTCTCAGCTTCTTTGCAGCATCAATTAGAGAGATACAGGAATAAGAAATACTTGATGTTGCGTAGCCCAGTTCTTTTGACATTTTGCTACAACTTAACAATCAAATTATGGGTCCGCTTTGAATTGAAAATACTTGAAAGCTGCTTAGCAACATGCCTGAGGAGCTCCAAATCACCAATCTATAGCTCCAAATCATAGTAAATGCTCATGAACCTAACTGGAGAGTTGAACCTTGAGAGGCCAAATTTCAGGCCTAACAAAGTCCGACTACCAGGCGTCATGCTAGTAATTATCAAAGTAAATTGACAAGTGAAGACATTGTGATCTCAGTTTAGCCTCATCCTGCATGGCATGTGATCTAGAGTTATATTGTATCTTACTTTCTTGACTAAGAACATAAAAGAGTATCCTCATAATTTTTTTTTTTCTTTTTCTTAAGGTCTTGCTTTAAAAGCTAAGAAAAGGTGATCATAAAAGCTAAAAAAAACACCTATGCTTTTAAAGGGTTGGGATCTGAGTTTCATTTTGAATCAGATAAACATTCTAAAAAATAATAATATCTGATGATTTGAATTCAAATGCTCCACTCTGTCCCATATTAGTTTTCTATCTTCATAAACTCAACTTTTAAGGGATCATCATTCATTGTTTTCAGTATTTCACAACAAAGCATAAATTTTCCAAAATTATCCTTAAATTTGAAAAGCTATAGTATTTTATAAAGTCATTTTAGAATGTGGACATCTTTTGTGGGACCTCCCAAAGAAAAGATGGACAAGCTAGAGGGAGTATAATTTTTAAGAAATACTTATACTCAGATTCAATACAGACTAAGACTAAAATCAATACAATTTTAGATTATCTTAGACATCAATCATGAAAATTATATGTTTTTAAAACTCAGCCACAACTTTAAAGTATCAGCCTGGGTTTTGGATTTAGGCATATATTTGTTCGAAGTATTGGTTAAATGATTAAATTTATTATATCCCAATAACTTAAGCTTTTGGGAGAATTTGTAATTTAACATTGTATTAGAGCATGAGATGCTGAGTTCGATCATTGTTTCCTCCACTCTATCAAAATCGCATGTGTTGGGCCTCACCTATTACAATAAAAGGTAGTTTCGACCCACATGTGAGGAGGAGTGTGTTAAATGATTAAATTTACTATATCTCAATGGTTTAAAGTTTTGGGACAATCGGTAATTTAACAATATTATTTGAACTTGGACTTACCTGGAGCTTTATGTTATATGGAAAAACTGAATTGAACAACTCAAGTACTGGGAACCTAGACTTACATTTGTCAATTTAAAGTACGGTCTCAAAGCCTTCTCCATGCCTTTCTGCCAAAAAAAAAAAAAAACAGTCCTCTTGGGTTCTCATAGCAATAACCAGACAATGATTGCCCACTTGTTACATTGAACTAAAAAACCAAGTTTTGCAACAGGGGCTTTCCGAGTAGCTTGCAGGAGGGATTGCTTTGCATCAGAACTGTAAGAGAAAACAGTCAGTTTCAGAATGTGCAACTTAGAAGTGAAACACTTTCAAATAGAAGCCACAATCACTGCTTTGTCGGTGAGATTTGAAACTAAGAAGCCCTTCCAGCCCCCCACCTAATAAAGGAAAAGAAAAATATTTATTTTCTACAGGCTACAACAATTGGATCTTGTCCATTTATGTTTTGTTTGACATGAGCCAAATTTTCACTAAAACCAATTTCAAATTTCCCTCAAAGTTCACAAATCATTGTTAAATTTGATGCAAACAGAGGCTACAGTATATTTAGTAAAGACTAGTAATGGGATCTCTAGGGAGTAAGCATGTCACATTCATTATCTCTAGATTAAATTTTTTTCAATAAGTAGAAAGTTTTATTAAAAAGTATAATTACTTTATTTTCACAATGATCAACACAAAGTATCTAAAATAAATACAAAATTTTTTTTTTTAATGATAGGTACATAATGCAATTTTATTAATCAGAGAAAGCATAAATCTTGAATTCACAATGATGAACACAAAGGAAGAAAAAAAAATACAAAATCATCATGTGGCAGGTCTAAGAGAAGTTACAAACTCAAGGATTGATGAACAATTAGATGAAATCCAACACATTGAACAATCAAAAAAGCTAAGAGAACCATAAAACTCAATAACAGAAGTACAATTAGTAAAGCCCCAAGCCCTGGATCACTCAAATACGGAAAACTTATCATCTCTAGATTAATTATTCAACCTTATGCAATAATTACCACTGCCACTAGACTGAACCCTAAAAATTTAATATTATAGTTGCAGATATGTAACTTAGCCTCCCACAGAAATCTGAACTATATCCTACATGTGACCCTAAAAAGTGTAATAGACATATAGCTTTATAGTAAAAACAGTTCATAATTATGTACTGATTTGAATGGGCTTCAAATTGAGGTGCCTTTGACATAATCTTCCCTGCCTGATCATATAAGTTGTAATGAAAGTAGTTGTGAAGTAGAAGGTTAAGAAGTGTTTTTTTACATCACACCAATATCCGTGTATAAGACACTGATATTATGGAGGTTGCTGTTAATGCATGAACAAAGCACAAGACCTTGGCCGGGAATATGCTCACCAAATAAGAATTTCCACACATTCTCATCTTACAGCTTCTTTTCTTCCATCCTTTTTGCTTCATATTTATTTATTTATATATTTTTGGATTGTAGTAAGATCTGTAATCTAATCTTTTAAAACACTATCAGAGAGGCGCACAAAAAGTTACAAGTAAAATGTCATATGTTCTTTCATGGAATTGCCATAAGCACTGTTAAGAGCTTCGATGGCAATTAGTGTTAACGAGTTGATTGAAATATTGAACAAAGGATACAACTGACCTCCAGGAATTGAGAGGGAAAAGAGAGAACATGAGACAAAATTGTTGGTTAGATTTAATATCTGCTACACTACTAAAATAGCATAATACTGCCCTTATCAACATACACATGTGCCTAAGTAATCACAACTGGACTTGAATTAGTTCATACAGGCAAGCAAGCTTTTATTACACATAGTCGCTACTTAACACAGAAACCAGAGTAGCTAATAGGCTCAGGCTGCAGCACCAGATCAAAGCACTACAGCAATAGCTTTAGGATTTAGACAACACCAGATCACAACACACATATGAGACATAATATGAGATTCCTAAGAAGCATTAAGGTTTGATACAAATCAAGAATAAAATTCACCCACATTATTACATCAATACTTTTCTGCCTACCTCAAAACAAAATGATACCAACGGAAACAGCATGATAATGGTCTTATTTGTATCACACTTACATAACAAAATCCTATGATTATCATTGACAATTTAACTTTTTATCCAGACAGCTCAGTTGCTCCATCTAGTAACACAAGGCTTTCCATGAAAGTAGTAAGTATTTGTGGAAGATTCCGGAAACCAAGATACTTCAAAAGTGGATTTTCAAAGTCAATCGAAACAACCGCCTTGCACCTGAATTTACTATCAACTACATACTCTATGGCTAGCAGTTCACCGCGACTGGTGCAACCAAGGAAATCAACAGCATTGTCAAACTCGATAAAAAAAAGTTTACTCCATGATTCATGTACACCATACTCCCCCATCACCCATATGAAGCATGTATTATATTTATACAAGTACGACCTCCTAAAGTCTCTGTAAGATTCGTCTTCGTTGATGTTGTTGATTCGTTCGAAATCCCTTGAAATGAAGGCCAGTTTCCCCTTGAACACCGTCAGACGTTTTGGTTTTGCAATTAGACCTTGTGGTAGCATTTGTTGTTGTCCATCAGGGAGTGCTATCTCTCTAAATTTATCATTATTGACATCAAATGACAAAATCATGTAATGATGCATTTGAGCTTCACTAACGTATTCCAACCAATGCAAAGCCCCACTAACAAATATGGAAGTCTGATTTTTTTCAACGATCATAGCATTGTTTTTCAATGAGATTCCAACCCTTCTCCAAGAGTCGGAGCTCAATGTGTAAACCTCAGCGCCAAGCTCAACCCCAGGGTTGTGGGGTGAACCCTTTTGAGAGATCTTGACAACCTTGTAGTCATTGGTCTTGGAATCATAAGCAAATCCAGTAGAAATACAATAATATTGAGGTAAAGAAGAATCAGACAACCTCTTAAACTTTCTAATGCTGGGGTTCCACAAATGTATATTAGTGAAAAAGCGTCCATATTGAGTGAGACACACCAGGCCATTGCATGAATCGGCTGAGTGGGCACGAGATAAAGGAAGAGCAGAGGGAATTGGGTACTCGGAAATCCTATTGAATGTGTGGTCGTAACCACTGATAAAGCTTGGGATGGTAGTGTTAGAAGGAATAATAGGATCAGAATAAACGTGTATCAGATAAGCTAAGTTGTTGTTGTTGTTGTTGTTGTTAAGATTAAGGTGGGTGGAGATGAAATAAGGAGTGGTGATTGAGGAATCCCAGGTTTTTGAAACACACCTGAATCTTAGGACTGATTTGACAGGTAGGTTTGCCAAGATGTTGAGTGCGATGTCATGTGGGAGATGGTCCTTCTTTTGTAAGAGGATCTGACGAGGAGGAGGTTCGCTTGTTTGAGACATTGAGAAGCGTTTTAGGATCAAACCCAGAAAGCCAAAGAGGATGGAGTCACCAACAAATTTTCAATCCAATCTAACTAAAATACCCAGACCTAAATCATGTTTGACCTTAAATTTAAAGAACCAAAAAACAAAAACCATACCGGTGGAGACAGGGTCTGATGGAGGTACAGGCGTGACTGTCTTCTCTGTCTTTTCCTCTCTCCACTTTCTATGCCTGACCATATTTCTCTCTGTGCTTGGTATAAAATAATAAAAGTAAGGATGGAATGGTATTTTACACGTACCTTCGAAGAAGTTGCCTTTCTGCTTAAAAGTTGCTAAAGTAGCAAACCTCAACTCCCCTGTAACTATCATCTCCTCTTTTACAATGCCACTTTTTCTTTTTCTTTTTAATTCTTTCCCTTTCTTAATTCTCTTCATTCTTATCTTTTCCATGACATTTAAATCTTGTTTTCTCTCATAGTGAGTGTTTGGATTGTGTTTATTTTTACGTTTTCAATTTCACGTTTTACCTTTTTTTTTTTTTTGGCGTGTGAACAATAATCTCATATGGGTTCACTTTTCACGCACTGTTCATGCACTGTTCACGTATTAAAAAATATTAAAAATAGGTCACACGATATTATTCACGCATTTAAAAATTATTTTGCTACAATACTTTCAGTTTTCAGTTTTAGCAATAATAAGCTCAATTCAAACGGACCATAGTACCTTTGTAACTCTCTCCTATATTTTCAATTTTTTAATTTAATTTTATTTATGTTTCTTTTCCCCACAATAAGATCATCCACTGCTCTCATTCTCATCTTCTGCTGTCAAATGCTGTAAATGTTGAAAGATGGGAAACTGTTGGGTTTGGTGGAGTTTGGACCAGTAAAGTTGAAAAGTAGAGAGACACATCAGAACATGAAATTAAATTATTTTGGCCTTTTTTTTTTTTTTCTTTTTTCTTCTTCTGTGTTTTTAGTGTCTTTTTTTTACAACTGTATGGTACTTGTATCCAGTGAAACAATATGGTTTTTTAAACAGATGTCAATTTCTGTTAGTGTTAGACAATTTTGAGGTTAATAAATATAAATATATTTTCTTCAACAATAGATTTATAAGATTCATTATTTAAAAAATCTTATTGTTTGATTAAAAAAATTAAATGACTTCATGTACTAATAGATTATATTTGGACAAAATAATTAAATTAAATCATTTAATTATTGTCTAACATTTTACAACTGAAATAGATCGAGATGGACTAAAATGTTACTCTGATGTTACTTAATAAAAGTATAGTAATAATAAATGTTACGCTATAGATTTTAGATATTATACTGATTATTTAAGTTTTAACTATCACTCTGATTGCCATATGTGTGATGTTTCTTCTGTCATTGATGCTTGTCTGATATGCGCATTTTTAAGGCATGCATAGAGAACACAGTAGTACCAAACCACAGTAGTATTCAAATTGTTCCCTTATTGTTTTTTTTTTGGTTGTAAATTCCCGTCATTCTTCTCAGTTGGTCGAGAATTAGAGCAATTTTAATAGCTTTTATAATTGCAGAATTTGTAAAGCCATATGGAGTTTCTTCTGCATCTCATGATGCTTCAGAAGCTTCATTGGAGAAATTATGATTGCAGGGGATATTCTCACAGATTGTGACTCCGATGCACAACATAAAATTAACAAAAATAATTACTCTGTTAAGATAGTCGAAAAGTAAATGCAGAACACCATGAGGTTGACGCTACAGCAGAAGGAAAGGATGTTACTTATGAGCATCTAATGTACAATCCAAATAAAATAGGGATTTTGTTATGACCCAAGTCTTGTCCAGAGGACAATTGCAGCTATTGGATACTCAACATAACAAGATTAGTGGCTACTTGAAGATAAGGAGCACAGAGCATGATGAGGCTATGTAATAGGGCTAATAGTAGCAGAAATGATAATTGATGGAGGCTGGATTCTTTGACCAAGTGATAGAATTTGTAAATAAGACTTGCTAGTTTTTAGCAAAGATTAGAGATTTTCTCAATTTCTCAAGTTCTTAGTTCGTTCAAATAATTCAGTTGCATTGAACTAATATCAGTTGTATTTTCGAATCAGATGCAGTGTAGTCACCTTGAATTTGACTAAATCCCTCTACTTGATAAAAATTCCAATTCAGAACAGATTTCATATGAAGTATTTTTACCTTTGTTTGCATCATTGGTACTTCCTAGTTTCAATTCTTCAGAAATTTCCTTTTTTTCATTTAAAGTAAGATAAAAAGAAGCTTCAGCTGGCAAAGTCAGGAATGGTACCAAAACATAGTTTCCTTCAACAATTCAGTTCTTGTTTAAACTGGATAATGCCAGAAAAATTCTATGACAAAGTTGAAGAGGGAAGCATCGTTTCTAAAAAAGATACAAGCCTCAGCTTCTGCAAAGAAGGCATTATGGTTAATGGTGAGGATCAACTTCTGAAGACTGATTTGATCATATTGGCAACTGGATTCAGAGGTGATGAAAAGCTCAAAGACATTTTTGTTTTCCCCACCTTTCAGGACCATATAGCTAAGTCCCCTAATACCACAGTTCCCCTCTACAGGTTAGTTCATTTCTTTTATGGGGTGGGGGTCATAACATTAGAATTCAATAACAAGCAAATTATGAAATGATCTTAAAAAAACCAAAAAAAAAAACTCTATATTACAGAAAATAAGAGATGTTGGAAATTTTATGTATTATCTCATTAAAGTTAGCTTAGGTATGCAAAAAATTTAGTGCAATTTGGTTTCTTTAAGTCAACCTAAATTGTGTGTTTAGTGCTTACTACTATTTGAGTTGTTATACTGGTATGGTTAATTGCACTTTAGGCTAATCACTGAGTACTTGCTGATGGTTCCTTTTGTAAGAGTAGGTAGTTCTCATTTATGATGAAATCGGGTGTTGATTGACCACACAGATAGTTATGAAAACTCCTTATATTAGATGAAATTTTGATGGCAAAGATTATAAAAATAAATAAATAAGATAACCATGTTTATCCTAGAACAAGAATGAAGAATATTTGTAAGATAATAAATATCAGTAAACCTTTTTGACGAATTGGTTTCTATATTGAAAAAAGTTGTTTACATTACATCAATACTTTTCTGCCTACCACCGAACAAAATGATAGCAAAGAAAACATGATAGTGGTCTCATTTGTATCACATTTACATAACAAAATCCTACGATTATCACTAACAATTTCACTTCTTATCCAGATAGCTCAGTTGCTCCATCAAGCAATACAAGGCTTTCCATGAAAGTAGTAGCTATATGTGGAGCATTTTTGAATCCAAGATCCTTCTCATGTAAAGTTTCAAGGTCAACTGAAACAATCACGTAGCACCTCTGTTCAGCATTGGATTCAGGATTAACTTTCTTTATTACTAGCAATTCACCACGACTGGTGCAACCAAAGAAATGTAAAGAGACAACATTTTCAAACTGGACAAAATTTTTTTTTCTCCACGATTCATGTACACCATACTCCCCCATCACCCATATGAAGCATGAATTGACCTCATAAAGTCATTGTATTCATCTTCGTTGACATCGTCAAATCGGTAGTAATCCAATGTAATGAAGGCTAGTTTCCCCTTGAACACCATCAGAGAATTTGGGTACGCCATTAGACCTTGTGGCAGCAGTTGTTGCACATCAGGAAGTGCCATCTCTTCAAATTCATCATTATTGACATCAAATGACAAAATCATGTGATAAGGCGGGGCTTCACAAACGTATCCCAACCAATGCAAAGCCCCACTAACAAATGTGGCATTCCAATTTTTGAAATGGGAGACCATAACAATGTGTGTCAATGACATTCTAACCCTTCTCCAAGAGTTGGAGCTTAATGTGTAAACATCAGCCCCAAGCTCAATCCAGTGGTGATTGGATTCGGGAGTAGGCATTCGGGAGATCTTGACAACCTTGTAGTCATTGGTGTTGGACTGATAAGCAAATCCAGTTGAAAGCCAATCACGTTTGATTGGGGAAAAATCAGGCAAACTCTTAAATTTTCTAGTTCCACAAATTTTTATATATATAATAATAGGTGAAACTGAGAAAAACTCAAATTAGTATTTCAAATTAAAGTTTCAATTTTACGCCATGTGTCATAAATTATTTATTTTTAAAGAGTTTTATTTCTTAATTTTAAAATCAAATATGGGACCACATCATAAATATTCATCTAAGTGAGTTATTAAGTACAAAAATCAAAGAGTCTAAAATAAATGAATAGTAAAAAAAAAGTGTTTCACAATAATTTTTTTTTTAAAAATAGACAATTTACATTTTATACGTTTGCATGCGTGGATTGTGTGTTGTGTGAATTTGAGGGAACATCAGTTTCTGAGGACACCATTGAAGGACCTCGAAGCTATGAGAAGAAATTGAAAGAGAAAGAAGATTCTAGAGAGAATATTTGAGCTCTGATACCATGTAAAAGACTCTCTCTAAATAGAAACTATCTTCTCATTGATTGAAAAATGAATACAAAATGAATGAAAATCGATTACAATATCACTTTACCTATCCTTATATACACAGTTATGTACAAAAACAGAGTAACTACCTCTCCGGATTTTACGGTGAGAATTGTTACAGCTAAGCATTACAGCTAATCACTACATCTAAGCACTACCTAGCTATGACACGTGTACATCCACTTCTCATCATTCCTTGTATAGAGTGTATGATTTGATTGTGACAAGGAATGGACTCCAACAACTCTTCTAAGTCTTCATCACTAAGGCTTGTATCTCTGTTTTGCTTCTGATACTGAGATGCACTATGTATTGCATTCAATTGCGGGCTTCCTTGCTCCTGTGATGCATGCTGAGCTGCTTCATGATGCACACTGCCCTGCAACTCCCCTTGACATTTAGCATTACTTTTAACACTACCACTTTCTTTTCTATGATTAGAAGAAGCACTTCATTGGTAAAACTTGCAATTTCATCCCGTGGAGTATATGGAAATGACCTTTAGTATTATCTAAGATGATTTAAGTTTTTAACATCCACTCTGATTGCCACACGTGTGATGTGTCATTTGTCATTGATGCTTGTCTGATATGTGCATTGTGAATGGAGGCATGCGTAGAGAACATAGTAGTACCAAACCTCTATGTTAATTGCAAAACTTTAGTATTCAAATTGTTCCCTTATTGTTTTTTATGCTTCCCCATCATTCTTCTTCTCAGTTGGTCGAGCATTGGAGCAATCTTTAGAGCTTTTATAATTGCAGAATTTGTAAAGCAGCATGGAGTTTGGTCTACATCTCAAGAAGCTTCAGAAGCTTCATTGGAGAAATTATGATAGCAGGAGGTATTCTTATTGATTGTGACTCCAATGCACAACATAACAAAAAAACCTTCTCTGGATAATTGATGAAGGCTGGATTCTTTCACTAGTAAGTGATAGAATTTGTAAATAAGACTTCCTAGTTTTCATAATGGAGTAGAGATTTTCTCAATTTGTCAAGTTATTTGTTCGTTCAAATAATTCAGTTGTGTTGAATTATTGAACAAGTATCAGTGGTATTTTTGAATCAGATGCATTGAATTCGATTAAAGTTCTCTATTTGATAAAATTCCAGTTTATAACAGAATTCATATGAAGTATTTGACTTATGAATCTATTTCAGAATAATTTTGGTTACATCATTGTCACTTCCTAGTTTCAATTCTTCATAAATTCTCTTTCTTCTTTCTAAAGCAATTTTTTTTCCTGCAATTTGTATGGAGTGCATCAACATTCTTTAACAGGAGTTCTGAATTCTGCTGCAGTCAACAAGCACATTGTAACCACTGTATATAACTACTATTATTGCCATTTTGTTTGCAACAAATGAAAAGATCCTAGTTGAAGATGAATAAGCCAATCATGAAGCAAAACAGAAGATGGTGATACAGACGAAGCAAGGAAAGTTAAATAAGCCAATCATATGTAGAAATAATTAATTTTTACTTTACTCATCTAAGTTTCTCACCATTTATATTCAAAACAAAAGTACAAAAATAGCACCAATGCAGGATCTCCTGTAGTATTGGCCAGAGTATGTCTTCATGTTTGCATCTCATATTTCCACATTTTGTTTTCCATATCTTTTACGCTAGGCAATTTGAATGTGCCATCAAGAAGCTCTGCCAGTCATCAGCATCTCATCTCGGAGGTATACAAGTTTGAAACACTCTCTGAGAAACTGATTACTGTTAATTGTGGGATTTGTTCACGAATGCATTCCCAGACAAATTGAAATTTACATTTCCTCATTTTCATTATTACTTTCTAATGCATGAAGGGTTTAAACTGTCCAAGGAACCAAACAACTACAATCAAGCCTTAGTCCCAAAGTTTTTGAATTGATTATGGACAATGGCAGAATTGAGTGTATAATATTATAGAGAAAATACAAAAATATAATATTCATTCATTAATTTGGTATAGAATTAAGTTTTTCAATTTTGTATTACAAGTTTCTAATTTTAAGAGGTTACTTATAAGAAGTACAAAAGAGATTGAATCAATAATCTTCATATGATGTTAGCTTACTAATTTATCAACAAGTATGATATTAATGCTTACGCTTCTATTTAAATGTAATATCTGTTTTTCGTGCGTCTATAAATATATGGCTCCCCAAAGAAAAATATTTGATTCCGTCCCTGATTATGGATCCTCAAAAAGACTAATTTAGGTTAATTTTAATGAAATAATAAATAAAATTTCCAACATCTCTTATTTTCTGTAACATAGAGTATTTTAAATTTCATTTCATCTTTTGCTTGTTCTTGAATTCTAATATTATGACCCCCGCCCCCACAAAAGAAATGAACTAACTTGTAGAGGGGAACTGTGGTATTAGAGGACCGGCAATATGGTCCTGAAAGGTGGGGGGGACACAAAAATATCTTTGAGCTTTTCATCACACCTGAACCTAGTAGCCAATATGACCAAATCAGTCTTCAGAAGTTGATCCTCACCATTAACCATAACACCTTTTTTGCAGAAGCAGAAGTTTGTACCTTATTTCAAAATGATGCTTTCCTTTCAACTTTGACATAGAATATTTCTGGCATTATCCAGATTAAACAAGAACTGAGTTGTTGAAGGAAACTATGTTTTGGTACCATTCCTAACTTTGCCAACCAAAGCCTTTTTTTTTTATATAGCTTTCAACAAATTTGGAGAATGCCCATCTCTGTAATATGATAAAAGTTTTTTGAGCTTCAACTCTTAGGAGAGCCTTCTTCAAGGTATAAAGAAAAGAAAGAAAATTTACCACAGTTGAAAGAATTGTTTCCAGCAGACTCAGAAAAAAAAACCCTTCACCAGGCTTATGAACTGATAGCTCTGCGAAATGATTAAGTTATAACAAAGGTAAAGGCACTCCCCATGGAAAGAATCAGGAACAATCCAATCAATGTTCGGTCTTGTATAGTACAGTACATGGATGGTCAATGCCTGCAAATTAAGTGTAAACCAATGAAAACAATATGTATAAATCTGAGTAAATGGAGCAGATAATTATAAGTACTTTTCATGCATATGCCTTGATGGTTTAGTAAATTCTCCCTAGTAAATGACCTTATTAAAGTTGTGTTCGACATTGTAATATTAGTGAAATTTTTGTTTGATACCATTTGCTATTGAGCATTCCATAGCAATGTCTAATGCAGATTTTTGGAATCCCACAACAGTGACTTGCTTCCCTTTGACAAGCTTAGCTGCACTTTTATAATCCTTGACTGCTACCACTGTGGAAACCATACCTCTATGAATTTCCAGTTATGAAGGTGATTGAAAATTTCTCCCCCTTATGCACTGCTTTTGTTTGGCCAAGGATTTGTGTTTCAGTAATCATCCATGTGAATCTTAGGAAATTTTTAGAGATTGTAACATTTATACTTATATAAAACTTCATTCTAGTGATTCTGGAGATAAAGACAACTGATGTGTTGTTTCTTGTTACCTTACAGGTAGAGATTATATATATTTTTTCAGTTTGTACTTGAGCATAGTATTTTGCTTAATCTGCTTTCACAGAAAATAAGTACAGGATTGGTGTTTCCTTATGTTGTCTGTGGAAAGTGAACGCATCTCAGTCCAGAAAATACCGTAAATTCAAGATGGGAGTCGCCAAAATCTGGTTTATAATTTTCTAAAAAACCAATATCATTGGCAGTTTATGGTCAAAATGTTTTAAGTCCATCTCTACATGTTTTTTTTTTTCTTGTGGGGCTAAGCAATCCATCTCTACGATTTGATTTGGAATACTGGAGCTTCCTCATGTGTTGGATGTAGTTCCAATGATATCACCATTATTCTCCTACAAATGCCACAACATCAGACCTAGAATTTCATGATACCGGATTGGTTTCACTTTTATTATGGACAATTAAACAGGAGGGACTGAAATTGTGGTTCTGAGATATCAATCCACCTAATTTGCCAAGGGATCCGGTTAACTAGTGCTGAAGTGCATTGGTCTTTTATGTGTTTGTGTGTAGGGAGTCGCACAACATTTAATTACAAGGGTATTTTTTTATTAGCTTTTGTTACTTTCCAAAGTAGTAAATTCCACTCAATTCCTTCTTTTAACAAAAGGGCGCCCAACCCATGGGAGCCACTCATGATATTTTAAATAATAGAACAAAATGCAAGAGAAGGGCGACTAGAGAAAAGGTTATACAAAGTTCTATTCTTCCTCTATTGTTATATTTATAACTATTTATTATTACTACTATAAAATGTTGTCTTCTATAACAGCAAAAAATTATTTTTATTTAGTGGTAGAAATTCACCTGAGACAGATGAAAAAAGATTGATTGAATAAATGAAGTAGTTGGATCTCTAAATCTAAAATTTTTACGTTATTGCAAATTCAATAATAGTTGGCTTTTAGTTGAGACTTTCACTCTTCTTTATTTTTTTATATTATTATTATTATGAACAAGCGCCGTTAACATGTTTCTTTGCTAAGTAAACCTCGAAAAATGCCATGGTATGAATAAATGCATGCCAATAGAAATGACTCAAAAGAGCCAAAATCTCTTTTCCCTTTATTATTGGGTCTCAAACTTTTCACAAACTCTACTTGAACATACATTTAATCATATTTAAAGGGGTGGAGATGGAGATGATTCATATGTTCCTCAATACTACAAAAAGCAGAAGACAGATTTTGAAGTTGCAGGAAGTTATTGAAGGTTTGTATCTTGTATGTAACACTTCACTCCTAGGACATTCCAGTGCATTCCCATGTCCAGTTGAGGCTAATTTATAGGATTTAACTATACCAATCATTGCCACAGACTTGAAGATAAAGCCAATTATCACTTAAGAAACCAGTAATGTATCCAACTCCATAAAGCGGTGGAATAAATAAATAATAATAGATCAACTTTGATAAGAACATTTGCAATTGTCTTAAGCAACCCATCATTATGTATACATTCCTATCAAACTTTGCAAAGTATTTTAAACCTGAAGACCATACCATATAATGCACACAGCAATATATCAAGTACTGATTTGCAAATCATAGCATTGACCAATCCACACTGAGGAGTAAATCTGTAAATATACGTACAACATTCACTGACACTAACATCAAGAACAAAATATTCAGAGGACCAGAAAAAACTTTGATATGCACTTACCAAATAGAAAGCGAAGTCAGTCAGATTTAAACAATGAAAATAAGACATGCATTACATAAATTAAAAAGAATGGTCCAATGATAGTAAAAAACCCAGTAAATGAAACATGTTGAAAGGGAATTCCAAAGAGAAGAAAAGCTTGATGGAATGCAATGCACAAAGGATTAAAGTGCATTTTTTATATTATTCAATCAACATCAGATCACAGCGCACATATGATATGAGACATAATATGAGATTCCTAAGAAGCATTAAGGTTTGATACAAATCAAGAATAAAATTCACCTACATTATTACATCAATACTTTTCTGCCTACCTCAAAACAAAAAACAGCATGATAATGGTCTCATTTGTATCACACTTACATAACAAAATCCTATGATTATCACTAACAATATAACATCTTATCCAGACTACTCAGTCAGCCCATCAAGTAACACAAGGCTTTCCATGAAAGTAGTAACTATATGTGGAACATCTTTGACACCAAGATCCTTCTCATGTAAAGGTACAAGGTCAAGCGAAACAACCACATTGCACCTCTGTTCATCGTTGGATTCAGGATTAACTTCATAACTAGCAGTTCCCCAAGAATAGTGCAACCAAGGGAACGTAAAGTGAAAACATTTTCAAACTGGAGAACAAAAAGTTTACTCCATGATTCATGTACACCATACTCTCCCATCACCCAAATGAAGCACAACTGATCCGACATCATAAAGCCACTGTATTCGTTGTCATTGTCTCTGTCATAGTCATTGATGTTGTTGCTGACTAAGCGGAAATCAAATGTGATGATGGCCAGTTTCCCCTTGAACACCATCAGACGTTTTTGTTTCCTCATTAGACCTTGTGGTAGCAGTTGTCCTCCCATCAGGGAGTGCTATCTCTCCAAAGTTATCATTATTGACATCAAATGACAAAATCATGTAATGTTGTTGTCTAGCTTCTTTAACCAATGATACCCATCCCAACCAATGCAAAGCCCCACTAACATATACGGAAGTCTGATTATTGAAAGAGTCCAGGCCCCCAGGGCACTGTCTGTCAATGAGATTCCAACCCTTCTCCAAGAGTTGGAGCTCAATGTGTAAACCTCAACCTCAAGCTCAACCCCACCGTGGTTGGGTGAACGGATTTGAGAGATCTTGACAACCTTGTAGTCATTGGTCTCGGACTGGTAAGCAAATCCAGTAGACGTGACCCAATGAGGTTTGGCTGGGAAAAAATCAGGCAACCTCTTAAATTTTCTAATGCTGGGGTTCTACAAATATATAACACCAGCAACAGTACAATGGGATGTGATTGTTAATGCAATGAGACACAGCAGGCCATTGCATGGAGTAACATACTTGGCACTGGATAAAAGCAAAGCAGAGGGAATTGGGTACTCGGAAATCCTATTAAATGTGTGGTCGTAACCACCGATAAAGCTTCGGATGGTACTGTTAGAAGGAACGTTTATGAGATAAGCTAAGTTGTTGCTGTTGTTGTTAAGATTAAGATTAAGGTGGGTGGAGATGAAATCAGGAGTGGTGATTGAGGAATCCCATGTTTTTGAAACGCACCTGAATCTTAGAACTGATTTGACAGGAAGGTTTGCCAAGATGTTGAGTACGATGTCGTGTGGGAGATGGTCCTTCTTTTGTCGGAGGATCCGACGACGAGAAGGTTCCCTTGTTTGAGACATCGAGAAGCCTTTTGGGATCAGACCCAAAAAGCCAAAGAGGTTGGCTGGAGTTGCCAACAAAAACCAAAAAGATGAAGAGAAAGAGGAAGGTTGACGATGATTAATTACACAACAATTAGAATCTAATCTAGATTCTAATGGGACATTAAAATCTTGACAAAATATCTAACGGGTTCCTCCGCCTTTGCTGCAGTAACATGTAGCATGCATTGTTTTTATCGACCTTTTGTTTTTTATTTTTTTATTTTTTATTTTTTTGACACCAGAATCGAAGAAATACAAACTATACAAATGCTGGGTGCACCCAGCAACAAGGACCAGGGACCTTAAGAGCAAACTTGGCTGTGTTACAAATTGAACCTAAGATGACTCGAGGAATAAAAAGGGTCTTATAACACAAGTCAGAGAGCAAGGTTAATTGCTGCCAGTTAGGACTATACTGTAAATTACATACACTAACTAAACTTTTACTACAAAACATGATCAAAATTCTGTAGAATCCCAAACTTTTTGCTTTAACAGCAGACACTACTAAAGCTTCTTGAGTTGCTGCAGTAATTGTAGAAGCTCCACTACTGGCACAACCTAAGAACATGATCCTTCCTTGCAGATTTGAAGCTTCATAAGCTAAAGAAGTCCTCTTTGGTCTAGCTTTTCTAGCTCTTGCTATTTTGATAATAAGATCCCAGCATCCTCCAATATTCTGGTGATTAGACTGAATTCCTTTGTTGGGTCTGTCATGGTTTTTCTTTGTTTCAAAAGCTTCCTTGAACCTGCAAATCAAAGATTGAGCAGTTAGTATAACTTCAGTGAGGTTAGGGGTTTTGCCATCATGAGTCACCATGTTCCTATGATTCCATATTGTCCAAAGGAAAGTGAAAATGGAGCAAAGATACTCCATCCTCTCTTGGTCCATCTATCTAAATCTTAGTATAATATTGTTTAACCAAGCTTGAACACTAATATTGTCAAAGTCTGAAGTGTGAATGGCAAGAGTAGAACCATGCCAGCAAGCTCTAGTGAAAGTACAGTGAAGAAATAGATGGGAAGTAGACTCTTCCTCTTCATTGCAGAAAGGGCATGTGCTGTGATGACAAATACCTCTATTTTTAAGAGCAAGAAAGGTAGGAAGGCTGTCTTGCATAAGTTTCCACACAAAGAGATTCACTTTATGGGGAGTTCTCACCTTCCAAATTAGCTGCCATATCTTTTTTTGAATCTGATGGGGTCTAACTTGAAATGGAGATTTTGAGACCTCATCCTTATGAGGAATCTTGTAGGCTTTCCTAACATTATACTGACCTGTAGCTGAGTGTTTCCAAAGAATCTTATCTGAAACAGCCCCAGTCTTTGATATAGGAATACTCAAAATTTTTGAACATTGAGGTGCTGTGTAAATGGATCTAACCAGGTCAGCTTTCCACCCACCAAAATTGTGATTAATGAGGTCAGCAACTTTACCAGTGATCAGATTGGGATTTTGCAGATTATGGTTAGGATAATTAAACCAATCTGAGTGTTGTAAAGGCATGTCTCTACCATTCCCTATCCACCATCTACCTTCCCTCAATTTTGGGTTATCATGCTTGATTAAGTTCCTCAAAAACCAAGAGTGGTGAGGTTTAGGCACACATTCATGAATAGAACAATATGGTAAATACTTGGCTTTGAAGGTTTTGGCTAAAAGGGATTGAGGGTTATGGCTTATCCTCCGAAATTGCTTTGCAATCATTGCTTGGTTCATGAAGTTGAATTTTTCGAGTGTTTTGGCACATTTTATCCCAATGAATCATATGAAGCTTCTTGTTGAGGGCCATTTGTGGAAAGCCCAGTGGAAAGAAAAGCCCAATGATGAGAGCCACAAGAAATTGACTGTATGAATAGTAAAAAAAAAAAAGACCATTAGGCCCAAGCGGTAGGAATAATGGGTCACTAGCCCAACAATGTATACATGGGCCTTGAAAAGGCAAACGGGCTCAAAGAAGCCAGGAAAGAAAGAAATAGCATCCCATGGGCAGAATATGAGTTAGAAAAGTGAGAAAGAGTCGCTGCAGGCCCAAGGTAATGTAAACTAAGAAAGTAAGGGATTTATGGCAGGCCCATAAAACCCAAAGATAAGGATAAGGTTATTGGGCCGGGGAAGTCCAATGAAGTTAGTAACAAAGCCCATGGGAGTGTGGAATTAGCAAACAGGCCGAGGAAGCCCAAAAGGATTAGCAAACGGGCCGTGGATGCCCAAAAGGAAAAAGAAAACAAAGGGACATAAGAGCCCATGAGCAAAAAGAAACAAAACAATGCCTGTGATAGGCCACTGAGAAAAGGAGTAAAACGGCCGGCCCAAAAAGGAGTCCAGCAGGATTGAGTCATTACGGCAGGAATTACGAGCCAACGCGGCAGGTAGTAAAGAAAACCAAAGATAGGCCAAAAAAATATAAAGCCTATTATCATACGAGGCCCAGCTTCTGATTGGAGTGAAAGACCATAAGAAAGCCCGCATGAAAAGCCAGGAAACGCAGACGGAGGGTCTCCAGGTTGTGGCAGACACATGAGCAGCAGGCAGACTCTTGGACAAATTTGAAAGGGAAGCACGCGCAAGGCCCAGGCGCCACCAGCCTGTACCCAGCCAATATAGGACATGGTGGGGCCATGGGCCAGAGGTAAGAGGTAAAGGGGGGTGTGGTTTGGTGGTGGGGAGAGGGGAAAAGACCTATTTTCGTCCCCTGCTCAAGCCTCTTTTGGGAGGTACGTCCTGCTGGGATGATAGACCACCCAAAAGAGGCAATTTGAGAGGGAACCGTTGAGTGCATGCTCTGAGTGTGAGGAGAGAGGAGATTAACATCGTGGCAGGAGAGGCCGCGGCGCACAGAAGGACAAAATGAGTCCGCCTCTGTCTGGCAGGGGTTTTGTGTCGCACAGCATGGTCGGCAGGTATACCCAGACCAGACAAAGGCGGTTAAGGGGCAAGACGGTAAAATACTAGTCACGGCAGGCACTATAAAGAGGCCCTTGCCATGCCCTGTAGAAAGGATCGAAAAACAGGGGATATCTCACAACGTGAAAAGAAAAACAGAGTAAGAGGAAAAGAAAAAAGATAAGAACGAAAACAGAAAGAAAAGGAAAGGAAACTAAAAAAGAAAGAAGAGAGTTGGTTCAAAGAGCATGCACCAATAGATCGGCTTCCCTCTCTCCCCTTTCAAAAATCTCACCTTTCTCCAAAAAATGCAAACAAGAACTTTCCCAGTGGGACTATAACCATTCAGGGCCGACTCCCTCAAAGCCATTAATTCCCATAACAGGATTCTTCCTGGGGGATTATTTGCATTGAGAAGAGGCGTTCTCCCCTCTTTGGATTCGCTGTGGCAGACAAAGCTTATAACTTAATTTTTTGCCTATTTAAATTAATCAGTGTTACTCTATTTACTTTCCTTAATGATTGATATCATTGTGACGATAATCATGTTTTACTAACAGGAAATACATAGCAGTCTGTTTGAGTAAATAGAATACTCTGTTTTAGTCATTATTATATCTGTCTGCCATAACTTGTCTGCAACAGTCTAGCCTGTCATAGCTTGCCTACTACGATTCTGCTTGCCGTAAACTTACTCCTAGCAGGCGTGGCATAAGTTTGTGCACAAACCGGCCCAAGTTGAGTTACAATTGGACCGGCCCTAGCTCCCTTACTTAGAAACACTAGGACCCATCATCGCAGGAGGCAGCCCAGCCCATTACCGCAGGAAGCAGCCCAATCCTACCAGAAAAGGCCCCCACACTTCTTAACACCCTGCTCATGCCCCCACCAAAAGTTTCCAATGATTGCATCCAATCTCTTGCATATAGTTTCAAGAACTTTGAAACAGGAAAAGGTATAGAGGGGTAAGGTTTGGAGAACAAAAGTAATGAGAGTACCTCTACCTGAAAGGTTTAAGCCTATCGAAACAGGAAAAGGTATAGAGGGGTAAGGTTTGGAGAACAGAAGTATTTGAATGTTTCTATAAATTATTTGAGTAATATCCATTATAAATTTGTAATGAGGTTTGGTTATCATGATAGTCTTCTTAAGAGAATAAGAAATTCAAATAATTAATTTTGGAACTTAAAATTTTAGATGTAGAAAAAAAAATCATAACACACTATACAAAAGTTTGAATAATATAGATCACTTGAAAAAAAATAGTATTTCTATCTTTTATCTCAAAAACAATAATGGAATAATATCAATCGAATGCACCTAAGTTTTTCAAAGAAAAAAAAAAAACTCAAAATAATAGAATGATATATTTGTAGAGATGGAGAGATGAAAAATAATTTTAAAAATAATATTTCCAATACGTTTTATAGAATAAATTATACATTATACTACATTACAAAATAGTTGTATATTCCCACGCATCGCGTGGGTTTGCGACTAGTATATATATTAAAGCAGAGACCTCATGTGGAAGTGCATGAGGTCTTGCTATGTGGGGCTCTAATTTTGCATTTAGCTATTTTTACCTCTTTTTAATAAGTTTTTTTTACTATTATTTAATAGATCATAATAACTTATTTTTACTAATATATAAAATATGAGGTTCTCTTGATAATTAGACCAAATGTTATTCTTTACCATTCAACATCCAGTCTAATTGCCAATTATTGTTATATAAAATATGAGCCTCTCTTGACAATTCAACGTTCACTCTAATTACAACATGTGTGATGCGTCCTCTATCATTGATGCTTGTCTAATATGTGCATTCTGAATGAAGGCGTGCATAGAGAATCCTCCATCAAGAAACGCAAGACTTTCCATGAAAGTAGTAGCTAAATGTGAAACATTTCGAATACCAAGATCCTTCTCATGTAAAGTTTCAGGGTCAAGTGAAACAATCACCAACTCAATCCAATTAAATTCAGCATTGGATGTGACCACAACTTCCTTTCTAACTAGCAGTTCACCACAACTGTTGCCACCATAGAAATGTACATAGCAAGCATTTTCAAAATGGACAAAAAAAGGTTTACTCCATGATTCATGTACACCATATTCCCCTATCACCCAAATGAAGCATGACTTATGTGTATGCGACTTCATAAAATCAATGTATTCTTCGACATTGATGTGATTGGTTGTGATGTAACCAAATGTAATGAAGGCCAGTTTCTCCTTGAACACCATTAGATCATGTGGTACTGCCACTAGACCTTGTGGTATCAGTTGTTGTCCATGAGGGAGTGCTATCTCTCCAAATTTATCATTATTGACATCAAATGACAAAATCAAGTCACAATTTGCGAGTTTCACTCCACCTTTAACTTCTCCCGACCAATGCAAAGCCCCATTCCCAATGACATTTCAACCCTTCTGCAAGAGTTGGAGCTTAATGTGTAAACCTCAACCCCATGATGGTTTTGTGCACCCATTTGAGTGATCTTTACAACCTTCTAGTCATTGGCCTCGGACTGATAAGCAAATCCAGGAGAAACCCAATGATATTGGGTTAAGGAAAAATCAGGCAACCTCTTATATTTTCTAATGCTGGGGTTCCACAAATATATAGCATCAGCAATAGGGGAACCGTATCCATATTCAGCGAGACACACTAGGCCATTGCAGGAACCAACTATTCGCAGAGAAGATAAATGAAGAGCAGAGGGAATTGGGTACTCGGAAATACTATTAAACGGGCTGCTGCCGCGAGCAACCATACAGACTGGACCGTTGGAAGGAGAAGAAGCCGTAAGAGGAGACAAGATTTGAGTAAAGTTGTTGGTGCTGTTTAGGAGGGCAGAGGGCACAGGTCCTATATTTGAAGGACGTGTGTAGATTGTCTGGTGAGCTCTTCTTCTTAATGGACCTATCACCTAGTACATCCCTTCACAGTAGGTAAAAACAAAATAACTAAGTTTCTCACCAAATTAATTTTGAGAGAAGTCTTACAAACTCATCATATATATTCTTATTACATATTCTTATTACATACTTTTTACTTACAAAATTTTAAGAAAATCAAAAATCAATTGCTATGTCATCAAATAAATGTTATAATTTTAAACTTTTGTAATCTATAGTTGTATATAAAAAATAAGTTAATTGATCAAATAGTAAATAATATTCGATTTGAACAAAATTTGATATGCATGTTAAAAACATGAGGAATATGAAATTCAACAGATAGGTTTTCAAAATTCACACCCAAAAAAGAAATATATAAAAAGTTTGAAGAGTTTCTCTCCAAACTTGTTAGGAGAGAAACTTTGTTTAAAAAAAAAAAAAGGAAAACAAGGAAAACTTTTTTTTTTTGTTTGACAACAGGGGTATATATGGAGTTCCCCGTCTCGCATGCACTAGATTATTATAGAAAGGAATCTCATGAGGGAGCAAGAGATTTTGAACTCAAAATCTCATAGATATTATGAGGCCTTAAGAACGACTAAGGCATCTCGTTGGGGTTAAAAAAAAGAAGGAAAATTCTAGATAATTATACACAACTTTGGGCATAACTCCTCACACCCTACACCTCTACCATTCACAACTTGTCATGTAACAAATTATGGCCAAAATCAATTAATCAATCAATATATAAAAGCAGAGACCTCATGTGGAAGTGCATGAGGTCTTGCTATGTGGGGCTCTAATTTTGCATTTAACTATTTTTACCTCTTTTTAATAAGTTTTTTTTTACAATTATTTAATAGATCATAATAACTTATTTTTACTATTATATAAAATATGAGGTTCTCTTGACAATTAGACCAAATGTTATTCTTTACCATTCAACATCCGGTCTAATTGCCAATTACTGTTATATAAAATATGAGCCTCTCTTGACAATTCAACGTTCACTCTGATTACAACACGTGTGATGCGTCCTCTATCATTGATGCTTTTTTGATATGTGCATTTTGAATGAAGGCGTGCATAGAGAACGCAATAGCACCAAACCTCTTTGTTAATTACAAAAACTTAAAGTATTCAAATTGTTCCCTACTTTTTTTTTGGATATGAAATTGCTCCCTACCTTGGTCCCATTAGGTCTATTTAGTTCATTTCAGTCCACTTTAGTCAAATACTGTCCATCTGGTCTACTTTAGTCTATTTTGTTCCACTTCAGTCTAATTTGGTTTTATTCGGTCCATGTCAGTCCATTTCAGCCACTTCTGTCTTATTCAGCCCATTTCGGTCTTTTTCGGACTACTTGAGCATTAAATTGATTTTTTTTTTTTTTTTTTGAGATGCTAAATTTTTTTTTTTTTTTGGTAGCATTTTCAATTTTTGGCTCAAAAATTCATTTTTTTTTCTTTATTTTTTAGGTTGAAAAGTATGAAATTTTATTCTATTAAACTCTTTAATTTTTAGCAAAAAAATATAAACAAAAGAGGCATTAGAAATTACAAATATTTCTATTTTTTTTCTCAAAAAAAGAAAATGAAATTACATATATAGGCCTTAAAAAATCAATAAATATGATAAATATTCAAAAGATTAAATTATGCAGATCACTTGATATTGGTTCCAAATTCTAGTGGGAAATTTTCTACAAAATCTGCATACTTGACTGATCACAATGCAAGTTTTTTTTTTTTTTTTCCCATCAATTGGCCCTCTCTCTTCATCACATTGGAAAGTTCTTTGGAAGTTGAAAATCCAAGAAAGGTTCAACTAATCTTGCTTATTGGGCAGCATCTTGTAATGGCTGGGTCTATTCCCATCTCCTCCATAGCCTCTTTGGTTTTTGTTAAAAAGTGAGATGTGCTAGTCCCTTTAGGCTCTCGTCCTTGTATTTGTTATGGTTTTTTTTAAATTTTTTATTTTCTTCTAATAAAATAATTTATTCAGCCAAAAAAAAAAAAAAAAGTGATAGAATTTGTAAATAAGGCTTCCTAAAAATTAGAGATTTTCTGAATTTGTTAAGTTATTAGTTCTTAAAATAATTCAGTTGCATTGAACTAATATCAACTGTATTTTTGAATCAAATGCATTGTAGTCACCTTGAATTTGACTAAATTTATCTACTAGATAAAAGTCCAGTTCTGAACAGATTCCAAATGAAGCCTTTTTTTTTTTTTTTTTTTGTTGACAAAATCAAATGAAGCATTTGACTTATGAATCTATCGGAGAAGTATTTTACTTTTCGTTGTATCATTGTCACTTCCTAGTTTCAATTCTTTAGAAATTCTTTTTTTTCTTTTTAAAGCAAAATTTTTCTGCAATTTGTGTATGGAGTGCATTGTCATTTTATTAAGAAGAGTTCCCAAATTCTGATGCATTAAATAAGCTTGTTCAAGCACATTGTTGACGTTGTAACCACTGTATATGATGACTGTTTTTGCCCTTTTTTTTGTTTACAACTGATGTAATTCACTTACTTTTTTTCACATTTAAACTTTACTTTATTTTTTTATATATTTTATTTTATGATAGAGATTGAAAGTTGCTTTTTCAACTTTCAATCTTTGCCATGAATTGCAATTGCATCAGGTGATAGTTCACCTGATCCGAATCCGAGAAAGTATACTATGTTCCAAGCTTCTGCCCAGATCACCTCAGCTCAGTAAGACTCCCTGCCTCTCTCTCTCTGTATTTTGGTCACTCTTGTTCTATCTTTTTACTCTGTTTTTCTCTGTTCTGTGTTGTTTGGGTTAAATTTCAGTGAGATTTTGTGGGTTCTTAATATCTGTTACTGGGCTTTCAGTAGGTAGTGTTTGGGTGTGTGATTTTCCTGTTGAGCAGTGGGGGGTTTTATCTCATTTTGTCTTTTTGAAGGAAGCAGAGAACAATGTCAGACAACTTACCCGCTAAAGTCTCCGAATCATTATTCTCCAAAGAAGTAGAAGGAGACGAAGAAGCGATGTGGGACTTTCTACCCCCTGAAATCCTACCCAATATTCTCCTACGCCTACCTACAAAATCCATTGTAAAGTTCACCTGTGTCTGCAAAACATGGAGATCCCTCATCCGAAACCCTGACTTCATTTCTGCTCATCTTAAGCTTTCCAACTACAACCAAGCCCTCCTCCTCTTCCGATTCTGCTCTGACAGCCGCCTGGATTGTGAAAAAGAAGACAACGATGAAAAAGAAGTCTACAAATTGTATTGTGACAACCAAGATTTCAATGAACATGCCAGGTTTGACTTCCCTTTTGATACTCTAGGCCGTACATCAATAATTAAGGTGGTTGGTACTTGTAATGGCCTTGTCTGTGTTGAGGATAATGGTTTATTGGGCAGAATTATTCTCTGGAACCCTTGTGTTAGAATGTTTGTGGAACTTCCTACACCCAGTATCACCTATCAGGGTTATCACGAGGAAGATGGGTATGGGTACGATACGGCTACTGGGCTTGGATTTGATTCAAAAACTAATGACTATAAGGTGGTGAGGGTTGTGACAGTTGTGGATGTGAAGAGGAGAGGCGACTGGGGTGTGTATCCACCAAAGGTTGAGGTTTACTCACTTGCCACAGGTGAATGGAGTATGGTTACGACTGCTTTGCCTGGTGCTGTACATACTTGTGACCCTATGCCTTTTGTTAATGGCGCTCTGCATTGGGTTGCTTTGAGGAGAACTAATAACTTAAAATATCGCAATTTTATTATGGTGCTCGATTTGGGGGATATGGTTTTCCGCGAGATAGCACTGCCTATACTTTCGGATGAAAAAGATTATGGAAATGAGTCTCACATTCATCCCTTTATTTCAGCATATGGGAATTCCCTTGCTTTGATTCACAGGGGTCGTGGTTACTGTTTGAATGTATGGCTGATGAAAAGGTATGCAGATGCATCTTCATGGACCAAAATTGTGATTTTTCCTCATATAGGTCTCTGGGATCAAGCTATCAAGGCCATAGAAGGTATGGGTTACAGGTACAAACTCAGTGCCAAAGGTTTTAGGAAGAATGGTGAGGTTGTATTGGAATTGGCTACACAACCATTCGTCTCACAAGACCTCGAGACACAAGAGTGTAAAGCTCTTCCGATTTCTGCATATAACTATACTTTCGTTGGTTCTTATGTTAAGAGTCTAGTTTTGCTCGACAAACCCAACCGTGCAGCAACTTACTAAGGAAAATGAAAGAGGAACAACAACAGGCAAGATGCATTTTATTTTTGTGTTTATTTTTTATGGTTTTCCATTTTGCTCTTTATATATACTTGGCATTGATTATGAGTTAGATATGAATATAAATTCTTATTTTGATTGATTACCTTAATTGAGTGGCTTTGTATTTAGGATAGATTGCTTATCATCTTTATTGTTGCTGATCATATATTGAGGAGATAGTTGAGTAAATAGCGTGTATACTCAACTGTCAAAAAAACAAAGTGGCTTGTGTTGCTTATCAGCTTTTAGCACACTTATTTATCAAGTGGTTGAAGATAAATGGACATTGTGAATTTCATGCTTCCTGCGACTTACAATTTACATGGCATAGATAGATGTGCTCAACATTTTCTTTCTTGATGATGTTATGGTGACCTCTTTGAACTTCATGTTTTAACACCCATACGAAATGTTACTTCATGTTCTCTTGCATTCTTAAAATTTCTTCCTAAAATGTCAATTGTGATCTTATTATGCTAAAAATATTGCTTGTACAATTTAAATCTTCTATTTCCTTTGATGCCTATCTTCTTTTACTGAAAACGTTCCCATAGAGCAATGTTCATGGACAAAGCAGCCCACGAATGGTTATTGCTTGCTTTGGGTGGTTAAGAATTGAAAATGATTTCTTTATAATCTTCTTAGTGAACTATTTTTGATATATTTTGTTCCTTAGCATAATTTGAGTATTTTTATCCCAGTAAAGTAGTTATGCTTAGATTTATTGTTTTGTTGACTCAATTTGATTCCTTTTTTTTTTTTTTAAATATCCTTCCCTCAATCTTTTGTAAATGAGTTAGTATTTTTATTACACAATTGTATGAAGTAGAAGCAAAAGCCAAAGTGAATAGACCTTTATGCAAGAATTGGGGTTTCACGCTTTAATGGGATGTAGTTGTATCTCTTTGCAAGTCTGGTAGTTTTAATGGGATGTGTTTGCTTTGTGACGTATTGTCTTCAGCTTACAAGATTTTGTTGATACTTTTTCTATAGATGTGTATAAGCACTCGATGTCTTTGATAATTGGTTTTGCCCTCGGTTTATTTTATTATTTTTTTTTTTTTTTAAGAATTAGTTTTGCCCTTATTTGGAAAGGAAAGTTCATGAAGTTCATAGATAGTTACTGTGGTCTTCAGCCAATGAGCTTTAGTTCAAATGACACTACCTCCCTTTGTAAGATTATCTGTTCATAGCCCAATAATTGCATGTGTGGCTTGTCAATAATTAAAAAAAAAAAAAAAAAACTGTAGTCTTTATCTCTGACATACTTTCAACAACGCTTAGTTGTTCCTGAATTGACATTTTTGTGGAATATTCTTTACAGTTTTTGAGGAGGTTCAATGCTGCAAATGTAGACGCAGTTTCAAACCCTTTTCATGTGCCAAAAGGATCAGCACCATATTCAAATCCTTTGGGTTGAGTTCAGCTGGGTGACTGACTGCTGCCACTGTTCAAACTAAACCTTTATGAATCTTCCTTTTGTGAAGCTGGTTGGTTTTTTTAATTTTTTTTCTTATGCCTGGCTTTTGTTTTGCCTAGGAATTGGGTTTCGATATTCGTCCATGTAAATCTCACGAAAATTTTAGAGATTGTAACATTTATCTTTATATAAAACTTCATTTTGAGAAATACTGGAGATGGAAACAAGTGATTGTGTTATTTCGTGTTCTTTGCAGGTAGAAATGATATTTTTTCAGTAATACTTCCTCATAATATGTGGCTTTCACAGAAAATAAATACAGGATTGGAGTTTCTTTATGTTGTTTGTGGAGAGTGAACCCATCTTGGTCCAAATAATACTGTAAATTCAAGATGGTAGCTGCCAAGATTTGATGAGTCTCTAAAAACCCAATAGCATTGGCAGTTTCTGGTCAAAATGTCCATCTCTACCATTTGATTTGTAAGACTTGAGTTTTCTCATGTGTTGGATGTAGTTCAGTGACATAAACATTATTCTCCTAAGAATGTCACACCATCAGATGCCAAATTTCTTGATACCGGGTTGGGGTATCTTTTAACAACTAAACAGTAAACAGGAGGAGCTCAAATTATGGTTGAGAAATTAATCCTCCTAATTTGCTAAGTAGACCTCGAGAAATGCCATAATATGAATATGCATGTCAATAGACATTGAGAGCCCTAATCTCTATTCTCTCTATTATTGGATTTCAAGCTTTTCACAAACTATATTTGGTCATACATTTAATCATATCTAAAGGGGTGGACGTGGAGATGATTTATGTGTTACAAAAGCCATAGATGTTCTGAAGTTGCAGGAAGTAACTTCACTCCCAGGACATTCAATTGCTTTCTCATTTCCTATACAGGCTAATTTATAGGATTTAACTATACCAATCACTGCTATCACATACTCAAAGATAAAACCAATTACAGTTTTGTTCTCCTCCAAAGTACACAGTATTGGAAAAAGACCTCTATACATTTAAGGGAGGTCACTCTTTACAAGCATATTTCTATGTGTTTTCCTAAGCGATGTAAGATTCCATAGATTGCAAAACCCTCCTTTTGGGTCTCTACACAAATACCAAACCATTTAATGCAAATAGCAATATACCAATCGCTTACTTTGAAATCATAATCATTGTCTAATTCATAATTTCACACTATGAAGGATAAAGTAGTAACCAAATGTAAAATTCAAACAGTCACAACCATCAGTGAGTCAAAATATAAAATTCTAAAATGATGAAAGAGAAGCCAAGCAGATTTTAAACACCTAATACATGTTTGACAGGTAGCTTTGCCAAGATGTCGAGGACAATGTCTTGTGGAAGATGGTAAGAAGGTTGTCTTGTTTGGGACATGTTTAGGGGAGAGAGTAAAGACTAAAGACCAAAGATTGAGTAAATTAGTTTGTTGTTGTTGTTGTTGTTTAGTTTAGGAGGGCATAGGTCCAACATTTGAAGGGTGTAGATTTTTCAATTGTCTGCTGAGCACTTCAACTTATTGGACCTCTGACTCTGAGTACAAACCTTCACAACAGGTGAAAAAAAGAAGAAGCAAAAATGCCATTTTGGATTTGGTCACGATATTTTCAAGTTGTAGTCAATTTGATCGATACATTTTAGTAACAATGAAATTGGTTCAGTTATTCTTAACTTGTAGTCTATTTATTAGTTCATGTTATTTTCAATTTGTAATCATTTTAGGTCTAGGTAAATTTGATTATGTTTTGTTGCCAAATAAGCACAGGAAAAGCTATGATTTGATATCAATAAAAACTAAATTGATTGCAACTCGAAAGTGATTTTGGTAGATATTTGTTAGCAATGAAATTGGTACAATTATTTTTAACTCATAGTATATTTATTAGTCCATATTATTTTCAATTTATAGTTATTTTGGGTCTAGATATGTGGTTTTTAAAATTTTCTGAGTTGACATTTGTGTATCGAGTTAGAGATTAGGGGGGTGTTTGGTTTGTGATTTTAAACAACCATTTTCAGTTTTTAAACAACATTTTACGTATTTCAATACACTTTTTCACCCACACGTATTTCCATAAATATTTTCAAATAATAATTTTCAATTTTTAAACACATATACCAAATGGGCCATAGTAAATTTAATTGTGTTGTGTTGCCAAGTAAGCACAAAAGAGTAGTGATTGGACAATAGTAAGGGCTAACTTGATTACAACTTGAAAGTAATATTTTCAAGTTGTAGTCAATTTAGTTAATATATTTTGGTCGCAATAAAATTGGTTCAATTATTTTTAATTTTCCATATATTTATTAGTTCATTTTTCAAATTTCAGTTATTTTGAATTTAATTATATGATTTTTTTTTTAAAAAATTGAGTTGATATTTATGCATCGAGTTAGAGATTAGTTAATTTTATTGTGTTTTATTTTCAAGCAAGCACAAGAACGAACAAAACAAAATTAACTGCAATCAAAATATAAAAACAAAAAAAATTGAGAATATCGGATTCAAAAAAAAAAATGAGAATATCACAAAACACCAAAACTAATACAAGTTATGTCATTTCCAATAATAATTATCACAAAAATTACAAGCCATGAGAATTGTCACTCCCTTCTTCCAATTGTGTCAGCTAATTAGAGCATTCACAGCAGTGAAGCTAAAAATTTAGCTTTTTAGCTCCACCAAAAGTTACTTTATCTATTTTACCTACATACATGCTGCAGCAGTGGAGCTATTTTAGCTTTTAACACAATAAAATAATATAAATATCACAATAAACTAATATATCCACTACAATAAAATAATATATCTACTACAATAAACAACAATCACAACCACTTGCAACCGCCACCACTACCGCCGCCGCCACCGCTATTGCCACCGCCGCCGCTGCCACCGCCTCTTTTACCGCTGCCGTCGCCACCTCTTTTACCGCCACCGTCTTTTTTTTAAACCCAAATTATATTTATACATTTTTTTTTTTTTACCGCTGACCTTTTATTCTATTCTACAACTTTGAATAGTATAGGGAAAAAGTTTTTAAATCATAGAATACATATCATATCACAATAAAGTCAAAATATATTTCAATATTTATTTTTTATAATTTTTTTATTATTTAATCATCTATTAGAATTGTTGAGGGGAGATGAAAGTTTGATGAGAGATGAGGGCTGATGAGAGAGATCAGAGGGACGAGGAGCTTGATGAGAAATGAGAGAGCTTGATGAGATGATGAAAAAAAAAGAAAGAGTCTTCAGAGGGCAGGAGTACGGCAGGTCTTGGATTAAAAGAAATAAAAGAATAATATATGTTTGTATTATTTTAATAAGGGAATAGAATAAAAAATCATTTTTTTTAGATGAGTGCTACAGTGTACATCTATAGATAGATGTGTACTGTAGCAAATCAGCAAATTTTTTTTGCTTTACCTCCACTGCTGCACAGTATTTTTGGTATATCAGTAGAGCTAAAATAGCATTATAACTTTTTAATTCCACTGCTATAAATGCTCTTAGCTAGCATTAATTTAAGCCTTCCCCAGAAGATCCTAAACCGTTGAATTCATTTCCACTCGCAATCTTAGCCATGAAACTTCATAGGCACTTATTCTGAGAAAATTATTAGGTATTCTTGGAGTACCATAAATGCGTGCTCTCTCTTCTCACATGAATGGTAGATCCCACCATTAATTTAATTAGTGGGGTCCACCATTTATGTGAGAGGAGAAAGCACGTATTTATAATACTCCGGAGTACACAATAATTTTCCCTTATTCTAAGCTAAAACCGGTGGGACCCACACGTGTGACTGGTCTGAATCAAGACAGGCTTTGCAGTTTGCACTAACAAAACCCCGCCTTTCTCAGGAACACATTGAAGAACTTCTGATCTCTCTCTCTCTCTCTCTCTCTCTCTCATTTCTCTCCGTCTAACATCTATATCTCGGTCTCTCATTGCTCTCGTTCTGTCAAGCTGTTCTGCCCAGATCATCTCAGTTCAGGTTAGTCTCCTTGCCTTATTTTGTTCGCTCTGGTTCTGTCTTTTCTCTCTGTTTTGTGTTATTTGGGTTAAATTTCAGTGAGATTTTGTGGGTTCTTAATATCTTTTACTGGGTTTTCAGTAGGTAGTGTTTGGGTATAATGATTTTCCTGTTGAGCAGTGGGGCATTTTGTAAACAGAAGTATTTATACCGTTACGTCTTTTTGAAGGGTTTGAAGGAAGCAGAGAACAATGTCAGACAACTTACCAGCTAAAGTCTCCAAATCATTATTCACTAAAGAAGAAGAAGTAGCGATGTGGGACTCTCTACCTACTGAAATCCAAACCAATATTCTCCTACGCCTACCTACAAAATCCATTGTAAAGTTCACATTTGTCTGCAAAACATGGAGATCCCGCATCCGAAACCCTGACTTCATTTTTGCTCATCTTAAGCTTTCCAACCACAACCAACCCCTCCTCTTCTTCAGGTTCTGCTCTGACTGGCTAAAGTATGCGTTCCGCATGAAAAGGGACACCCATGAAAAATAAGTCTACAAATTGTATTGTGACAACCAAGACTTCAATGAGCAGACCAGGTTTGACTTCCCTTTTCATACTCAAGGCCGTGTAGCACCGTTCGGTGTAGTTGGTACTTGTAATGGCCTTGTCTGTGTTAGGGGTGATGGTTTTTCGCACAGAATTATTCTCTGGAACCCTTGTGTTAGAATGTTTGTAGAACTTCCTAAACCCAATGTCACCTATTAGTCGTACGGTGGGTGTGATACGAGTGCTGGGTTTGGATTTGATTCCAAAACTAATGACTATAAGGTGGTGAGGGTTGTGACACTTCTGAATGCGAGGAGAAACGATTGGGGTGTGTCTCCACCAATGGTTGAGGTTTACTCACTTGCCACGGGTGAATGGAGTATGGTTACAACTGCTTTGCCTGGTGCTGTACGTCTTCGTGATCCACTGCCTTTTGTTAATGGCGCTCTGCATTGGGTTGCTTTGAGGAGAACTAATTACAATAAATATCGCAATTTTATTACGGTGCTCAATTTGGGGGACATGGTTTTCAGCGAGATAGCACTGCCTATACTTTCCGATGATCAAGATAATGGAGATGAGTCTCACATTCGTCCCTTTATTTCAGCATATGGGAATTCCCTGGCCCTGTTTCAAGAGGGATTTTTGACTCTCTGTGTCAATGTATGGCTGATGAAAAGGTATGCAGATGCATCGTCATGGACCAAAATTGTGATTTTTCCTCATATAGGTCTCATGAATCAAGATATCAATGACATAATTGATGTGGATCATGCTTACGGCTACATACACAGGGCCAAAGGTTTTAGGAAGAGTGGTGAGGTTGTAGTGCAATTGGATTTTCAACACCGGTTCGTTTCACAAGACCTCGAGACACAAGAGCGTAAAGATCTTAGGATTTCTTCATATAACTATACTTTCGTTGGTTCTTATGTTAAGAGTCTAGTTTTGCTCGACAAACCCATCCGTGCAGCTACTTATTAAGGAAAATGAAAGAGGATACAGGCAAGATGCATTTTATTTTCGTGCTTATTCTAATGGTTTTCCATTTTGTTCTTCACATGTACTTGGCATTGATTATGAGTTAGAAATGAATATAAATTCTTATTCTGATTGATTACCTTAATTGAGTGGCTTTATATTTAGGATAGATTGCTTATCAAGGTTATGGTTGCTGATCTTATATTGAGGAGATAGTTGAGTAAATAGCATTTATACTCAACTATCAAAAATATGAAGTGGCTCGTGTGAGTCGTGTTGCTTATCAAATTTTAGCACACTTACTTATCAAGTGGTTGAAGATAAATGGAAATCGTGAATTTCATGCTTCCTGCGACTTACAATTTACGTGGCGTAGATAGATGTACTCAATTTTTTTCTTTCTTGATAATGTTATGGTGACCTCTTTGAACTTGGACGGGAGTGGTGACCCCTATCAAGCCTAAGCCCCATTCACATGCTATTATATGCAATGATGGCTCCATACGGTTAAACTAGGCATGTTATGACATCCATACTGAAGGTTTCTTCTTGTTCTCTTTGATTCTTAAAATACTGGATAGAAACAAGTGCTTGTATTATTTCGTGTTCCTTGCAGGTAGAAATGATATTTTTTCAGTTAATACTTCCTCATAATATTTGGCTCTCACAGAATAAATACAGGATTGGAGTTTCTTTATGTTGTTTGTGGATAGTGAACCCATCTGGGTCCAAATAATAGTAATACTAATTCAAGATGGGAGTTGCCAAAATTTGATGAGTCTCTAAAAACCCAATAGCATTGGCAGTTTCTGGTCAAAAAGTCCATCTCTGCCATTTGATTTGGAAGACTTGGGCTTTCTCATGTGTTGGATGTAGTTCCAGTGACATAAACATTATTCTCCTAAGAATGCCACACCATCAGATGCTGAATGTCATGATACTGGGTTGAGGTACCTTTTAGTATTAACAACTAAACAGGAGGGGCTGAAATTTTGGTTGAGAATTTAATCCTCCTAATTAGCTAAGTAGACCTCGAGAAATGCCATAATATGAATATGCATGTCAATAGACAGGAGAGCCGTAATCTCTAATCTCTTTATTATTGGATTTCAAGCTTTTCACAAAATATATTTGATCATACATTTAATCATATCTAAAGTGGTGGACGTAGAGATGATTTATGTGTTACAAAAGCCATAGATGTTCTGAAGTTGCGGGATGTAACTTCACTCCCAGGACATTCAATTGCATTCTCAAGTCCTATACAAGCTAATTTATAGGATTTAACTATTCCAATCACTGCCATCACATAATCAAGGATATAGCCAGTTATCATCTAAGAAACCAATAATACTCCTATCAATGTGTGGAACTCAATAAAGAAAATCAACTTTGGTTAAAACATTTACAAATATCCTCCAAGCTACCCATCATTATGCAGACGTTCCTCTCAAATATGGCGAAGAGTTTCAAACCCAAATACCATACCATTAAATGCAAACAGCAATATGCCAATCACTTATTTTGAAATCATAATCATTGTCAGGGCTGCCTCAACAATTTTGGGGGCTTTAGGTGAAATCATAGCACTTTGTAGTCTTGTCCTATCAAGTTGTGTGCACTGTTATTGTGTAGTATTCTACATTTTAAAATGCAATGTGGCATTTTTAATGCATTTTATTGAACAATAAAAGTACTTTTTTTTTGTAATTAAAATATATAGATAAATATTATATATAATTGTTTTTTTTTTAACAAGCGGGGGCCTTTTTTTATTTGGGGTTTTAGGCGATTTCATTAATTACATCTATTGTTCAGCCAACCTTGATCATTGTCTAATTCACAATTTCACACTATGAAGGATAAATCAGTAACCAGATGTAAAATTCAATGTCACTGCCATCAACCAGTCAATATAAATTCAATACGATGAAAGAGAAGCCAAGCAAATTTTAAACAATGAACCTAATACATGTCTAACAGGTAGCTTTGCCAAGATGTTGAGGACAATGTCTTGTGGGAGATGGTGAGGAGGTTGTCTCGTTTGGGACATGTTTAGAGGAGAGAGTAAAGACTAAAGATTGAGTATAGTAGTTTGTTGTTGTAGTTGTTTAGTTTAGGAGGGCACAGGTCCTACATTTGAAGGGTGTAGATTACTAGATTGTCTGGTGAGCACTTCAACTTATTGGACCTCTGGCTTTGAGTACAACCCTTCACAACAAGTGAAAAGAAAAAAGGAAAAAAGAAAAAAAAGAAGCAAAAATACCATTTTGGATTTGGTCACTATATTTCAAGTTGTAATCAATTTGATCAATATATTTTAGTAGTAATGAAATTAGTTCAGTTATTTTTAACTTACAATTTATTTATTAGTCCATGTTATTTTCAACTTGTAATCATTTTAGGTCTAAATATGTGGTTTGAATCTAAATACGTGGTTTGTAAATTTCTAAGTTGAAATTTGTGCATCGAGTTAGGGATTAGTAAATTTGATTGTGTTTTGTAGCCAAATAAGCACAAGAAAAGCTATGATTTGATAATAATAAAGATTAATTTGATTGCAACTGGAAAGTGATTTTGGTCAATATATTTTGGTAGTAATGAAATTGGTACAATTATTTTTTTAACTTGCCCTCTATTTATTAGTCCATGTTATTTTCATTTTGACATTATTTTGAGTCTAAATGTGTAGTTTTTTACTTTATTTTTTAATTTCTAAGTTGATATTTGTATATCGAGTTAGAAATTAGTAAATTTGATTGTGTTTTGTTTCCAAGCAAGCACAAGAGAGAACAAAACAAAACTAACTGCTATCAAAATATAAAAACAAAAATAGAAAATATCTCAAGATATGTAGACACCAAAATTTGTATATTCAAAAAGAAAAAAGAAAAAAAAGAATAAAGAGAGTTAAAAACTCTCCCATTTATCAATTTTATCGATCTATTGTGACAGAATAACAGAAGTACAGAGGACAGAGGCTCTCTCTCTCTCTCTCTCTCAAAGCCATGATCGTCTGCGTCGCCGTCGTCGGCCACCAGGTACACCCTTCTCCTACACTAATCTCTCGTTTTCCATACACACCCCAAAAAGTACAAAACAAAATCTCATATTTCCATAATTTCGACAGAACAATCCTCTGTACATACAAAGCTTCACGGAAGCCGATGATGCTCTCAAGCTTCACCACATCGTACACTGTTCCCTCGACGTCGTCGACGAACGAGGTAAACCCATTACCCACAACCCGGTTTCACTTTTCGGATCGGATCCGGGTGGTCTTTTTTTCAATTGTATAGTCGATTAAATTGACCATTTTTTATTATTGTTTTTATTTTCAGTGAACAATCCGAAAAAATCTGGACCAACTCTCAATGAGACATTTCTGGGTCTTCTTTATCCCACTGAAAATTACAAAGTGTGAGTATTTTTTTTTTTTTTTTTGGGTATGAAAATTTTGTGAATGATTTTTTTTTTTTTTTTTAATGTACAATGATGTTGTTTTTGAAGGTATGGGTATCTGACTAATACTAAGGTGAAGTTTATATTGGTGACAACGGATCTAGATGTCAGAGACGCTGATGTTCGAAATGTGAGTATGTGTGGATTATGGAATTGGTTTTATTGAGCAATGTTATGGGTACCAAAATTTAATCTTTTTCACAACTCACTACTTTGTTAAAGTTATAATTGGAGCAGCATCGCTTGCACGACTTTTATTCTGTACTAATCAGGCAATTAGTGTCACTTTAGCAGCCATGAAAAAAATTAGACGTTTGTGTGGGTTCAACTAGCTCAACTGGTTAGAGTCCCTTGTTGTCAGATTCGAATATCGCCTACACCAAAAGGAAACCAATTGGTGTTTTGGCATTATGATAAAAAGTGATTAGTTATGATAGAGTGGACAATATAAAGATTAGATATTTGGTTTTGATTTTGAAATCTTGTGCTGCAATGTGAGTGATGAGAGAATAATATGATCGAGTAATGTATAAACGTTTTATGGATTCCGAAAAAGAGAAGGGAAAACGTTTTGGCTTATTTTGTATAGGAAGAATTGGAAGTAACATAGCTAACAGTAGCTGGAACTTTGGTGAAGTTTAGACCTTTACAAGTATAGGAAGGTTGGTTTGATATTTAGGGTGTGGTATGAGATGAAAAGAGGGGATTGTGTTTTTTCGTCTTTGAGGCAGTAAAGATTTGTTTGGTTCTCATCCTTTTTCAAGTTTTAGTCTAGTGCCTTAAAAAGGAATGAGGTGATATCTTTGTAAAAGAGAGATATTTCGGTCTTCAATACATTTTTTTATAAGTTGTAGGTCGGTCCAATTCCTTGAGGGTGCTTTCTTTCCTGGAAATCTTTGTAGGTAGCCTGTGTTGCCAATTTGACCCTACTAGATAATTTGAAATTAGATAATGCAGTAGAGGGTTTTGACATGTTAATAATGCAGGAACCTTCTGTAGTACATAGGTTATGATGATACTGAAGCAACTTTGGTAAATTTGGATTGGTTGTAGTGGATGGACGCAACTTTTTATCCGGCTAAGCTTGTCTAGAGAATTCAATTTATTGTAGAAAACTGGTTATTGTCATTTCCATATGATTAAGTAAGACTTTTGAGTATCTCTTGGTGAGAAATGAACATGTTCTCTTCATGTGGCCTAGGTTGGTAATACATAAAATGTCATTTCAAATTTTCTTGTCATTGTTGGTTCACTTTAAAAAATGTTGGTAGCTGCACATTTATTTTATGTTATTGTAAGATGGTATTTGCTAGGTGATGAACAAACAAAATCTTGTATAATAGTACATATGTTATGTTTATAGAAGTTGCTTGATATGTCTATTTATAGATCGTAGGTTTTCTGGCCTCATCAGCCACTTATTTCATAATGTAGTGGTTGCCACTTTTCTTCTTGCTTAAAGTTATTTTTGAATAATATCCTTCCAAGGTTTAAATATTTTTTATTATATTTGCTGCTGCTACTCTTACTGTGGTCTTAAGCCAATGAACTTTTGCTCAAATGACACTCTCTCCACTTGTGAGTGCAAGGTGGAGGGTGGGATTATCAATTTAAAACCCACCAGTTGCATGTGTGACTTATCAATAAAAAGGAAAAAAGAAAACTGTAGTCTTTATCTCTAACATAATTTCAATAACGTCTACTTGTTCCTGATTTGACATTTTTGTGGAATGTATTGTACAGTTTTTCAGGAGGTTCCATGCTGCATATGTAGATGCTGTTTCAAACCCATTTCACGTGCCAGGTAAAAAGATAACATCCAGAACTTTTGCCGAAAGGGTCAGCACCATAGTCAAATCTTTTGGGTTGAGCTCAGCTGGGTGAATCACTGCTGCCACTGTCCAAACTAAACCTTTATGAATCTTCCTTTTGTGAAGTTGGTTGAATTTTTTTCGTCTTCTTATGTACTCTTGTTTTGCCTAGGATTTGGGTTTTGGTAATCATCCATGTGAATCTTAGGAATATTTTAGAGATTGTAACATTTATCCTTATATAAAACTTCATTCTGAGTGATACCGGAGATAGAAACAGGTGATTGTATTATTTCTTGTTACCTTGCTGGTAGAAATTATCATTTTTCAGTTAATACTTGCTCATAGTATTTGGCTTAATTTGCCTTCACAGAAAATAAATACGGATTGAGTTTATTTATGTTGTTTGTGGAAAAGTGAGCCCATCTGGGTCTAGATAATACTGTAAATTCAAGATGGGGAGTCCCCAAAATCTGATTTTAAGTTTCTAAAAAACAAATAGCATTGGCAGTTTATGGTAAAAAACAGTCAATCTCTACTATTTGATTTGGAAGACTTGAACTTTCTCATGTGTTGGATGTAGTTCCATTGACATCAACACTGTTCTCCAGAGAATGCCACACCATCAGACACTGAATTTCATAATACTGGGCCGGTCCCTTTTAGTATGGACAATTAAAAAGGAGGGGCTGAAATTTCGGTTCTGAGAAATTATAATCTTCCTAATTTGCCAAGTAAACCTCGAAAATATGCCTTGGAATGAACAAAGGCATGCCAATAGAGATGAGCCAGAATCTCTATACTCTCTATTATTGGATTTCAAACATTTCACAAACTATATTTGATCATATTTAAAGGGATGGAGGTGGAGATGATTCATGTGTGCTACATAAGGCATAGAGGTTTTGAAGTTCCAGGAAGTAAATTCATTCACAGGACCTTCCATTGCATTCCCATGACCTTTGGGCTAATTTATAGGATTTAACTATACCAATCACTGCTATCACAAACTTGAAGATAAAGCCAATTATCACCTAAGAAACCGGTACTTCTATCATTGTATGCAACTCAATAAAGAAATATTAATGGATCAATTTGATTAACATTTGCAAATGTTCTACAAGCAACCCATCATTATGCAGGCGTTACTTTCCAACCTAGAGAATTTTAAACCCATAGATCATACCATGTAATGCAAACGGCAATATACCAATCACCGAATTTGCAAATTAATCATTGACTAACCCACACTATGAAGGGAAATGTTTATTTAAATTTACCATGGCACTGCAATCGGCAAGTCAAAATATTCATTATATATAGTTTTCATTTTTGGTAATTGATACCTCAAATTGCAAATTTTGATAAGTGTCTACCAAACACTTAGCTTTTTTAAAAAGTATTATTAGGAAACTTTTACTAAATACTCTACTTTTAAAAAAACACACAATTTCATATTGCACTTTTTAAAATCACAACTTTTTCAAAAACCACAATTTCAAAAGTTTAACCAAACTCACTCTAAAAGTGTGAGGGAGAATACATATGTCCGATACTTATGAGATAATTATTCTTTATTCTCTTTATTATTGTGAGACGTGTTAAAAATAAAAAGAAGATACAACAAGAACACAGAACAAGATATAACAAATTAAGAGATATTATTAGATTCAACAGCTTTTTTACATTAGACATTGGAGACTTTGAGAGATATTTTACAAAGGTTTTCTCCACTCTGCCCGTTTTAATGATACAAGAACCCTATTTATAGACAAAACCCAGAACTCATTTACATTCAGTTAACAATTTGCTTTGTAGAGGACGGTAGGAGCCTGGTTCCTAGTTGACAAATGTCAAAGTGAATAGGGGCCTGGCTCCTTGGTGATCTTCATCCGGATATGGTTCTGACAAAACAATAAGTATCTCTAACAACTGAAAATAAGGGTAACCTACTTTAAGATCAAATTTTGAGAGCACTTTTGCATTCAAAAGATGCTGAAAGAGAGCAATCTTGTTTGGCAAGGGGAATTTATCATCTACAAGAAAATGATTAAGATCTTGATAATTGATTACCAATTTGAGTTTTCCTCTAACTTGCTTAGCATGCTTGTTGACATAGAAAGCTTCACATGCCCATGGAGAGGCTATGGGTTCTATGAGGCCTTCAAAAAGGAGGGTGGATAGCTCTTGTTTAGCTAAGGCTAGATGTTCTGGGTTCATCCCTAGATGACTAGCTTTTGTGGGATTGACATCTTCATTCTTTTTGAAGGTAAGGTGTATAAAAAAGTTTGGATTTTTCCAAGAAGGATTTGGATTTTTAAGGAGGCTAGGTATTTGGTGAAGGAGATCAAACCCTATGAGAAGGCCTCTGCCTGTAAGAGGGGATCCAAGGACTTGGTGTTTCATGGTGAGGGTTGGAAAGATTATGATAAAGATAGGTTTACTTTTGACAAGCTTTGAACATACATTTCAAACATATTTAGCGGGGTGGAGATGATTCAGATGCATGAAGTCATTGAACCCTTGTTGTTGAACGGTGAAATACCGTGATACATGTAATACAATACTGAAATACTGAGATACATGTAATACAATACTTGACTCACAGGACATTCGATCGGTTGTATACTCTTATAATGTATATGCATGTTATGACCGTTGCAGCTCAAGACATAGTGCAGCAATCACACAAGCAATAGGAGCAGTGTGAGGAAACAAAGCCAAGCTTATCGGTTTAATTCCTTACCAGTTTAATAATTTCAAGTTCAATCAGATTAGTTGGTGAATGGTGATGGGGTTATCTTATTGTGGCCTATTTATGCAAGAAGTCGCACAATGAGAATCAAGCAGAATTAAAAAATAAAAGTCTCTCTCTCTCATGTTTAGAAGATTAGTCATCTCAAATTCGACTACACAACCCTTCCATTATTCTTAAAAAAAATAAAGGACAAAACAATGCAGCTCTTTAAAGAGGTGGAATAAAGAAAATAGTAATTGAGCAACTTTGATTTAAAACACTTCAAATGTCCTCCCAGCAAAGAGTTTTAAACCAAGGACTATATACCATGAATTACATTACAGCAATATACCGATCACCAATTTGCAAATCACAGGCATTGATTAACCAACCCACACTACGAAGGGTAAAGCAAAAATGCTCGATTTCCGCCTTGAGAAAATTTAGAACATTCACTTTGTAACCGCCATCAACAACAAAATACTAAATGGAATAGATGAAATTTCAGATTATACTTCAATATGGTGACACAGAAGTTGGTCAGATTTTAAACAGTTAACCTAGGAAACTGCCATCAACAACATACCATTCAAAGGAAAAGATGAAACTTCAGATTATAATTCAGCATGGCAAAAGAAAAGTCTGTCAGATTTTAAACAATGAACCTAAGATATAAAATAAATTAAACGAAAGGTCTAATAATGATCTAAAAACCAGTAAATGAAAGCACGTTGCCAGAGAATTCCAAAGAGATGAAAACTTGATGGAAAACATTGCACAAAGCATTAGAGTGCCTTTTGCGTATTACTTTGCAATCAAAACTCATCGTCATCCTCCTCAGCAATGTGCTTTGCAAGCTCTTGCTCCTGCTGTTGTCTCTCCCTCCTCTTTTCAGCACTTTCTTTCTCTTTATGAGAATTTGGTGGAAATCGAAGTGCACGCACTGCCTCATTATGCATATTGAGGCAAAAAGCAATCCTTGAGTTAAATGCGAATTGAGGCTCATTTGTAGAGTAGATATCCCCAGTCTCCTTTGATACCATCCATCCATTTGCATGATCTATTGTGGCATCAATTGCACCATCTCTGATTGCCTTTGATACAATACTCTCAGCATCAGCAACAGGGTTCGCAGAGTCCAGTCTCAGCTTCTTTGCAACATCAACCAGAGAGATACGGGAATAAGATATGCTGATGTTGCGTAGCCCAGTCCTTATGACATTGTGCCGCAGCCTAACAATCAAATTATGGGTCCGGTCTGAATTGAAAGTATCTGAAAACTTCTCAGCAACATTCCTGAAGAGCTCCAGATCACCAATTCGTACTGCCTGATAAATACATATTGCCTTTCTCAATATCAGCAGCAAAAGCTCATGAACCTAACTGGAGAGTTGATCCCTGAGAGGCTATATTTCAGGCCTAACAGAGTTGACTGCCAGGTGTCATGCTAGAAATTATCGAAGTAAATTGACAAGCCAAAAAACTGTAGTCTTAAGCCACATTCTGCATGGCATGTGATCTACATTTATAATATAGCTTACTATCTTGACTAAGAAAACATAAAAGAGTATCCTCAAAACAATTTTTTTTTCCTTTTCTTTTTAAACTCTTTCTTTTAAAGCTAAGAGAAGACAATCATAAAATTACAATTTCTCTAACCTTGTTCTCTACTGTGCTATCAAAATTATCCTAAAAAACTCTTTGAAAATTTCAAAAAGGCACAGCCTTAGGTAAATTTGGAAAGTTATATCATTTCATCACTTTAGAATGTGGACATCTTTTGTAGAACATCTCCTTAAAAAAAATGGACAACATGGAGGAGAATTATTTTTTAGATTTAACTATAGCCAGTAATCAGATTCAATACAGACTAAGGTAGACTAGAATCAATTCAATTTCAAATGATTTTACACATTACTAATGACCTTTTATATATTTAAAAATGATAATCTTTACTTATGAAAGTTTAAATTTTTATTTAAAAAATTAATTTCTATTAGTATATTAATTGGATGTCATTGTATCTGCATTCTGCACTTAGTTCAACCTGCTGACAGCCCTATTCTATTATGGAAAAATTAAATGAATAACTGAAGTCGGTGGGAACCTAGACTTACATTTGTCAATTCAAAATATGGTCTCAAAGCATTCTCCATGCCTTTCTGCATAAAAACAGTCCTCTCAGGAATTTCTCCTAGCAGTAAACGAACAATGATTGCCCACTTGTTACATTGAACTCGAAAACCAAGTGCTGCAACAGGGGCTTTCCGAGCAGCTTGCAGGAGGGATTCCTTTGCATCTGTATACTCCAACTGAATCGTCCTGATCTTTCCTAGGTAGAAAAGGTAGCGGCAGAACTGCAAGAGAGAACAGTCAGTTTCAGAATGTGCAGCTTGTAAGTGGAACACCTTTTTTTCTTTTCTACTTTTTTATCCCCAGACATATTACAGGTATTTAGGGCAGTTTCCCTGAGTTAAAACATGAGGAAGAACATATAAAACCCTGAGGATGCCCCTTAATCATGTATTGGCTGTGTGTGGCGGTTAGCCCTCACGCACATGAATTTCTAAAGTGATAACCCATTTTGCACGGCCCAGCTTATAAGTTAAACATTTTAAAATGGCAGCCACAATCACTGCTCCATCAGTCAGATTCAAAAGAAAGAAACCCTTCCATCCCCCTACTCAAAGAAAGAAAATAAAAAGTACTTTACTCTCATCTGTAATTTTTCTACAGCAATCAGATCTTGTCCATCTATGTTTTGTTTGACATGAACCAAATTTTCACTAAAAATATTTTTCAATTTCCCTAAAACGTTACAAATCACATTTAAATTTGATGCAAACATAGTTTACAATATATATAATAAAGACTAGTGATGGGATTGCTAGGGAGCAAGCATGGCAAAGAGAACAAAAGATTGACAAGAATGCCATTAAAAGATGTCTTCAATAAGCTATGTCATGTTTATTATCTCTAGCTTAATTGTTCAACCTTTTCAAATAATGACAACCATCATTGGACTGAACCCTAAACACTTAATATTGTAGTTCCAGATATGCAACTGGTCTTCCCACAGAAAAATCAACCATATCCTTCATGCCAGTGATCCCTAAGTGAAATGGGCATATAGCTTTATAGTTAAAACAATTAAGAGTTACCTGCTGATTTGAATGGGCTTCAAATCTAGGTGCCTTTGACCTAAGTTTCTCTGCCTGATCGTATAAGTTGTAATGAAGGTAGTTGCGAAGTAGTAGGTTGAGAAGTGTTTCCTGCATCACACCAATATCTGCATATAAGACATTTGTCATATGGACACACATACCCTATCCCTATCAATTACAAATTTACCTGACCCAACTCATCACGGCGCAGGGTTGCAATTCGGTGCAGGGAAAGGAGGTTGCTGTTAATGCATGAATGTCCAAGTTAGTCACAAAATCAATCAATGTAAGTGAGAGACAAGATCATTCAATCTAATACATCTCTGGCTCAATGATAGAGAGAAAATTAATTCCTGAGAATCAGCTAGTTGTGACAAAAGAAAACTCACCCTCTAATTTCAGCAAGATCCTCAGTGAGTTCATAGCTAAGAGAATAATAAAAATAGAGCCTGGATGCTAAAACATCAACAGTTCTCCTATTCAGGTTCTTCAATCGGGCAATGCTTGCCGAGGCACAAGCTTTAGCCTGAGAGACATCAATGTGATGTTAAAATCATAATGACTCAAGCCGGGGAAAAAGGTTAAAAAAGAAAGGACCTTAGTTATGATACCTCATTGTATCTCTTCTGATCAATCAGAAATATTAGCACGAGCAAATAGCAGTAAATCTCTAGCTCTGGCAAGGAGTGCTTTGCAACAATTTGAGTCCCAGATGTTGCAGTGTCAACATCCATGTCATGTTCATCCTCCTGTAAAAAATCTTTTAACAGTTTTAGTGCTCAAAGCATGAAGAATATTCAATATATAAATTCTGAATACGATGAAATAATACAAACATATTTCATTAGATTTTGGTCCCCTCTGTAGTACGTAGGGAGACAATTCTCAACTCAGTATTCCTGTAACTTAGGATGCTCAACAATATTAAATACAGTGGTCTGTAATACTAAAGTCATTATATTTCTTTAATTTTAAATTATTTTATAATTTATTAAGTAAATGATGTTTTTGTCTCCTTTGTTTTTACACAATAATGAAACTATAAGTAAAAGATAAT